>JAJKFI010000006.1:12411933-12427960 GCA_029204185.1 Lerista edwardsae | reverse complement strand
CACACACACACACACACACACACACACACACACACACACACACACACTCCCCCTTGCTTAATCAGTCCCGGTGCATTGCTTAATATTTAGTGTGCATCTCCATTAAGCAAGTTGGCTCTAGATCGGAGTACATGTTAGTATGCCCAAGGTTGTTGTGCTGTTGCTTTTTCCAGCATAGGGACTTCTGTTTTACATGACTTTTCACCCAGAAATAAATACAGCCTGTTTAACAAAGCCATAGCAAGCGGTATCTGTTGCCATCACAATCTGGAAGCTGAGTGATCCTCTCCCAACCCCAGCAGACTACTGCAGAATGACTGCCAATTATGTCGGGTTGAAAACTGTACACCGAACAAATAATAAACACAACAAAACCTCTTTTGTACCCAGGAAGCTGGGAAATGAAGGGAAGAAGCACCGCAGATGCCACAGAAAATCACTGTAGCATGCAACAACAATTGTTGGGGATAGATTGTGTGATATTTTTTTTGGGGGGGGGGTGGAATTACAAACTAACCAAAAGGGTCTATTTAGTAGGCACAAGATCACAGAAATGCTCGTGTTTATAAAATTCAGCTCGCTGTCTTTGCTCTTATCAGAAGCCTCTAAACTGGGGAATGGGCTACTAGAATGGGTTTTATTACTGCAGATATGACTAACCAGATAAGGAAACATGATGAGAAACTGCAGTGTTATGGGACGGTTCAGAGGTTTGTCAATTGCTACACATCATAGCGTGTGGCCCAAGGAGCCCTGGGGAGAACGTAGCACGTGGCCAAGAGTACCTGCAGATGCAGCCTGTTTTCTGGCAGCAGTTCTGGCAGCAATTCACACAAGTGTGTCAGCAGAACAATCTATCTGGGGACACTTGCCTGGTGTAATTTATGAACATCTTTTACAATTTACAAACTGGCCATTGCATCTAGTGTGCCTACATAACAGGAAATGAGAAAATCATTAGCAGCTCACACAACTGATATACCAGGCAGTAAAGAAAGATTTGGGAGTGGGGGGTGGTGGATGGGAAATCACACGAGTCAAGGTGCTCGCCGTACATAACCCCACATAAGCACAACTACTACCCTTGCTTTCCATGTAAAGTAGACATGTGCCCACATCACTCATTTTTGTATTTTTCTGATTGCACTTTCTTAAACACACAACTCCATAGCCTACTTCTAACGTAAGGGGGTAACGTAAGGTGGTTCTGTCAGGACCCCCCGAGCTTCATGAGACTAAAAGAACAATAATTTTACCAGCAGCTCTAACTTCAGCTCAAACCCTTTAACTATTGGGAGGGGGCACCACCTTCTGGAGTATTTATTGATGTCCACATTCATGGGGTCAGGATATTTTTGGTGGCCTAACATTTCCCTTCACCTGGTCTTTGATAGGAGCTGAGGTATGGTCACCTACTCATGAGTAAATGCACACGTATGGCTCAGTTTCACTTTCCGTAGGGCTCAATACATTTTCCTTGTCCGTTTTGCGACCCACCCAAAATCGGGTCCTGACCAGTGGTGTCATCTAACGGCCGAACAAGAGGAACGCTCTGTGGGCTAGCTCCGCCTACCTACAGCCATTCGCCGCCGCTCCGTGATGGACGTGGCACTGCGAGGCGCTCCTGGCCTCGTAGGGGGCGCCTGCTCACCGACGGGGATGGGTGGGGGGCATGCCGGGTGCCAGGCAAGACTCAGGCACCTGGCGTGCCCCCCGTCCCCGCCGGCAAGCAGGCGCCCCCTCCGAGGCCAGGAGCGCCTCACAGCGCCGCATCCATCACAGAGCGGCGGCGAATGGCAACAGGTGGGCGGAGCTAACCCATGGAGCGTTCCTCTTGTTCGGCCGTTAGATGACACCACTGGTCCTGACCCACAGTTTTGGAACCACTGGTCTAGTGCTAGGGAATCTAGTGCACTGGTTAGGGCAAGGGAATCATATCTGTAGAATTCCTCTCTGTAGAATGCTTCCTCTCTACATGTAAAATATGCTATATTTTATATGCTGTAAAGGGAGAACTAGGGAAGATACATCTGCATGGCAACTTATCCATCTACCAAAGTCAAGTTTTGCGAGGCTCGAAGTGGGCAACTTATTAAAAATCCAAAGCAACAAGGGCAAGTAGCAGCCACTGACACGACAGCACCAGTGGTGGAGCTGGCACCCCCAATCCTATGAGCAATGATTGCTGGAATCAGTCTGTCGCTAAAGAAAATAAATCCCTGCTTGTTTTTGAGAAAGCTCCTACAGAGATAGCCCCTTTCATAACAAGACAGTGAACTGGAATCTGGCTCATAAGCTCCTTTTCAATTGCATTCAAAACACCAATCAAAACGCAGGCTTGTTCAGAAATGCTGATCTGCGGAACATTATCAGATGGATCTGCTGCTGAACTGAAGCAAGGGGGAAGTGAGAGAGCCCCACATTTAACAGCCTGCAAGAGGAGAAATACAATGTGTGATGTTGCCACAGGCAGATGCAATCGCATTCTCACTGTTTAAAGAAAAACAGGGCTTCCTAGCACGCAACCTGCAAGTTATTTTGCATTTATTATGTTTGTGGAAGGCTGTTCTCAAACCTATTTCCTTTTGTCCATTCTAATTCTCACAACCCTCAATTTTAGTGGATGTCCCCTGGTCCTGATGGTGTGAGAGAGGGAAAGGAACATCCCTCTCTCCATCCCATGCATAATTTTGAATGTCTCAGTTGTGTCTCCCCTTAGGCGGACTGCTCCCACCACTTCACCTTTGGCTGTTGGAAGCCACAGGTAGACCCGGCCTCTATTCTGAGATACTCCCCAGTGGAGGCCAGTTATCTTCAGCATTTGAAGCAGGGGTGGACCTGGCCTCTGAGATTCACTGGTTGAGGCCTGCCCAGCATTTGAATACCTGTACCCAACTGGAACACCTCTACCTTTGAGCATGTTGTGATCGGAAGGGGTGGGGCCAGATCAGCGGTGTTATGCTGCCGGAACGCTGGGCGGGACATCCGGGTGATTGACAGCCCGCCCGTCCCATTCCGGAGCGTTACGCTGTTTGCGTAACGTACGCAAGCGGCGTAATTGGTTACGCAAATGGCGTAACGCTTCGGAACGCAACGGGCGGGCTGTCGATCACCCGGATGTCCTGCCCAGCATTCCGGCAGCATAACACCGCTGGGCCAGATGGAGGTGGCAGTGTTGGGCTGCTAGAAGGATTAATTGTATGTGCAGGCAAGTGATGTGGGCACCCTCCTCATTGCTGGCATCTCAAGAGCACCAATGAGGTGCTACAATGTTTGTGCCAGCCAGAGACATGCGACATGACAGGCATGCAATGCTGACAACCCACCCTCCACTTATGTAACAGCTTGCCCTTCTACCCACTTGCTATGCTACTGCTTTCCAGGGGCTTTTTTCTTGTCATAATCAAGCACATTGCAGAGCTAAACAGTTTGCTCTCCGCCCACTTAGAGAGCAATCCTAACCTGGCATTAGGCCGGCACAGTTAGGCCAGCAACGTTTGGCCAGCACAAGGGACACCATAAAGCACGTTTGGACCACTCTTGGAGTCAGGGAGGATGGCGCACGCCTGTGACTCTATGAGTGGTCCAAACATATTTTACGGTAGCCCTTGCACTGGCCAAATTTTGCTGGCCTCACTGTGCAGGCCTAACTCCAGGTTAGGATTGCACCCTTAGAAGTCAGACCAGTCTGAGAGAGAATGTATGCATAAAGCATTGTGTTCCAATTTAATGTGCAGTTTAATGAGCAAGAAAATGAAAATGACCTGGCAAATTTCTATCGCTCAAATTTCTATTTTTTTTTTTCTGGACAATTCCATCTTCCATGCTCCTGTATTGCCTCTGAGAAGACAGAACAGGTAGCTGAAATGGTCCTAAAATCATTCATGCGTTTCCATTGTGTCCCTCTCCAAAGGAAATACCATTGGTTTCTCTTTGTTTTTGTATGGTAAGCACATGACTTGTCAAACATTTCTTTACAAGAGCACTAGTGAAAAGCGGAAACGGCCATCTGGAGTAGCAGCAGCCCTGATAGTATCTCCACAATACCGCTTCAGAATATGAGGCATTGAATCATCTCTTTCACAGAGGATGCTTGAGTGGACTACTACTACTGCAAAAATAAGTTCATTGGTTACAGGCTCTCCATTTTACAGCTTTGCATTTGAATCACCTTTAAAGTGCTTGCTATCTTTTTCTTAACTGAAACCACAATGGACAGCGCAGCACAATATAAACAAGAGAAGCAGTGCCTAAACTGCCATTTTTGTTTTTTCTTCACCGTGGCCTTAATCCAGCAGCCTGGTGCTCTGCATTTAGTTCCTCTCACAGAAGGGAAAGCAGATTCAGGGTCTGTGCAAACGCAGACCCAGCTTTTAATTCAAGCCTTTTCACCTGGGGAAAACCATAAGCTGCTGGATCCAAGATGATCACCTTTCTAAAAAACAGTCAATGAGATCTCCAGCTCGCACTGCATCATTGCTCTGATTCCCATTATGTTGTAGGATGGGAATCTGATTCCAAACTAATCATTTACATCACACAAAAAGTGGGTAGTAACTGTTTATAATGAGATTGCAACTGATGAGCAGAACTAAACAGGATAGTCTGTGTGTCTACATAGACATATCCCAAGATACCCCTCCAGAGTTTCCAGCCCTTAAGTTTCCTACCTACAGTATATCCACAAATTAAGGGATTCTAGGTGTCCTCAGGCATTGGCTGTCTCACAGCAGGCTATATGAACAATTCCACACAAAGATGGACAACATCAGAAATGCTACCTCTGATTACGGCACCACATACTTTGCAACTGAACTTTGCCACTTAGGGAACTCTCTAAATCACAAATGGCTGTGAAGGCGAGGGGGAGATTCTTTGCACAGGAGCTCCTGCAAAACTTTGCATTTTGCCCCTCCCCCCAGGAATGGCACTTGATGGGGACATTCCCAGTCCGACGTGGAGACACCACAGAATGAATCTGGACTTTCTGCATGCAAAGCATGTGCTCTATCACCTAAAACAGTTTGGTTCTGGTTATCACATTTTTGTTAAAAAAGAATACTAGATACAGTCATTCTTATTTTTCTTATTTTTCTTTTTTCTTTTTAAATTGTTTTATATATTGTTATTCTCATTGTTAGTTGCACTGAGCATTTGCTCCTGCAAAGGAAAGGTGGGATACAAATCTTTTAAATAATAATAAATTCATAATTCACTATTCCCCAACATGCCGGTGCAGTTCTTGCAAATAGTCAGCAGGTGGCAGCAGAACTCTTTCTCTCCCCTTACCTTAGTCAGTCACACTTTCTGAAGAGGTAACACAAGGAAAAGAGAAAAAGGGGAGAAGAAGTACTTTCTGCTATTCTCATCTGAATGTTGTACCCATTAGCAGGAGAACACAAAATCTGCTTAGAACTCTCAAGATGATTAAGACCAACAGACCACCCTTGCGGGGTGTGTGCAGTGATGTCATTCAGGGGGAACGGACCAGAACGGGCGTTCCAGATCCTAACGGGCTCCGTGGCTGGTTCCGGGTTCCCGACAAGTGCCAATCAAAAGTGAGTTCCTGTTCCTAAATCATTTGAATGACACCACTGGGTGTGTGTGAATGAATTCCCATCTTTGCTTACTTTACCAGATCTTGGAATTCGGTCGAGAAATAAGACTGCTCTAGAGTAGTGCTCTCAACGTTTGTCCTCTTTGTACCACTTCACATGGTTCCACCTATTAGAAGTACTACTGGAAGTAACTGGTGATGACATCATCACCAGTTACTTTCGGGTTGGCAGGCCAGATGCAACGTGACAAACACCAGTAAGAGGCTCTGGGTGGATGGGAGGGCTTCTCTGAGTGTGGAAAAGCATGCTTTGGAGCTCTGCTCACTGTGCCAAGCCTCCAACTGCTGTTTGTTGTGTGGCATTGCTGGTCTTGCTGCTTAGCAACAAGCTGCCCAGGGGTCCCATTGCATACACCAGCCACCACCTCAAGTACCACTGGTGGTACCCATATCACTTGTTGAGAAACACTGCTCTAAAGCCAACACACATTGACTGGTGATATATACTAGAAACTCAGTTAAAAAAGAGAGAACCAGAAAACACTGGGAACAACAGATTACATCTTAATTGCTGAAGAGTGCATACATTTGCATATACATCTGCACAGCCAGAATAGTCACTGAAGTCATTAATAGTAAACCCAGACCTTAAACAGCTAACAGGGTACCACCAACAAATACAGTGCCAAACCATATAGCAGACGTTTGCTTTTTACCCCTACTTCTTGTTCAGACCCTGGGCAATGCTATCACCATTGCTAGTGGGTTTCCTGTTCAGAGACCCAGTTGCAGAACTGGCCCATTTGCCACCCAGGGGCCAGGACCACAGATGGCTTTTGAACAATACTTCTGGGAGTGATGTTCCTATAGAGGAGGCAAAAATGTTTTGCAGGAGCCTGAGCTCCTGTATAATGTGGCTCCCCTCACATTCAGAGCCATTCGCAGCTAGAAGAGAAAAGCCTCCAAGCCAGCTCTCTGAGCCGCAAATGGCTCTGGAGGTGAGGGGAGAGGGACCATGATACACAGGAGCTCAGGCAACATCTAGCATCCCCCCCCCCGTAGGAACGCCACTGACCTCTGGTATTCCAGTGAAAATTGGAAATATTGTTAAATAGCTGTCTGGACCCTGCTAACTGGTCCTGCTAACTGGTCCTAATAACCCCTGCTAACTGGGCAAGAGGCACTTTTCCAAGTGGTGTCCTCTTATATTTAGCAGGGGGAGAGCAATTGTCCCTCTTCACCCCAGCACAGTGTCTTTCTCGTGGCTGTTGCTGGTGGTGTTCTCTATTCCTTTAGATTGTGAGCCCTTTTGGGACAGGGAGCCATTTAACTTTAATGTTATTATTTGCCTGTAAACCGCTTTGTGAACTTTGTGTTGAATAGCGGTATATAAATACTAGTGATTGATTGATTGATTGATTGATGGAGCCTTCTGACAGCCTCCAGGGAGGACATGTGGGCCTGCTGTCCACCCCTGGCATAATGGCAGGACCACCACTACAGAGACCCCTCTTGCTCCCACTGAACTATTTAAACACAATGATTTGTAAGGCAGAGGCTGAGCCACTGCTTTCTGAATGTATATTGTGTGTTTGATGTGTGGCTACTTAGATGGAATCTGTGTCCTCTGAGCCGCATGGTTATGAACCGATTGCCAGTTGTACCAATCTGCAAGGCAAGAGTAGCTAAGGCATAGCACCAGTTCTACTGAGCACATCAACAACAATTCCTTCCAGGTGATTCATAAGTTATAATTAAGTGCATCCTTTAAGCCAGTGTTTCTCAAAATGTGGGTCGGGACCCATTAGGGTTAGGGTGGTGGGTCCCATGAGCCAATTTCAGGTGGGTTCACATAGCACCTGGGGTAGCCATATTGAAAATATGGAAAGTGGGATGCTGGAAAGGTGAAGGGCTGTGTGGTCATTTTGGCAGTGTCAAGGTTGTAAACAGGATTTTTCTTTCTTTCTGATTCGATTTGTTATTGGAAAATGGCTGAGAAATAACAGGCAGTAGGCTCTGACATCACAATGACAGCGCTTCCGGCCATGACATCACTTCCATTGTGTCACAGAAGATTCTCATTCTAAAAAGTGGGTCCCAGTGCTAAAAAGTTTGACAATCACAGCTTCAAGCATTTTGCAGAATAAGGGCTGGAGAGCTGCATGGCTGCTCAGATCAAACCCTTACACAAAACACCGATTAAACTCCATTGAGCTCTATGTAGCTCTCTGTATCCACAGCTCCTAATAATTCCTGCCATTAACAGTGAACAAGAAACAGGAGCAACAGCAAGCCCGTTCATTTTCTCACTGTTCCCTACTTTACCACATTGCCCCTAACTAATGAAATTTTTTTCCTGATCCTTTTGATCTGTGCACATGAGAAGTAATGGCCTCTCAAGCTATGGAGCCCATAGCATAGAAGGTGTAGTGTTGGAAAGGGGAAAAACACTAGAAGGCGGCGGTGACGGAGAAAGCTTAATAACAGCACTGAAAAAAATCACAATTAATTATTTGGCTGTCAAGCTGAGAAGTCAAGGAACCACATATGCTAAATAGTTTGTTGTTTCAAAACGATACATGAAAGTAACGATACATGAAACGATACTGGGGCCAATTACATGAAAACAAAATGTTGCAGTGAAGGCTCTGAATGAAAAGGAAGCTTGCTTTCTGTGACTATTCAAATCATGCTACAACCAGGTATTGAGTTTTAACTTTATATTGGGTGTTTAAACAACTTTTAAATAAACAGTTTCCCACAATGAATTGTGGTGTGAACAAACCGCTTTGGTTTGCTTTCCAAGCTGTTGATTGTTGGAACATTTGGAAAGTGGCACACTGCTTGTTTGGGTCCATTCTTTGTAGACAATCATGTACTTGGACCTAGTGGAGAGAATGGACCCATATACTTTTACAGAACTCCTGTTCATTCATTCCTGTAATGCCTAGTATAGCCCAGTGTTATTCAAACTGTGGGTCGGGACTCACTTGGTGGGTTGCGACCAGATGTCAGATGGGTCGCGGAAAGCTGGGGGCAGCCATCTTGGAAAGTGCAGACCTGACTCTTGTTCTATTCCATTTGTGTATGCTAACAGTTTGAGTTTTCAAGTGAGCTGGTTTTTTTTTTTAATAGTTCAGTGCTTTTTCATCATATTTTGTCCTAATCTCGCTTTCTGTCAGGGATGTTTCATGGCTGTACAGTTGCCCCAGTCCAAGAATGCCAATTTGCATTTCAGGAGTGTCATTTTATTATGTTACAATGACATCACTTCCTGCTTGATGATGTCACTTCCTGCCACAACATCACTTCTAGGTTAATGACATCACTTCCTGACATGAGTGCCATTCTAAAAAGTGGGTTCTGGTCTGGAATTCAAACTTTTAATACCACTGGCCTAGCCTGTCCAGTCAAACGCTGGCCCAGGGGAGAACAGAGGGTGGAGCTATGGAGTGCATTTTGCTGGGGGTGGGGCTTGCTGGTGTGTTCCTGTTCATGGTATGACAAGTGGAAAGGGCTACAGTCTGGACTTGATGAATCATTATGCGAAATAGGCTGCAGAATACTGACCCTAGTAAAAGCGGGGCTACAGCTCTTCTGAGGTTGTCTGACTGGCTTCTGCTAGAGGAAATTGTGTCTATCATGTTCCTGCTCTGGAGTCATTTTAAATTTTCCACAGTGACCATCATGCTCAGTGCTGCTTGTCAGGTGCAATCGTTAAAGAACTGTGGTGTAGGTGTGCAAAGAATGGCAACGCTGTAGATGACTAAGGGCACAGTCCTATCCCCATTTCCAGCACCGAGGAAGGGAAATGCAGCTCTGAGGTAAGGGAACAAACATTCCCTTTTCTTGAGGAGGCCTCCATGACTGCACACACACCACAGGATGTAGCACATGCCCCATGGGCACAGCTATGCGGTGCTAGAAAGTTAGTTAGGACTGCGCCCAACTGACATACACTGTATCCAGTACTGGTTAGGAGCAGGCTGGGCCACAACTCAGTCTAGGGGGATTTTATTCCCTTTACCCTGTGTTGTGCCAGACACCCCTATGGTGCTACTCAGAAAGAAAACATAAAGTCTCACATTTTTAAAAAATAAGAAAAGGAAGGAAAGCAATTAATAGAATCAAACACCTATCAGAGATTCAGGGGAGCAGTGAGTAAAAAGGTGTAAAATATTGTGAGCAATAGACAAGAGAGAATTGGTGTAAAAACTTAACAGCTTAATGAACAGACTGGGACCAAAGCCAAAGGCATTATTCATATCATAGAAAGTATGTTCTCTAGGCTGTGACGCTCAGTGACTTGAATGTTTCCCTGTGCAATGAAAACTGATATCTATTAACATACTATAGTGAACTCAGAAATGCCCTGCACACAGTGATGTCATTCAGGGGGAACGGACCAGAACGGGCGTTCCGGATCCTAACGGGCTCCGTGGCTGATCCCGGGTTCCTAACAAGTGCCTATCAAAAGTGAGTTCCTCTTCCTAAATCATTTGAATGACACCACTGCCTGCACAGCATGGTACTTGCTGGATAGAGGTTGCTCCATTTCACCAGCTGTTCATGTGAAGTGAAGGGAAACTTATGGGCCAGTCAGTTTGCTTAGAACTGAGGTGGCAGGTGATTAATTCCTTTCCATTGATTATTTCTTTATCCAGGCCCACAAACAGCCTCTTCTTTCTTGTGCTTTTCTTTTCAACAACTTCTTCCAGCTTTCTAACGACACTTGTATTGTTTCCGTTTCAGTTCCTTTCCGGGTAACAAATAGCAGCTTGCATCCAAACATGAGGTAGTCACGACTGAGGAAGTTGCAGCCCAACACTATGGGCAAGCAGTGCTGTTGAAACTCATGTTCTGGTTGGTGCAGCATATTTTACAGCGGTCACAAAAGGTGATACATCAGTGCTGCCCAGTGGCATTCCTAGAGGGGGAACAAAACGCTAAGTTTTGTAGCTCCTGTGTAAAGCGATTCCTCCCTCTCGCCTTCAGAGCCATTTGGGGCTTGGAGAGCAAATGGGCTGCTCACTGGCGTAGCTAATGATAGTGTAGCCCAGTGCAAAGGGCAAAATGATGCCCTGGAAGTGATGTCACAAAAGGAAGTGACATCACAGTTATATTTTCCTTTTTGTGGGGTTTTTGGCCATAATGTTTGATAGAATGAAGATATTACACTCTGGCTTGTTTCACTGGATTCTGCATTAGATTCTGCATCGAATGCTATATAACATGATGGTATTACTCATACATACCAAGGTTTTCACCATTTTGGCCACTAGTATCAAGCTCAGTTTGTTGCCCCCCTAAAGCTTGTTGCTTGGTGCAATTGCACCTCCTGTACTTCTTTACCTACACCCTTGGGGCTGCTTTACACACAAAATTCAGCATTTCCCCCCTTTGGAATGCCTCCAGTGCTGCCTGGTCACTGCCACAAGTGGCAAGAGGCTGTGCTGTGTTCTAGAGGCTTGCAAAGAAGCCAGTAAATTTGCACCAGGTGGCAGGCAAGGGAGGCAAAATCAGGTGGAGACCAGGTTGAGGGCAAGGATATTTAAAGGCTGGGAAGGGGTAGTGTCGGTGGTAGCAGTACTGGCCTTGATCCATCTTCCTGGGTCAACTCAGACTTGCACCAGCAAAATAGCTGTACAGGTCTGAGTAGATCCATTTGGACAGTGGAGGTTTACTCCTGGGTCAGGGGAACACATGTTTCCTTACCCAGAGGAGACCTCCGGCACTCTGCCTTCCCCCCCAAAAGCAGGATGCAACATATCCTCTGGTTGCACTGCTACATCAGTTGGGAGCGGGGAATAGGATTGTGCTGTTAGTCTTGACTAGGTCCCCAATGATTTCAAGAATGATTTCCTTAATCATGACTAACTAAATTTAGGGCGCAATCCTAACCTGGAGTTAGGCCAGCAAAGTTTGGCCGGCACAAGGGACACCGTAAAGTATGTTTGGACCACTCTTGGAGTCAGGGAGGCCAATACACAGACGTACACCATCCTTCCTGACTCCAAGAGTGGTCCAAACATGCTTTACAGTGGCCCTTGTGCCGGCCAAACTTTGTTGACCTAACTGTGTCAGCCTAACTCCAGGTTAGAACTGTGTTTTTAGAATACAATCCAACATCTATATCTATATCTGTGTGGTAGTGGCTGAAAAACTAGCAATTCTTTTCTGGTTTTCCATCTCAGAAGGATGTCTTGTTTCCAGTTGGCACCACTTGAGAGACATTAGAGGTAAAGGTTTCCCCACGACCGAATGGTCTAGTTGTGACCGACTGTAGGGGGCAGTGCTCATCTCCGTTTCAAAGCCTGTAAAGCCGGCGTTTTGTCCAAGGACAAGCTTCCGTGGTCATGTGGCTGGCATGACTCTACGCCATAGCGCACGGAACGCTGTTACCTTCCCACCGAAGTGGTCCCTATTTATCCCTGTTTATCTACTTGCATTTAGGTGCTTTTGAACTGCTAGGTTGGCAGGAGCTGAGACAAGCCACGGGAGCTCACTCCGTCACGCAGTCTTGAACTCCCAACCTTCCGGTTGGAAAGCCCAACAGCAGTGGTTTAACCTGCTGCGCCACTACATCCCTATGCGAGTCATACTCTGCATTTATGCTTTTCTTATTACTTTGCCATATCGGCATTTTGGATTGTGGATTTTCCCCCTCCAACATACCACCCTCTATTTTTCCAAGCAAACTACCATTTTGTTATTTTCGTTTCTAGTGCTCTGTGCATGTGGATTATTTGTCCTCACTCATCTCTGTCAAGTGTAATGTGTGTATTGAATTATGTAATCATCATTTCTATTCACTAACAGAATTATCCTAGAACTTTAATGACAATATTAAATAAAGAAGACAATGCAGATCCGTGTTGTAGCTCATGAGACACTTCACCTCGGCTTGATAAATACAAAATTATTAAGCTCTTTGAACAATCTTCCAACCTCGGGAAAGAATGCATACCCAACCCAAACTGAATTCATTAAGAGACATCGGTTTCAGGAGACATCATTTCAATTACATTAGCTCTATCCAAATATATTACATTCATCCCTCTCATTTATCCTCTAATGTCTCTGCCTCCCAGATACACATGCATTTATTTAAGGCTGCAATCCTACGCACATTTACTTGGGAATAAATCCTATCAAACTGTGAGGGACTTACTTTGGAGTAGGCGTGCACAAGGCCAAGCTGCTATCGGAAGGGAACTCCTCTGAAGTGGATGGGCTTTCTTACAAGCAGTGGCGTATGGAAGCCTTCTGGCTCCTGGGGCTGGGTGATGCGGTGAACAGGGTGACCAGACATCCTCCTTTTCCAGGACATGTCCTACATTTCAACCTTCTGCCCAGGGTAAATGTTAAAATGTGTGTGGGAGTGGGTGGGAGAAAGAAAGTGGAAGAAGTGTTGGAATTGCTTGGGTAACCGTAAAGGAAGATATGACACCCTAAAATCAATAGGTACGAGTGTTTTCGCTTTTATTTTGTAATTTCCTACATTTTTCTGGAATGGCCTATATTTTGGGGTGCTGTGTCCTCCTTTATGGTTATGACATCTCATCACCTTGGTGGTGATGCAGAAATGTCACCCCTCACATCATCCCGTTGCCCTTACCCTGCACCGAACACCCCCCCCGAAGCCTGGGAAACACCCAGAGTACCACAGAAGGGGAGCGTGCCATCCCCTCGGACACACCCCTGGGGCCTGTCACCTGGGGCCAGCTCCCCCACTTCATTCATCTGCTACTGTTTCCGTAAGTATAGTTAAGATGACACTGTAAATTCCAGTCATTTCAAGTCATAGAACATATTGTTTTTCAAGAGCTGATTCTGTTATAATACTTGATGCTTGCAGATTCACTTTTTAAAGTGGCCCCACAAGTGCACAGGTAAAGAAAAAGTTAATTTCGAGAGATAATTCTAATCCTGAATTTTTGACATATTCCGTTCATGAAATGTACATGGGTACCCACATCTAATATGATTCCCCATAATTTATACACTGACACTGCTTGAAAACATCACAAAAGATGTGGCAGCAGAGAACCCCAGTAAAGAATCCAAACAGATGGATTTTCAGGTTGGTTTCCATTGAAGGAATGCTCTGAAATGAATCAAATTTTTTTATTTTGCAGTGGGTATGCTTTGAACATTTTAATTCAAGGAGGATTCAAAGATTCTCTTTTGCACAAGCCCTTTGTCAGCAGAAGGTGATTATCTTAAGATCCCAACAAAGCCCAACTGCAAAATCTATGGTGACTTCAAGCTTTGGATGGGATATATGTTACAGGTGTGTCTCAAGCTGGCAGCCTTGTGGTGAGTTCAACATTAAAAAAAATAGATATTTACAAGCTCTTATTACGTAATGCTTCATCAATTTATTGTGAGGATCCTCACCCTATCATCAATGACTGCCAAATGCTTCATTGGTTTTACTGTGGACATAGCTTTTGGCTGGCATCCCATAGGTCACATGGAAGTTAGTGATTGTCCTAGCACTTCTACATTTTCACACAAATGACGCAGGACAATCAACCTCACTATCCTTAGGAAAGGCCACAACACTTGATTTGGCCACTGCAGAACCTTCCATGCCAAGTGCACCTGTGGATAAGGTGGCAAGGAGGAAGTAATACCTGAATCAGCATGACCATGTTGATCATGGTGGCAAGAAGTGGGAAAGTAGAGGGTGAAAAATGGGCTCCTGTTCAGATGTGAATTTCTGGCTGCCACCATGTGTCAGACTGGATATGATTTCTTCTGCACCATCCATGGGGATGTATGGCATGGAGAATTTATCAGCATCTGAACCAGGTAGATTGGTTTACCACAGACTAATTATTCCCAAATTTACCTAGGTCATGACAACCCTGTAAGCCTCTGAAATATCATGACATCCAAGATGGCAGTGCACATATTTTGTGTGATTTCAGGAGAGCCAAGATGGCGGTGCCCCAATCTTGTGAAATTTGGGTGCCACCATCTTGGATCTCATGAAATATCATGAAATCCAAGATGGCAGTGCCCAGGGAATCAGACAAGAGGAACTACCACGGACATCCTGCCCCACCCTTGTGAATGCACCACAATGCCCTTAAATTAAGGCATTGCTATGCACACTTTTGGAACTCCTGCCATAGACAGGACTGCCCACATTTTAAGTGTCCACATTTTTCAGGAGCTTGAATCTGAAAGTGACATTTCTCGGCTCAATGTGGACATATTTATATAGATTATTTCTTCAAATACCAAAAGGGAGACTAAAACCTCCAAGTCGATTAACAACTAATGAACCCTCTGAAACAAAATGGGGTCAGCGGTGGGGACTGGCTGTGAAGAGCAGAAGAGAATCATCAACCAATTTGCCGATGACTTTGTTCCCAGCCCCTGCCATCTCTCCATTTCAAAAAAAAGCAAAGACCACATTATCCTTGTTCTCCAGCAGTGGATTTGACATCTCCTGCACCAGGACTGACTGATGATGAGCCATGTCGTTAACACAGTGCCTTTTGTTGCGATAAATGGCTCGTGGCAGGGATGCTTGCTGAGGGTGACAGATCCCTTTGCAGCCTGTACAACAAGAAGACTGGTGCTTGGCTTTTGAAGTTGCCTGTCAATGGAATCATTAGGAAAGTGAATACAACAAAATGTTTACAGATGGATTGGGAAAAGAAGAAACAAGTAAGTGCAAGGATTTTGGAGCCACAGAGTTCCCTTTTCTCCAAGTTCTGTCTCAAAAATGCTCATCAGATTGTAAGAGCACGTATCAAGCAGAAACCAGACTTTCAGGCGTGCTCCCAGTTCCTTTAAAGTAAGTGGGATTGTGCAATGGGCAGCCCAATCTACAAGCCAATTAAGCCAATATATTTCAAACTGTGCCAGTTTGGTCTCATTGAGATAAATGGTGCGGCTTAACTGGGGAAGTGAGATGATCAGCATGGCTCCTTGAGGATCGTGTTTCAGTTGTTGCAAAACTGTGTGTGGTTTGCATGCGAGGCACAAATTCGGTGGGCTCAGATTCAGGATAATTCCTGCACAAGTGATCTCTTTCTTTTTTTGTCTTTTAAGAAAAAAACTAGTGGACCATGATGCTTAGAGATGCATCTGGGCCTCTATGATTTGTATCATTTAATTTTTGTGTGTGTGCAGGACAGAACACCAAAAAGAAAAATATATATTATAATGCAGGTTTTACACTTGCCGATCAATTTAAGGAAAAGCCACTTTTATCTTCAGAAAAAGCCCATAAATCCTGATTTCACAACCTCTCATTTGGACAAGTGCTTACTGTCAGCTTTGAGAATGCCACCAACTATTTGATGAGTGTGTGTGCATCATTCTGCACAAACAAAAGTCTTTTGATGAGAGTTCATTTCCTCTGCTACCTCAGGGGAATATTCAATCAATCAATCAATCAATCAATCAATCAATCAATCAATCAATCAATCAATCAATCAATCAATCAAT
>JAJKFI010000006.1:12391108-12404410 GCA_029204185.1 Lerista edwardsae | reverse complement strand
TGTGTGTGTGTGTGTGTGTGTGTGTGTGTGTGTGTGTGTGTGTGTGTTTCAAAACGGTGAAGGATTTTTTATTTTTAGGTTTGCAAAAATTCCAGACTCGTGCACAGGAACTTTTGCAACTTGCACGCCATCGATGCAAACAATCCCTCCACGTTACAGAAAGAGGGACCGGGCAAAAGATCCTGGAAAACGGGCCGGGGACACACACACACAACTGCGAGACCCGGCGCTTTCCGTGCTTGTAAGCGGGAGCTGCCCCAACGTGTGCAAAACCAGGGGCAACTTTGCAACCCGACCGAGAGCGAGCCAGAAAGTTTTCCCCACCGGCTCTCTGCTGCACGCCGCCGCCCCCCGCCACGCTCCATCCCAGCTCTGCGTGCGAAGCAATGCAAACACATGGAACAGTCAACACAAAAAGCCACCCACCCTTCCAGCCGGCGGATCAGCTCTGGAGCTTCGCGGGTTGCCTTCTGCACAAGGCTATCCACGGACCGAGCGGGAGCCCAGCCACCGCCGCCGCCAGCACGCTCTCCCCGCTTCCCAGAGCAGCATGCAGTGCGGGACTGGTGCCGAGCAGAGAGGCGCTCTCGGTAGCAGCTCCCGGCTCGGGGGGGCTCGGAGCGAAGGGGAGAAAAGGGGGCAATTCCCAACCTGCAGTTCTGAGCACAGTGCAGCCTACCGGGAGGGAGAGCGAGCCCGCGGTTGCAGCCAATGCTGGGAGCCTCCTTTGCTACTTTCCCCCGGACTCCGGAGCCGCAGCAGATGGCTAAAAGAGCCACATGCGGCTCCAGAATCATAGGTTGCTGACCCCAGCTCTAGGGGAATTTGAGGGCATTATGAGCAGTGGTGCTAGAAAAAGACACTGGAAGGAGGGAAAGAAAAGATGAGCAGGTTCCAACAAACCAAACTGACATATTTGGAGCGTGGTTAGAGGGAAACATACAGAGTGATCAGGATGAAGCCTTGTACCATTTCTGAAGCATAAGGCCAATCTGGAAATGCCCTTCACTGCATTCATTCAAAAATGTAACTTTCCTTTCCAGGATTGAGAACTGGGGAAGAATTGATTCTACCAGTTTAGACTATGGGGTTGACTGAGTGCTTCCTTCCTGGTCACCAACTCAGCACTCCAGTTTTGCATTAAAAAAATTCTTTTTTAAAAAAATGAACAAGGCAACAAGTAAACGTTTTGTGGGATACTTTTCAAAATTTTAAAAGTATGAAAAACTCACCGGCTGGGGGGAGGGGCAGAATTCACAAGTAAGGTAGTATTCACACCTGTCATTTCAGTTGCAAAGCCAGAAGGAAGATTTGCTGCTATGCACACTTTTTATATTATGTCAGCCTTCACTTTTATTAGCATATTCAGCAATGGCTTTACTATCCATGATCCCTTGGTTGTTCTCCCAATGGCACGCTTTCAGCAGACGGGAGAAAGAAGCAGAGATGTTATGTTTGCATTTGACAAATGCCTTTGTCCCTTTATAGTGTTACTTTTGGGAAAAAGTAAAATTTTGGATTGCTATGATGCAGGCAATGACAGGAGATGGAAGGCTTGATCACACTGCTGCTCAGTTCATCTGTGTACCTGGGTACAATATTAGTGCCATTATTTGCATGTTCCATTCACTGCAGATGCAACCTGTGTAGTCATCTGTTAAATCAAACCCAAGCAGGGCCCATGGGTGTGTGTGCAGTGGTGAAATTCAGCCAGTTCTCACCTATTCTGCAGAACTGGTTGCTAATTTTAGGTTGGGAGAGGGAAGAAAGGCAGTGGATGGCCCTGAAGGCCGCCCTGAAGGACATAGAACCACTTGTTAATTTATTTGAATCCCACCACTGTGTATGTGTGTGTGCGTGCGCGCGTGCGTGCATGCAGAGGGTACATTGTACCCAGGCCTGGGGTCTAAAAGGCAGCCTGGGAGCCAAAGAAGGGGAGTTGGAAATTTCTTGGGCTCTCAGAAAATGTTTGCATATATTGTGCGAAGATTAGCATTCCTATTTTGGGCAAACCTGCATAGGTTTATATATGGACCCTGCTAACTGGGCAAGAGGCACTTTTTCAAGTGATGTTCCTCCTTTATTGAGCAGTGGTAGAGTAAGTGTCCCTCTTCACCCCAGCACGGTGTCTTTTCTAGTGGCTTTTGCTGGTTGTCTTCTGCATTTTTTTATACTGCGAGCCCTTTTGGGACAGGGACCCATTGAACTTTTTGCCTGTAAACCACTTTGTGAACTTTTGTTGAAAAGCAAACTTTGTGACTTGATTGATAATCTGTAGAAAGTTGTGATCCAATGATTGTATGAAATTGCAATCCGATGGGGGCCCACAGGGAAGGGGCCCCAAACCAAATAAATGTTGTACTCCGGATAAAATTTCTCACAGAGACCCAGAACACCATATGCAACCTTTCACATGGAAATGTGAAAGATTGGGTACAACATAGCATATGACTAGCCCAACTGAGAGCACAATCCTATCCTGGAGTTAGGCTGGCACAGTTAGGCCAGGGAAGTCTTGCCGGCACAAGGGCCACTGTAAAGCATGATTGGACCACTCTTGGAGTCAGGGAGGATGGTACACGCCTTAGTGCTGGCCTCTCTGAAAGAGCAGTCCAACCATACTTTATGGTGTGTCCTTTGCTAGCCTAACTGTGCTGGCCTAATTCCTGGTTAGGATTGCACTCTGGGAGTCATCAAAGCATATAACAGAAACAGCAGGCAAGTGTCAGTGATTAGCCGTTCCTTACGCCAATTCCTAACTGCTTTAACACCCATCGTTGCTTCCTGACAGAAACCCATCCATTGTTTACTTGCACTTGCTACTCTTTGTACTATGCTATCACATGCTAATTAATTATTGATCTCAATCATGGCCTTCCTCTCCATTGCATTTTTTTGGTCCTGGAATTGGGTGTAGCTGAAACGAGGCAACCCTCAGAAGTCCTTTGCTTGTACATCTCAGGCATCAGACTGTGTGATTATGGATCTGAAGAGAAATCAGTTAACCTATTGATTCTCCCAGCAGAGGGCATTAAACTTACACTGATTCAGCCTTAGAAATGATAAATGAAACTCTGGGGCTGTATCCCATTATTGCAAATATGAAAGAGCCTGCATAGCTGTATGATCCGAGATCTGTAAAGATGGACATGACAGTGTATTTTGTACGAATATCAAAAAGAGCTATAGTGCAGTCAGAGAATCTTTTTTTTTTTTTGGAAAGGAAAAAAAGACGCCCCACAGTCATAGGTCTTAAAAATCCTCTCTAGGCAATCAATTTCCTGACATTCTTCAGGGCTTTCATTTTTCATAACAATCCGATTCATAACCAGAAAGCTGTTTAATTTCCTTATTGTGTTATTTAAACAATAAGATATGACAAGGTTTGGGTTATGCTGGGTTATTGCCACACCTTGGGTTGCCCACTGCAGGCAAAAACCTGAGCTCTAAAGACACCTGCACAGATTCAGGCTTGGATATCAGCTAGCATTACCTTGCTATGTGTTATTAATATAACATGAAGAATGAAAGAAAAAGGTTACGCCGTAAAAATGAGACCTGCTACAGATTTATACAAACACAGAGACTTTTCAAACTATTAGTAGGCCCTCACTTCAAAATTGTTCCTGAATTATTCAGTTTTGCAAATGCAGTTGTGTCCCTGGCCCATGTGCCACCCTAGGCCATGGCTGCTGCCCCCCTGAGATTGCCACCCCCCCCCACTCACCTGGAGCCTCGTATAACGTCCATGGGACCTCCAGAAGCATTCTGAAGCTTCTGGAAGGCCTTTAAGCAATACTTCCAGTTTTCATCGGAAAACAGGAAGTATTATTGAAAGGCCTCCCAAAAGCTTCAGAACTCTTTCAGAGGTCCCATGGATGTCATTTACAGCCTGCCTGGGCCTCGGGAGGGCCTCGGAGGGCAAGGGGCGGCGGCTCCAGAGGCGAACAATGGTGGTGACTAATGGGGCGTTCACTAGCCCCCTGGACCCTCAGTAAGATATACCTCTGTGGAAATACAATGGGTAATTTCTGCATTGTTGTTCTTGATGACTCTAAAAACAATGCGGTCCACATATATGTGCAAGCATATATTTTCTGGATGTCTATATAAAACTTTCTGGCGTTTTGATCAACAAATGAGTGAGATCAGCGGTCTCAAACTCTGACCCGTGGCCCATATCCGGTGTTCCTTGCCTCCCTCTGCCGGGTGACCCGTGCTTACTACTCCACTGGGGAGCAAAGTTACAGCTGTGACTACCGCCCCTAAGTGCCACCATGGCCAATTGCTTCCAGGTTTTGTCACCCCAGGAGGCTGAGCGCCCGGTGTTCTGGGCAGGCGCAGCTGGCTGAGTGACACTTGGAGACTGTAGTCACGGCTGTAATTTTGCTCCCTGGTGGAACGGTAAGCACAGGTGGTGCCGGGGAGGCTTTTGGCTGTTGCAGCAGTCTCCAGTTTGAAGACTGCTGAGTGAGATGAACTGAGTATGCTGATGCTGAGTATGATGCTGAGTTGCTCAGTTATCCCATTTTCCAGGTCTGATGAAAAGGAGGAACATCAGAGGCTGAAGATGCTCCTGTCAGGCAGCAGAGGTTGTGCCTGTGTCCCTGCCATCTCTTCCCCACCTGGCTGGTCTCCAGGCTCTGCAGCACCAGCCCAGCTGCGGTCAGGCAAACGGCTGGTTGGCTCCCTGTGGAAAGCAGTGAGCAGGTGGGGCTGTCACTGACACAGCCTGCTGCACATAATAGCCGCAATTCTAACTAAATTCCCAGTGCGGCAATGCGGTGGCGCTGGCGCAGGCAACGCAGCATCCCCTGTGGGAAGTTTGGCTGCTGGAGGATATGGTGAAGGGACATTTGTCCCATTGCTCTAGGGTAAGCGCCAGCAGCCTCAGTAGGCCAGCTCGGACCTGCGCCAGCAATATTGCTGGTGCAAGTTTGCGTTGATCCATGTTGTCGAATCAGGCCCAGGAAGAGGGATTGGATGTGGTGTGCGCCCATGCTGCTGATCCTGTCCCCCCCCAGGCCAAATTTTCCCACTCTGCCCTTGTTGCCACCCTCCTTCTCCCCAGTCCCTCTGACCCCTGGCCTCTCCGTCCTAGACTTACTTGGCCGGTGGGCATTTCTAGGAGTGCCAGCACTCCTAGCCTTCATACTGTCGCAATGCGCTTTATGGTGCTTTTGCACTCTGCTGGTGCTACTAAACCATAGGATTGGGCCTTAGGTTTGGCTTATATAATATCAGGGAAACAGATCTACATTTTACACTGATAACATGGATAATATGTCCCATAATATAACACACGATATTTGGGGAGTATATTCCTTCTGTGATGTAAGCACCAACTAAAAAGCGATTTTTGAAAATTTTGCTCCTAAGGGGGTGAAAAGAGGTCAAATGTAATTTCATTGACTCCTCAATAGGAACTTCAATAGGGTTGAAAGTTCTAAACTTCAGCAAAGGGTTAACTATTGCAGTAACCAGACAGTGGCTGTTCACAGCAGTTAGTTAACTGATTTTCTCTCAGGGAGTCAGGCCAGAGCACAGCTCAGTCGTGGCTGATCTGCGGACACCAGGCTGGCAGGTGTGGAGGCCCCATTCCCTACCCACCATAGCAGGGAAGGGCACCAGGAGCACGAATGGGTTGAAGCGCCCTAAAAAGCTCAACCCAAAATGTTACGTGAAGAACCAAAGGGATTTGGTTCAAAACACAAGAACCAGGGGGCATCCACTAAAACTGAGGGTTGGGAGAGTTAAAACAGATAAAAGGAAGTACTTTTTTACCCACCGGGTAGTTAATCTGTGGAACTCCTTGCCACAGGAGGTGGTGATGGCATCTGGTCTTGATGCCTTTAAGAGGGGATTGGACAGATTTCTGGAGGAAAGGTCCATCGTGGGCTATAGGCAATGATGGATTGTGCAACCTCCTTACAAAGGTGGTGGGCTACTGGTACCGGGTGCAAGGGAGTGGCAACAGGATGCAACAGGATCTTGTTGTTTCATGCCTCCCTGGGGCACCTGGTGGGCCGCTGTGAGATACAGGAAGCTGGACTAGATGGGACTTTGGCCTGATCCAGCAGGGCTCTTCTTATGTTCTTATGATTTCAACCGGAACATGAATGTGCTATTGGTGTCAAAATGGATTTAAAATAGTTACTGGAGCTAAGCAGGTATGGCAAGGGATGTAACAGTGAAATAACAGAAAAATAACAGTCGAGCCCTTCCTATTACTTAGGCCTGGCTGGCTTCCCTCCCCCTGTGCTACTGCCTGAGAGACCTGTGATCTCCAAAGGCACGTCTCTGATGGAGGGTGGGGTCTCTCCTCGCCAGCCCCCCATCCAGACTCTTTCCCTCTCTCATGTCTTCGGCACCCAGCCAAGGCAGGCTCTTAAAGACCGAAGGCGCGTCTCTGATGGGGTGGGGTCTCTCCTTGCCAAACCCCAGACCTCCTTCCCTCCTTCCCTCCCTCCCTTCCAGACACACAAGGCTCGGGCCTCTTGTGCAGGCTGCTCAGCCCTGCCCTTCAGTCGTGCGGGGTTTGCACCTCTCACGAGAGCTGCTGAGCACTACAGGCGTCTTGTGCCCATCTGGAGAGCCTGCAGAAGCGAGCTGCAGGAGGAGGAGAGGCTGCACATAAGATCTATGCTTCCCCCCCCCTCCGTTATTACATACCCTAGTGGAGCATGCATTTTCAGCTAGTACAATATATATTTATTTTCAAAAGCTATAGCTTATAGGCTTATGGGATCAGGCCCTAATAGTTATTTGTCAAAGTATATTATGCACATTTAATTATAGGCTGCACCATTCTTGCTGCTATAGATAACGTTGTGTCAGCACTTTCATAACAAAACTCCTATTTTTAGGGGTTTCAAATGCCATTGTTAAAATTTGCTGTAGGCTGAAACTTGGCATGTAAAGTCTCAGTCTGCAAGCATAATTATTTAAAATAAATATGACAAATATATTGGGTCACTTTAGGTGCTCAGTTTTTAGCACAGTCAAAAATACTTCCTGGTATCTTCTGTTTTATGCGCTTGCCTAGGAAAACACACACACAAAACCCTCATTGTTTTATTTTAAACTCATTGTATTTTAAAAAAACCCTCATTGTTACTTGTCCATGTGAAATGACCATGTAACAATTCTCTGTATATACCAACTCACCATGTGATCCTGACTATGAGTCTGCAAAAAACAATAAATCAATCTGCAGGTGAAATACTTATAGTTGTAACACCCGTTATACACTGACTGTAATTATAAACTAGATTAATGGCTGTGATTTCAGATCACTTGACAACTTACTGCTGCTAAACATGTGATCTGTCTCTGCTGGAAGCTGTTGTGTTTGTAGCTGTGGTAGAGATATGAATGTGCTCTCTGTGATGTTCAGTTTATTCATTAGTTCACACATGCAAGATAATGTGGCAATCATCAAGTGATGAATGTGCATATGGGAAGACACCTTTAGTTCCAACAATATTTATTTTCTCTGTTTGCAAGATTCACTAAAAACTCAGTTGGTTCCTATTATTATTTTTATTATTATTATTTTGCACGGTCACTACAGATGTAGTGACCGATATTATATACTGTGAGCATCGGGTCCTTCCCAAGGACCTAGGATATTCAATTTCCTCAATATGTGGGCGGTCCCTAAAAGGGCTGCCTTTTGTAATTGTATAGCCGAGATTTCTGTGAGTTTGAGTGCTTTAAGACGTTGCTTAAGTCTCTTTGGGACTGTGCCCAATGCTCCTATTACAATTGGCACAATGGTAACTTTCTTTTTCCACAGCCGTTCTATTTCAATTTGTAAATCCTTGTATTTTCAAATTCCTTTTCTTCCACTTTTGCATCCCCTGGTATTGCTACCTCTCTTATTGTTACCTTCTTCTTTTCCTTGTCTATGACAGTCAGATCAGGGGTATTATGTTTCAGGTGTTTATCCGTCTGTTACCTAAAGTCCCATAAAACTTTTGCACACTCATTTTCCATGATGTTTTCCAGCTTATGATCCCACCATTTTGTGCCACGGGAAGATAGTACTTTTTCCAAATGTTCTAGTGCACTAAATCTGCCACTTCATTGCGCCTTTCCAAGTAGTAAGTTTGTAATATTTTCATGCATCCACAGACTAAGTGTTCAACTGTTTCATCCAAGTTCTTTGCATAATTGGCATTTTGCATCATTGTGCAATTTTTCAATCCGGGTTTTTATCACATTTGTTCGTAAAGCCTGTTCTTATGCAGCTAAAATGAGACCTTCTGTTTCCTTCTTTAAAGTACCATTCTTCAGCCATCTCCAGGTCTCGTCATCATCTACCTCCCTGCAATAGTTTTCAGGTATTGGCCAAGCAATGCCTTATTGCGCCAGCCTTCTCTGCGTGCTACTATCACTGCTTTCCTGTAATCTTTTCTTGACTCCTTCACCTTCAGTCACCCTGCTTTTGCTACTTCCATCAGCATTTCTTCCTTTGATTCCTTTGATATAATCTGCCAGGCCTCTTTTCTCTTGTTCCACTGTCTGTTCAACTTGTAGTAATCCTCTACCACCTTCACCTCTGGGCAAGTACAGCCTGTTGACATCACTTTTTGAATGCAGGGCATGGTTCATAGTCATTATTTTCTGCATTTTCTGATCTAAAACATCCAGTTCAGCTTTGGTCCAGTCAACAATTCCTGCTGTATACTGAATGACTGGCACTGCCCAAGTGTGAAGGGCTTTTATGGTATTTCCACCATTTAGACTTGCTTTCAGTATTCTTCTAATCCTTTTTAGGTATTCTTCACTGATTCAGGCCTTGACTTCCTTGTGCTTGATGTTCTCAGCCTGCAATATTCCCAAGTATTTGTAGCTTTCTTCTGGGGACAATTCTCTCATTTCATTTCCATTTGGCAAACTTCTTCCTTCACTTTTCACCACTTTCCCTTTGTTCATTGGGAGTATGGCACATTTTTCCAAACCAAGGTCCATTTGAATATCACTACTAAAGTTGTAAACTACAGTTAGGCATGATTCTATTTCTCTTTCAGATTTTCCATAGAGCTTTAGGTCATCCATATACAACAAGTGTGATCATCTGCTTGATGATCTTGAAATCTGGTACCCAAGTTGGGTTTCCCTGAGAATGTGTGTGAAGGGAATAATTGATAGAATCAACAATAATGGTGACTGTGAGTCGCCTTGAAAGATTCCTCTTCTGATGTTAACCTGGCCCACTTTAGTGCAATTCACAATTAACTCAGTTTTCCACAAGTCCATTGCTGAAGTTACAAAGTTACAGTTGTTGTTCCATTTTCAGAGTCATGCTGTTTTTGACTGCATTCTGTATGTATCCACCAGCTCACTCCTACCCAAGGACCTAAGATAGGTAGCTATTTTTCAATTTTATGTTGTTGAATTAAAAATATCGTTGTTGTATACACACAGTTCCTAATAAAGTGATGTTTTGTAATTTACTGATGATATTTGTGGAATCAGATACAATGGTATTCAAATACTTTTCCAAATGTTTCAAGATAACACTCAAGATCTCAATTCTTTATCTTCTATTTTACTGTCTGCAGGTATTGCAATGTCTACTATCCAGTCTTATCCTTCTTGTCAATGATGGGTATATCTGGTGTGTTATGTGGCTGCTAATAATAATAATAATAATAATAATAATAATAATAATAATAATTATTATTATTATTATTATTATTATTATTATTATTATTTCATACAGCCAGATAGGCTGGTTTGATTTTATCCAGACATCAACTTCTTCCCAAGAACCTGGGATGCTTGGCGTTTATTCTATTTTGATATTATAAATAACACCATAAAATGTAAGCTGTTCCCAGTAAAGCTGCTTTCTTTACGATTGATGGTGATTTCTGTGGCCCCGATGCTGTGAAGGTGCTCTTCAAGATGTTTTGGAATTGTGCCAAGGGTGCCAATAATCACTGGGATGACTTTGGTCTTCTTCTGCCATACCCTTTCCATTTCTGTTTGTAGAACATCTATTTTGTTATTTTTCCAGTTCTTTTTCTTCTACCGTCACTTGATTTTGCTATATTATTTTGACTTGTTTTTCTTTCTTTTCAACTACTTATTACCACTATCATCATTAATAATAATTTAACTATGATGATGATTATTATTATTGATGATGATGATTATGATAATAATAATAATAATAATAACAACAACTTTTTGAGTGCCTAATGCAAGTAGGCATCGTACTATTCAAGCAAGACTTCCATTAATAACACCAATTCAGTTATGTAGCATGGTTTCAAGCTGTTTGTGGACTCCAGGGACCAAGCTAAATATTACACACACGTGCATGTAATTAAACCCTGGTGGCTGCTTCTTCGAGAAAAGTAGCTGGGGGGAGTATGGTTTTTAGTGCGGGGGAGGTGCGGGGGGGGAAGCGTTTCCTTCTTTCTAACTTTTCCATGACAACTCCCTCTAAGCTATTTCCCTTTCTGCCCTCCAGCTTTCAGATGTATGTTTGCCCTTGCAAGAACTAGTCATCTGGAATCCCACAGGAGAACAACTATCTTGGGGAAGTTGTAGGAATTAAGGGCCCAATCCTACGCTGCAGCAGTGCCGGCAGCCAGCACACTGCCCCAACAATTCTGCTGTTGTGCAAGTGCCATAAGGCACGTTGCCACTGGTGGTAAGCCCTCTGTGCTGGTGATGAGGCCAGTGCCAGTTGGTGCTGGGCCTCAGCACTGGGAAGACACACTGGGGGAATGCCAAGCGGTAAATGTTGCCACTGGTCGGCAATGGGGCTTCCCGGGGCAGAAAATGGGGAAAGGCAGGGAGAGGAGTTGGGCAGTGGGAGGGTGGCCTGAGGGGACGAGTGGGCCTTGGAGGGTCCCTTTCCCAAGGAGCTGCTCCCAGCGTCACAGGATACAGCGGCAACCCTTTTGACACTGCTGTACCTTGCAGTGCCACCAGGACATAGGACTGAGTTGCCCCTTCCCTTCCATCCAACTGTTTCTTTGCTGAAAATTACCTCCTCATAAAGGAGCTTTCCTTTAGCATATTAATACACTTGTTTGCATGGAGTTTGTCTCTAAGTGATTTGTGAAGAAATTTTTCAATCAGGTCCAACTTTTGTGTCACACAGAACATTGCCATAGTTACACTTCCAAGGTCAGTGCACGGTTGGTATGGTGTGCCTGTCCACTTGTGGAGCATTTTAGGAGCCATTTAAACTATTCATTCTCTTCCTTATGGAACAACGCTTAACGTATTGCCTTTTGAAGCGTGGAACATTAGGAATGAATTAGAGAGACCACTACAATTTCCTAGGTCACACCACCCAAATAAATTGCACTGATTGCCTTGAGTATGACCTATGCACTCATACTTCATACAGAGAAAAAGAAGATAAAAGTTAAAGGAGATAAAGAGTAAGAGTTAGAGCACAATCCTAACCTGGAGTTAGGCTGGCACAGTTAGGCCAGCAAAGTTTGGCCAGCACAAGGGTAAAGTATGATTGGACCACGCTTGGAGTCAGAGAGGCCAGCACACAGATGTGCGCCATCCTCCCTGTCTCCAAGAGTGGTCCAAATGCGCTTTACGGTGGCCCTTGTGCCAGCCAAACTTTGCTGGCCAACTGTGCTGACCTAAGTCCAGGTTAAGATTGTGCCCTTAAAACGTGCACGGGGAGACGCACACGCGCGTGCACATGCATGCACACACACACACACATTTACTTTTTAGTCCAGGACCTACCCATGACTTTCACAGGGCCAAGATGTATTAAATGGAGTTGACATTAAATCAACATTCAAAGTTTGGATCTAAGGAAGCTGCACAAATTCTAGCAAAACACAAAACACAAAAAGTGTACGTCCACACCTATAACAATATTCCTTTGTCACCCAAGGGGGAGAGATTAGAACATGCATTTTCTCCTTGCCCTCTGCAACCTAGAGACATCTTACATCACACCATTTTACATTTGATGTACTCTGACATGGTGTGATAGGAGACCAAAATGTAGCATCACATAGGAGGTGCCCGGAAGAATCCAAGACCTCCCTTGAATTCTATAGAGCTAGTACTGGGACCCTGACAGCCCAATCCCAGCCTGCATTGCAATAGAGAAGCCAGCAGGCGTTGGGGCTGCATGTGGCACAATCTGGAGTAAGGGGAATGCATTTTCTCCTTGCCCTCTGCAATCTAGAAAGGTCTTAAAGGTAAAGGTAAAGGTTTCCCCATGACTGAATGGTCTAGTCTTAACCGACTGTAGGAGGTGGTGCTCATCTCTGTTTCTAAGCCTGTAGAGACAGCGTTTGTCTGAGGATAAGCTTCTGTGGTCATGTGGCCAGCATGACTATACGGAACGCCATTACCTTCCCACTGAAGTGATCCCTATTTATCTACTTGCATTTTTAGGTACTTTCGAACTGCTAGGTTGGCAGGAGCTGGGACAAGCAATGGGAGCTCACTCCGTTGCGCAATCTCAAACCCAACCTTCCAGTCAGAAAGCCCAGCAGCAGCAGTTTAACCCGCAGTGCCACCACGTCCCAGAAAGATCTTACATCACACCATTTTACATTTGATGCATTCTGACAACATTGTTCGATAGGATAATTTATTCCCCTTTCCCCGTGTTGCGCCACAGCAAACCCAGTAGGGCTACTCGGAACTGAACCAGTGAAATTGCTAATGCAACTCTGAGAGTCTGTGTAAAGCCGACCAGGCCGGAGGTTAGGATTTGGCCCATGTGCTGGAGGCTGGTCCCACACCCCTCCCCAGGCTGACCTGCCCATGGGGCCACCCTTCCCCCGTTCTGCCTTCCCCTGCTTTCCCTCCTCCCTCCCTAACCTCCTGCACCAGCTTTACCATGCTGGCTACCAGGAACCAGCACAGGGAACCAGCACGGGGAACATCCATGCGCCATCCTCCCCGACTCAAAAGGAGGCACAAACTTGCTTTACGGCACGTTTGTGACAGTTCTGGGCTGGCACAAGAGAACTGTTCTAACCCAAGCGCAGATAAGGATTGTACTCCAAGTGTGCTCCTGGGATGGGAGATCCCCTGAAATAAAAAGGACTTGCTTTTCAATTAGTTTAGGATTGGTATGCCAGTTTGTTTCTCTTTAATCTTAAGAAACATGCTTCAGAACGTAAGAAAATAACAAAGGTGGAAAGTCCAGGTCTTTGACAACTGAAACAGAACAGACTTGCCATTCACAAGACAATAACAAGTGATTGGCTCATTAGTCCTGGGTTGCAAAATAATAATAATAATAATAATAATAATAATAATAATAATAATAATAATAATAATAAT
>JAJKFI010000006.1:12355871-12374621 GCA_029204185.1 Lerista edwardsae | reverse complement strand
CCTACTGGCTACAGCAGCAAGGGAGAGGAGGGATTTACATGACAGGGTAAGGCTTCTTGCAAAACTTAGAGCTTAGCCATCCCTGTAGAAACGCCTCTGTCCTAACCAACTTTCCAGCTGTGGGGCAAGGGCAATGCAGCTCTGGGGTAAGGGAACAAACATTCCCTTACCTTGAGGAGGCCTCCGTGACTACTACCCCACTGCAGGGTGCAGTACATGCCCCATTGGCCCAGCTATGTCAGTGCTGGAAAGTGGGTTAGGATTGCACCCTCATTCCGTGCAATCTAGTGCACCTCTGCATGCAAAATCTTGTAAAAAGTAAAAAAAAAAATCACTACTGGTTTTCAGCCCAAACCAGGAAGTGGTTTTTAAAACACTTTTTACAAGATTTGCAAGTCTCTGGGGGGGTTGCAGAGGGGGTCACAGGCACCCCAGGCCCTATAGAGAGCCATAGCGACCCCTAGGTAAGCTGAAAAATCTCCTCTCTGCCCAGCAACTGTACGATTGTGGGGATCTTGCTGCTGTTTCCCATCCACCCACCCATCCATCCGAACACTTATAGGGTTCCCAACTTCTGAGGAGAAGTTCTGGCTTCCAGATCAATGACATCCCTTCTGGTGGATCCTGACATGAGTGCCATTCTAAAAAGTGGGTCTCCGTCTAAAACGTTTGAGAACTACTGTCCTAACCTGTGAAGAGAATATTTCTTTTGTGGACTGTCTGAGGACTACACCTCGAGATGGCAATCCACTCCACGGTGGTTGGCTCTACCTAGCCCTTTTTTCAGATATGCAGAGTAGGGTACACTGCATCTCAAGACTCCACTGAGCCCATGGGAATCCTGGCTTACACCCTACTCACATTAGTGGATGTTAAAGACAGAAAACTCAGAGAAAGGAAAAAATAATTGGCTTTGCCAGATAGACCTAAGGCTGCAGGGGGCATTCTCAGAGTCACAGATGAAGGGGAGGGGCTAGGCCCTGCAACACATGCTACAGTGTAATAACACAGGCCAACGCGCATTTTGCTGCCTGTTGTGGTCCCCGGGACCTGGCATCAACCCCCCCCCCGACACCCCTGAAACCCTGGGTAGTGGAGCTTGTTCCCTCCTGACCACTGGCAAACCCCCAGTGGTCCAGGAGACTTTACCCTTGCCCAATTATGTATCTAGGTTAAGCCCCTTGGTAGCTAAGTCCAGTGGCTAGACTGGAAGAGCTGACCTCAGTTCCCAGAAGAAAAGGCACCATCAGTCTGTAAAATATAATGATGTTTATTTAGACTAATGGTTACTCTACAAAGGCAGAAAGACACAAGGAATGCACAGCTTGAAAGTACTTGAATAACCCAGTGCAAATAATAAAGCTATCTGCCTAACGTCTAACTAGCCCTATCTTTCACCTGGTTCCTCAACCAGTAGAGCAGGGTGCTCAGCTCACAGACTACCTGTGAGGCCAGGTGTCCATGATGGTCTTCCGAGGTGACTGCACAATCCAACAGAGGGTCCAACTCACAAACGATCCACACACCCCTCCCTTCTCCTGGGGCTTTTCTCTATTCCCCTTTGGGCTGTGAAGCTACAGCTCCCTCCCACTCCCAACCAGAGGTTCAAAGCTTCTGTTGTTTTACAGATATAATAGTAAAGGTAAAGGTTTCCCCACGACCGAATGGTCTAGTCGTGACCGACTGTAGGGGGCGGTGCTCATCTCCGTTTCAAAGCCTGTAGAGCCGGCGTTTTTGTCCGATCATGTGGCCAGCATGACTCTACGCTGTAGCGCACGGAACGCCGTTACCTTCCCACCGAAGTGGTCCCTATTTATCTACCTGCATTTTTTTTATGTGCTTTCGAACTGCTAGGTTGGCAGGAGCTGGGACAAGCAACGGGAGCTCACTCCGTCACGTAGTCTCGAAATCCCAACCTTGTGTTTGAAAGCCCAGCAACAGCGGATTAACTCGTTGTGCCACCACGTTCCACAGGTTTTACAGATAACAAACTGTCATAAGAACATAAGAAGAGCCCTGCTGTATTAGGCCAAAGGCCCATCTAGTCCAGCTTCCTGTATCTCACAGCGTCCCCACCAGGTGCCCCAGGGAGTGCACGAGACAACAAGATGCTTGCATCCTGTTGCCACTCCCTTGCATCTGGCACTCTGAAGTAGCCTACTACTAATGTAAGGAGGCTTCACAACCCATCATGGCCTGTAGCCCACGATGGACTTGTCTCCAGAAATCTGTCCAATCCCCTTTTAAAGGCATCTAGGCCAGATGCCATCACCACCTCCTTTTGGCAAAGAGTTCCACAGACCAATTACCCGCTGGGTAAAAAAGTACTTCCTTTTATCTGTTCTAACTCTCCCAACCCTCAGTTTTAGTGGATGCCCCCTGGTCCTGGTGTTGTGAGAGAAGGAAAAGAACATCCCTCTATCTAGTCTACCCCTTCTGTGCATAATTTTGTATGTCTCAATCATGTCCCCCCTCAGGCGCCTTTTTTCTAGGCTGAAGAGCCCCAAATGCTGCAGTCTTTCTTCATAAGGGAGGTGCCCCAGCCCCATAATCATTTTCGTCGCTCTCTTCTGCACCTTTTCCAATTCCACTATGTCCTTTTTGAGATGCGGCGACCAGAACTGCACACAATATTCCAGGTGCGGCCTTACCACGGGTCCTTGGGCCCATGAGTGCCAGGCTCTTGAAGTTGTTATCTGACTCTCCTGGCCACTGAATGCCAGACAACACATTCAGGAGCTTTCTGAGCTTGGTTCCCACCAGCTGCGGAAAGGATGGGGAGCTGGTCCTGCAATTACAAAATTGAGTCAGACCCAGGCCTGCTTCCTTTGTTCACAACACTGCCTTAAAGATTGGAACAGTGGTTCTAAATCTGTGGCTCCTAGTGATAGCTACCCTCAAGAATATGGAGGATTACCTTTTGAAATTATTCCCACCTGGATGGCATGTCTGTAAAATGAAGAATGAACATGGAAGTCAAGGCTGTAGTTGAGACATATTTTTTAAACTTCCTTCACAAGCACAAACAAAAGGAAAAATTTCCTTCTTTTCATCCACCGAATCCATCTGAACTGTAACCCAAAGGCACTTTAATGGTCATTTTATCATTATTTCAACAAACCTCCACCTTCATAAACCTCTACCTTCTTTCCTCTCTCCCTTAACGCCTCCCTTTTTCCAACCTAAAGCACCTAATCATTTTGAGAGTCCTTCTTCGCACCTTTGACTACAATGTCCTTTCGAGATGAGGTAAACAGAACCACGTCTTATGGTATCCTCTCTATGCCTGGCCTCTCTATGCCTGGCCTCTCTCAGCATTGGAGGGTGGGGTGGGGGAGATGGAAGCATCTCTTCTATCAGTGATCTACCTGGCATTCAAGCATCACTTTTATCCGCACTCTACACACCTTGCCTGGTTTTTCTCCAACAGGCATAAGGGAGATCAGGGAACAAAGGGAAAAGATAGAAGCTTGAGGGAGGGAAGTAAAAGAACAACAAGAGAGACAGGTGTGCAACAACTTCTTTCAGCTGAGCGGGTATCTACAGTATTACAGGTACGTGCCCACATTCCTGTGTGGTTTACAGGGAACAGTGGCTATTATACCTTCTTCCACTATGTGCTACTGATGCATCAGCTTGCCTTCTGGATTGGCTGCCCCTGCCAAGGCATGCAAACAGATCTGAGATCAGGATTGGTGCGATGGCTGCTGCTGTCACAAAAGAAGCAACGTTTCCCTTAACAGAAAACTGTACTATTTTCTTGTATTATTTGCTGCTCTTTCAACTTCCACATGGTAATAAGCCTACCTAAGCTAGCAAAGTGGTTCAGGAGAATGCCGACAAAGAAGGAACAAATGTTCAGAGGTGTAAGGTGTTATTATCTAAGATTATTGTGGTAACTGTTGATTCTCCCTAGTGGGCAAGACCACACTTAAAACAGCAGTGAACATATAGAATTCGATTCACATACGATGTGGTATTATTCACATCAGATGACAATCTGTGGATTTTTAGTTAACCTTTATAATTTCTGATGAAGTCAGTCTTCAGATTCTTCCTAATTGCATTTTTGTTGCAGTTTTATTTCCCCTGAAATCTATTTTCATTTTCTGCCCTTTATTTTATTATTAGATATTCTTCACATTCCGTGTGTGCTGGGTATACCCTCAGAAAGCCTTTTAACCTGGCTGATGAGCTACAACTCTCCAAATCTCACAAGCCTACAGGGTTTCCCACCTTAATTAATTAGTAACCCCTTCCATGTCCTCTTAAACTGGGTCATGAATTAATTTAAACCTAATTATGCATCATTACCTTTTTCTTCACTGATGATTTTCCCTCCTGCTGTCCAGCGGCAATAAACAATCGGGGGGTGACGCTACATAAAAAGTAACCAGGTGACTCAGGTAAGGTCTTTTCCTGAAACAGCATCTGTTGGTGGAAGATGAAACCAGCTTTCAGGGTTTCTAGGACTCTTCGTCGGTTCTGGAAGAAGGGAAGTGAGTTGCAGGCGAAAAGCAAGAAGCCATTACATTATTCATAAGCGTAGTGTGGCAGAACAATTAGGAGGTGAGTGAGAGAGTTGGCCCTTTGAACTGAACTGGATATTGTGCAACTGTGCTTTGGGAGCTAAGCTGAGGGAGCAAGACCAAAGTTGAAATGCGAGAGAGGGAAAGCAAAGGGCATAAATGGGAGGCATATTTTTGACAGGGCCCCCATCAGTGTCACAGCATCCGGTTGTCAAGACCTGGGGGCCCTAGACCTCCTAATAGTACGCTATAAACCTATTTGTAATACTAGAAGATACCCTGCCCTTAGGTCCACACACCTGTAATAGTTTGACACATCATCAGTTGTCTGTGAGAGTTCACACATTCAAGCTGATCCAGTATTCCCTGGGGTTCCGTTCCAGACCGCACCGTGGATACCTGAAACCATGGATACTGGGGGTGCCTTTTTAAAGATAGGGGAATGTCAGTGGTTTCACAGCAACAAGGTAAAAATAGGAGATTTGTTTACTGTTCCCCTATCTTTTTAATAGGCGTCCCAGTATCCATGGATAACTGAAACCGTGGATACCAAATCAGTGGATACCAGGGCACGCCTGTACTTCAACATCATCCTGGAGCCAGTAGGCAAATCCTCTCAGGTACTTTTTGTCTCAGCTTGGGCATTACTACGGGGGGGGCAACACACTAAGTTTTGCAGGAGCCTGAGCTCCTGTGTAATGCGGCCCACTCTTCTCGCCTCTGGAGCCATTCACGGCTTGGAGATCAAAGCCTCTGAGCCAGCTTTCAAAGTTGCAAATGGCTCTGAAGGAGAGGGAGAAGGGCCACTTTACACAGAAGCTCAGGCTTCTGCAAGACTTAGCATTTTGCCCCCTAAACAAAAAATTCTCTCCATGGATGCAGCCACAGAATTGGGGGTGGGGAGTGGAGAGGGTAAAACAGTTGTAGTTGCAATGCCTGGAAAAATGTGCCACATCCTCACAGTATCATCACTTTGAAGTGGCAGATGTTTGCATAAGATTCACATGAGCCATGTTCTGTGTGAACACATAAGAACATTTGCAGTACATGGAGGGAACACTGAACTAGCTCTGTATTTCTCAAACTGTGGATTGGGACCCACTTGGTAGGTCGTGACCCGATTTCTGGTGGGTCCCACAGAGCCTCCAATGAAAACACAGCTGGTGGAAAGAGGAGATAATTGCCTCAAGCCTTAAGGCTATTCAAAAATCAAGAGCTGCCAAGAGCTGAGCTCCTGCAGTTTGCAAGATAGCTGAAAATTGCCCTGCAAACAGTGGAGCTCCTGCAGTTGGCAAGCTTCTGTAAATATAGGGAGAGAAATATTTGAGCATCTGTTTTCTGATTTTTCCCCAAGTCCAACAATGACAAATAGTGGGGGGGGGGGCATGTGAAGACTAAGTCACATAAATAAACCCCTCAAGTCTAGAAGCTGTTCTAATGAGAACATTAGATTTCTCATTTCTCATTGCAAGAAATGGATTGTTTGCCAACAAAGAAAAAATTACTCATAAATAAATAAAAATACTATTTTTTTTCTAGATCACGTTTTTTAAAAAGTCTCATAAAATGGTGGGTCCCAAGAGTGACATTTTAAAAAGTGGGTCTTGGTGCCAAATACTTTGGGAACCACTGGTTTATGAACACTGATGAACATCAGTCATCTATCCATTTTGTTCACGTGTAAGTTGGATTTAGTTTCTACTCTTGCCCATGTTTACTGGCATCCGGTTTCTATCAACACTGTAACAATAAATGGGTTGGGGGTATGTTTGGTTTCTATTGTTTGATTGTTCTGACACACTGTACAGCCCAATCCTATTCTTTTTCCCGCCAAACCATGTAGCTGCACCAAACCAAGCTGCACTGGATGCTATGGTGGTGGTGGTGGGGTGGAATCGGGAGGCTTGGGAGAAGTAAGACAAACATTTTCCCTTACTTCTCTGCAAGTCCTTTGAGTGCCAAAGGGTCTGTAGCGGGTGGAAACACGAGGAGACAAAAGGGTGTGTCAATTGACTCCAGAAGGAGTCGCATCCGGCGCAAGGTGCTTGCGAAGTGTGCTACCTCCTCCTGCCTCCAACCTCTTGCCGCATCTGGCCTGATCCGCCACACCATGCACCATTCCACCCTCTCAACCAAATTACCAACATTGGTGAGGCTCTTCTTCATTGCCACAATGCACAGAGTCTCCCCACCCATCTGCAGTGGTGGCTTGAAAGCACGTGGCTACGCTCCCAACAGAGTAAAAAACACATGCCACTCACCACCACCTTGGCTCATTTTATATTTCAAGGGCATTCCTGAAAGTTCAAAGCTGTGATCCCATCACTTGGGATGTGCCAGAAAGTCCTCACAAAGGTTCATGGCATTAAAAACAGACCCACCTATGAATGGTTTCACTTTCCCAGTGTTCACCTGAATTCACCTTTAGTGCCAAAAATATCTGAGCAAAATATTCTGCAGGTGACGTACCTCATAGCTATGTAACCACATGAAACAATTATTTGGATATTGCTAGTTCTCTGCATTTTAAATTCATTTTCAGGCCTTTAGGATGGGCACTGTGTTGCACAAATCAGATCCAGAGAACATTTATGCAGTGAAGCCATATTTTAAAATATATTTAGGAACTGTGTTGTGCTACGATGCCAGTGTCAAATTATTTTGACTGATAGCTTCAATGTGACTAATTTGCAATTATTGCAACAATTTTGAGAGAATAGGTGGAAATCTATAAGAATTTAAGGCTAACTAATTAGTTTGCTTGAGCAGATTCAAGGCTAACACAACTGAAAATTCATTAACTTTATTCATTCATTAGCAACTGATAATGGGAGGAAACGCGTAATGCTTTCAAATGCATCATAATTTTAGAAATATGAACTTACCTGTCAGATGTTGTGTTGTTAATTAAATAAATACCTGAAGACCGGCCATGCCAAGGTTTCCTTGATCATGATAATGAAAGCACGTGACTCAGAACAAGGGTGGGCATGACAGCAGCTGGAGCAGCAAGGGACTAAAACTGATGCCATCATGAAGTTATGAAATAAAGAAAGCAGCAGCCAAGTGGAAGGAGACGCAGGGTGTGTGCATGTGTGCATGTGTGTATAGGAAAAGATCACAGATCATGCTAATCATAGAGCCTGGCTTTGGGAGCTATTCCCCAAAGTGCCAAAATGTGTCCCGCTGTAATTAAAAAAATAATAATAAGCAAGAGAAAGACAGCAGTTGCTATCACCTATTTACTGTCAAATTAATTCAGCCGCTCCTGAGATGCCTTCTGTATCAGGAGACTGAGGGTGTCACTCGCTTTACGAGCCATCAGGAGAAGTGAGAGCGCTGTTCTGTTTGATGGCTCTGATAATGGGAAGAAGCTAAGCCATTGCAACAGATACATCATAGATTTTCTCATAATTACCTGACCTGTTACACCGTGTCACTCTGCCGCCAAACACACTGTTTTTTATGTCAGAAGCTGTATGGGCATTCTTTACTTTGATCATTCCATATTCTGCAGATGTCAGCATTACTGTATTTTAATTGACTCTGGAGTAGCATTAAAAAGCACCTTCTATTTCGGTTGCTTAGACCTGATGAGACTGACAACCTGGCATTTATGAACATTAGGCCTGCATGGTAACTATGTCAGGATCAGTGTGTTTTCCTGTAATCCCACAGGAAGCCATAACAAAATGACGATCGCAACACAGCTAAGCAACTGTCTTTGCAATGGCCATCCCTGACATTTTCTAACTGTAGGTAGGATAAACTCTTCGCAACGAAATGAGAAGAAGAGGCATCTTTTCTCCTTGTGATGTGAAATAATTTGATGGCATTATGGATCAGAAACATATTTATCATGGTTTACAAAAAGGGACAGGCAAGTGTCTCCTTCCACACAAAGATAATTGGCACTTTCCCAGTATGCCATCTTCTTTGCCATGTTCATTTTCCATGTGCCCACAGGGGGAAAAAACAGACTGTAGGTCAAAGAGTCATATAAATGAGGAGCTGGAAGCAACCTGAAAGGTATCTTGCATCATCCTTGCAGACGTACAGATCTTCCACAGCCAATACCTTGTCCCCATTAGCCAATATCACCCTTTGCTGGGAAAAAGATATGGGCACACGTAGTTATCAAGCATCTTATTGCCCCCCCCATACAGCAGTTGTTCAGCCCATGTGGTTGTTGACGCATTCTATAGAAAGAAGCAGCGAGTGGCTTCTTACAGAAACTGATATAACCTTGACCCTTGGGAAGAAAATGATTGACTAATAGTCCAATCCATACGAAGAGATGTGCCAGTGGACTGTGTGTTCCAACAGCATGTGCTATCACAAATGAGCCTGCCGGACAGGGTTCATTCAGGGCAGGGGGTAGAATGGGGTGGGGAAAGGACAGTGATTGGGGTGGGATGGTCAGACCAAGCCTGGACATGATTGATGGCACTGGCGTACGCCATAACTAGGGGTGTGGTTTTTTGTGATTTCCCCCCAACATTTTGATTAAAACAGCAAATTGCAGTGTGATGTGTTTTTATTCTACATTCTCATTCCAAGTTCCCATATGTATTAATTTTAAATGCTTTAAAGGTGTACTAGGGAGACGATATAGGTCAGTGGTCTTCAACCTTGGAGTCGGGACCCCAACAGGGTCACGAAGCCTCAGATTTGGGGTCACAGCAACTTACAGGAAGGAACAAGGTTGAGGACTTGAGCTCCACCAGATAAAGGGGGAGGCATCTCGTAACCAGGCTACTGTGTTCTAGTCCTGCTCAGGTTCCCGGCAACTGTGCTAAAATAGCTTTCACTTGTGCCAGGCTTCGTTGTAATTTTTCTGCTCTATCTAATAAGAATATTTGGTTAGAATTAACAGTTTGGAGAAGGTGCAATAGGGGTGAGGACTGGGGGGATAGCATCCTGGGAGGAGGGCAAGATCTTAGACAGCGGGTCCCCTGTCTAATATTTCAGTTATTTAATTAATTATTGGGGTTGTGGCATGAAAAAAGGCTGAAGACCACAGATATAGATGGTATAATGTCAGCAGATGCAGCCACAGTATTCTTTCTAATTGGAAAAGTAGTCTATTTTAATTTCTGGAAAATATCCTAACCACCAATATGCAGTGTTTTGTGTTTTTATTCAGATATTTTAACCACCAAAAGGCAGTGTTTCACCACCAAAAGGTGGTTTTCAACAACAACAAAAAACCATACCCCTACCATGGCCTCTAAAGAACACAGTAGGCATTCTTTAAATCACATTTTAGAGAGAGAAATAACTTAGTTCTATGACAGAATCGTCAACTTCAGAGGTCTTGAAACAAAAAACCAGTGCATTATTAGGTTAACATTAGAATAATTTTGCAATACAATGGAGCAGTGGTGTCATCCAAATGATTTAGGAACAGGTACTCACTTTTGATTGGCGCTTGTCGGGGTCCGCCCTCCGAAAGTGACATCATAAGCCGGAAGTGATGTCATGGCAGGAAGTTAGGTCATAGCCGGAAGTGAGGTCATGATGGTTGCCATGGAGGTGATCGTGTTTGTAATAACTTCAGCTTGTGGTTAGTGTTGATTTAACTTCTATTGCTTTGCTTTCTAGAGATGTGTATAGACATATTTTGCTTCAACTGTTCCCTGGTTAAATAGCAGGCTAGATTGTGAGCCCTTTTGGGTCAGGGAGACATTTAACTTTAATGTTAAATGCAAGGAGCTGGCAAGGAGCAGGAGGGGGAACGGGCGCCCACTGGGCCGCGTGACCACATGGGCGCCTGACTGAGTGGTGGGCCGGCCAGCAAGGAGCCGGACCTGCTCCTTGCCGGCTGGCCCGGCGCTCGGTCAGGCGCCCATGTGGTTGCACGGCCCGGCGGGCGTCCGACCGAGTGCCGGGCCGGCCAGCAAGGAGCAGGAGGGGGAACGGGCAACCAAAAAAAGTCAGTGTGGGGGCTGGGGCTGGGGGGAGGCTGCAGGAGGAACCGGGACACTGGATCTGCGTGGCAGGAGGGAGCAGGAGCCCCAGGCAGCCTACCTTCTCACGCTTGCTGCCTTATTCCCGGGTCTCCCTTGCTGCTGCTGCTGCTGCTGCTGCCATCTCCGGTCCTCTTGCTCCGCTGCTGCCGCCACTACCATGCTGCCTGCCTGCCTCCTCACAGAAAGTGCAGGCAACGGCCGCGGGCATGCAGTACGCATGCACAGCTGCTGAGCCACCAGCTAATGGGGCCAGCTTCGAGTGGGCGGGGCCAGCTCAACTTCTAGGAACTGATACGTAGTTGTGCGTTGTGGGTGCATGACATCACTGGAATGGAATCTCCGGAAAGGATTACCAGTGTAAAGTGTGCCCATTGTAAGAGTAAATTTTCTGCCCTCCCAAAGCTGATTTTCAGTTTTTAAAAAATAGCCACCAGACTATTGTTTCCTTGCACGCATTTTCATGCAATGTGGAGAGTTGACATCAAAGTTCTCCCGAGTCAGGTTTGGAAAAGAACTTTGGGGGCTTGTTACAGTCCACCACAAATGAAAGGGGAGGTTTTTAGGCTGAAATTCTTCTCCAGCTCAGATCAAATCCAAGAATAATCCTTGGCTTCCCTCCCACCCCCATTCTCACCAGCCCTCAAAAGCTCTCCCCACCCAAGCAGGCTCCATTTCTTTCCCTTCCTTTTCAAGCTGTGAAAGTGGCAGGAACAGGAGTACTGGTGTGGGCAAAGGAGTTAAAAGGTTTGTCTCTTCCTTCTGGGAAACATTCTTCCGAGGGTCATGGAGGAACAACCTGTCCTCTCCCATATTACTTTGCTTCTGTGCAACATTTTCTAGGTGTGCAAAGTGCTTCATGTGTCCTCCTGCTGTCCTTACCTAACCCTGTTTGGTATTATTATCCCCAAAATGGAAGCTGTGGAGCAGAGGTTCGGTTGCCAATGACCTGGCCTTCCAAAGATGAACAGTCTCTCCAAACTCTGTTTTGGTTCCTTTGCTGACACCTGTGAGAGTCAGCCTGGATTTTGCCCTGCAGAGGGTGCGGCTCAGCTCCTTCTGATCAAGAGCATGTGAATAATGGGCAATAAACTGGAATGGAAAGCTGTAGCACCTGTGTATTACCTTCCTCCAAAATCATGCAAACCTGGGCTCCCCACCTTGCCATAATCCTCATTTGCAAGCACACATCTTCCTGGATAACTTCAACTCAGCTGGCCAGAGTACCTGAACAGTCTTTTCAGCCCCCTTCTCCAGAACCACCAAAGTATGGGCACACAGCCCACACTCTGCCATACCTTGCCACAGGAGGTGGTGATGGTGTCTGGCCTAGGTGCCTTTAAAAGGGGATTGGACAGATCTCTAGAGGAAAAGTCCATCATTAGTCCATCAAAGGCCATGATGGGTAGTGCAACCTCCATACTTTAGAAGTTAGCTACCTCAGAATGCCAGATGTAGGGGAGTGGCAACATGATGCAGGTATCTAGTTGTCTTGTATGCTCCCTGAGGCATCTGGTGGGCCACTGTGAGATCCAGGAAGCTGGACTAGATGGGTCTTTAGCCTGATCCAGTGGGGCTCTTCTTATGTTCTTTTGTCTCTCAGGAGCCTTTCTGATTGGGATACAAAGAAGCCTTTGTGCCCTCCTGGAAGGGTATATCTTAACTCAATCAAGCCCAGAAAACACCTGGTTGCATACCCAGGAGATGCTCCAGATACTATTATTCACTCAGGAATGCCTCTGTATTATTTGCCCAAAGACCTATAACTACCCCTCCTCTGGGAGCAGAATTTTGTCATTTTCTTCTGCACTGAAGGTGTCTTGTTTTGGAAGACTCTCCCTCTAATAGAGATCTCCATTCTGTATTTGAGACATCTGCAGGGTACTGTTTTTGACAGCAGTAGCTGCCCTCACCTCTGGAGCAGCTACTTTCCCTGTCTACCAAGGGGCACCTTTGTGGCTGCATTGTTCTTTTTCCCCCTGAGACCCAGTTTCAATGGCATCATATCCCAGTTTATCCAGCAGGCAGGCAACCCAAGCCTAACGTGCACTGGAAGAGGCAGGCCAAGTGGCTTGCGCCATATCCACTGCAAGGTGGGTTCTGGCTGGAATGCAAGTTGGGATAAGAGGATTTTTTCAGCCACCCCATGGGCTACTCAGATCTGGGCCAGCAAATTCCCTGGCACAAATTTGAGTGGCCTGTGTCAGGCTGATCAGCCATGAGTGGGGGTTGGGATTTGGTTGTGCTGCCTTGGCAAGTACCGCCCCCCCCGCCTCCGGCCCAATTCACCACACTTGGAATTGATACATTTTAAAATTAGGCCACATTGCCCTAAGGCAGACTCTGCTGATCAGCACAAAATATTTATATATTACATTTATATCCCACCTTCACAGAACTCAGCAGCATCCATAGGTTTGCAGGTGGCCAGGCACCCATGTGCTTGGCGCATCTAGATCTGCTCCGTTTTAGCACAGTGACAATATCACACGTCCTCAGTCCATGCCCGGAGATTCCACTATGTGGAGCTATTCCTAAGAAACCTTCAGCATGCAAAAGTGACTTGCTATGGCTACCTCATCGCATCTTATCACATCAGCCAACTGAGATGGTTCTTCTGCCATCTGCCATCTAACACGTTAAGGGGGTTATTTAATGCTAAGACAGCAACGTTGCAGGTGACCATTCACCAAACACGGACTCCGCATCCCAATTGACAACAGCTGTTCCTTTCCCCCTCATTTGAGGTCTATTCGCTGAGCATACACTGCAGTTGGGGAATACGGGGTGACTGTCCCGAAGCTCCCACAAGGCAACTGGAATCTTTCAAAGGGTTCCGGATCAGGATCGTGTATCAAAAAGCTTTAATAAGGAGAAAAAATGCTGAATAAAGTTGAATTTTGTTAATGCTTGAACTAAATATTGTCAAATGACCTAAACATAATTCCTCTTTGTGTCAAATGTGAAGAGAATACATTTGAGGTTCTCAATTAGTTTAATGAATACACCAAGGAGTCTAATATTGCGTCTTGTTAAACTTCTGGAGATTTATCAAGACTGCTATGAATTTATATCAGAGACTGTCAAGACTATTTAGTTCACAAACCCTTTAGCAAAAGCCCCAGATTTCTGAATTATGAAAACACTACTTAAAATACAAATTAGACAGAATTATTTTTTACCAGGAAAGCAGCCCTGGAAGCTCCATCTCTCTCCTGTGCAGGACTTAGGTGGAGCTCTTCGGCCATTAAAATAATTGCATGTAGCATGAGTAAAAGAGAAAAGATGCAGGCCAAGACAGTGCAAGCATCTCTGGATCTGGATACGTGCCAATCCAAGCTCAATAGTAAATCCAAAGCAGATACAGTCAATCCTCTTTATATGCAACCTCACTATCTGCAAGGGGCAGAATTGCTACTTTCCTCATTGTCTGCACCTCTGTCCTCATTATCCACTATTAAGAGACCTTCCGGAGGCTGCAGAGACCTTCAGAATGGCCCCTGCGACCAGCGCTGACCCATTTAAAATGGCCAGCAGAAGCATCCACTGGCCATGTTTAAGGGGTCCATGCTGGTTGCAGGTGCCTTTCTGAAGATCCCTGCAGCCTCTGGAAGGTCTCTGCAGCATTCGGAGATCTTTCAGCACTTCCTGCTGCACTCTCTGTTGGCTTCCTGAGGGTCTCTGCTGAATTCTTCTGATGGCAGACAAGGTACTCCTTGCACTTAATCCCATTGATCCCATAGGATCAATGATTCATTATTGGCAATTTCACCATCTGCGAGGATTTCCAGGAACCTAACCCTAGCGGATAATGAGGGTTGACTGTACCAGTTGAGCAGGTCTAGGTTGATTGAGATTAGGAATGATTTGCAAGCAACACCATGTTCTTTGTATTTGAAATTTGGACCTATGGTCCCTGCTGTGCCAGGAGGCTGGTTCACTGTGCCTTGCAGCCTGTTCACATGGTACTTACAGGTTGACACTGAGTGGTGACCAAGGAGGATGAGAAGCAGTGGCATTCCTAACCGGGGGGGGGGGGCGGCGGCGGCAAAATGCTAAGTTTTGCAGGACCCTGAGCTCCTGTGTAAAGCAGCCTCTCCCCCCTCACCTTCATTCGTGGCTTAGTGAGCAAAGTTTCGAAGCCAGATGTCTGAGCCGAAAATGGCCCGGGCAGCGAAAGGTAGAGGTTGCATTACACAGGGGCTTAGTGTTTTGCGCCCTTGTAGGAATGCCACTGATGGAAAGTCCTGCACAGAGACTTGATAATACCAGTGGCTTGTGCAGGTTCCTGCAGGCCTCTGTGCAGTGTGGGAACATGATGCCTGCACTGGTAACCTGAGCCCTTCTTTTTTCCTCTCCATTAATGTTTGGCAATGGCAGCCAGAAAGTGCAGATAATTTTCCCCATATCCTTAGGAACTGCATCAGTTGCTGCATGAACATGCTGAACTTGCTGACCAGAAGGTTGGCAGTTCAAGACCGTGCAACAGTGAGCTCCCGTTGCTTGTCCCAGTTCCTGCCATCCTAGCAGTTCGAAAGCACGTAAAAATGCCAGTTGATAAGTACCTTCCCACTTTGGTGGGAAGGTAACGGCGTTCTGTGCGCCTTGGCGTATAGTCATGCTGGCCACATGACCATGGAAACTTGTCCTTGGACAAATGCCGGCTCTTCGGCTTAGAAACAGAGATGAGCACCGCCCCCTACAGTCGGTCTTGACTAGACCATTTGGTCATGGGGAAACCTTTACCTTTTATAGCCTGAGAAGCTTGTGAGCCATGTGGCCACCTGTGTGCTAACTTGCCTAGGGTTGCCCAATCTCTTCTTGACCTGTGTATTATTGTGCTTTCCTCTTAAACGTACTACTTTTTCATCATCACACTAGGAAGTTAATTGGATATTTTTGCCTGATACGTATTGCTTATTTCTTATTTATCCATCTCTTACATCACTTTCCCCCTTACTTGGGGAAATAAGATCAATATGCTCCTTGTTTTATTCTGTGGCAATCTCCAGCATAAAGGTATGGGGCCTGCATTATGGTTTCGCTGAAACATTACTCCCCGTTATACTGTCCAAGCTAGGAGTGCTTTGATTTGTTTAGCGGCAAGAAATTGATGAATAGTTTAAGAAGCTTTGCAAAGCCTACACAGATGGATAGCTCCTGCAGTACCTCTTGACAAGGCCTTAGATCAATCCATCAGCTCAGATGTCATATTTGCTTTGATCAAGCTAAGTGTGCTGCTAACCTTGTGTGATGTACTTTGACTGACATGGACATTGCTTTGGAAACCACAGCAAAAGTGAACCTGACCAAGACAAGAAGAAGAATTAAGAGAGGGTGTTCGCAAAACAGGACAGAGGGCAGATGAATGGCGTTGGTGGAAAATAGGAAAAAATGTGCAGATCTCATATATTGTGATGTCGAAATCTTGATTAGGCTCTTGGATTTTTACACTGTGGGTCCTTCGGTGCAGCAACACAGAAGTCGCTTTCTGCCACAAGATACCTTTCACTCAGACCGCTTTCCCTTGGATAAGGAGTGACAGCAATGCCACATCAACTCTTGAGAACAGTTTCTTAGGGGATATGCCATATGGCAAGCGCTGAAGAGTGCCAGAGTTTGAGGGAGGCATGCCATGCGAGGGAGAAATTGGGAAGGAAATTACTCCCACTCCCTGCACCTGCTTTCTGAAGACATCAAAGGAAACAGAAATCTACTAGAATCCATCAATGACATTTGGAGGCTTTTCTGAAGGAAGGCAACCCAAACACAGGTTTCAATGTCACCATTCTGATTCCTGTAGGAGGCTGTGATTGGAGCCCTTTAAAGGAATCCCTTCAAAAGCTCTTGATTTTGAGTTGGGGTGTCCCGTTTTAATTTTGACCTACGTTGGTTTTTTTTTTTTTTTTTGGTTTTTTTTTGCTGATTCTATTAAGCTATGCGGTACTTTAGGGCACAATCCTAACCAACTTTCCAGCACTGGAGTAAGGGCAATGCAGCTCTGAGGTAAGGGAACAAGCATTCCCGTACCTTGAAGAGGCCTCCGTGACTTTCCCTCCAACTGCAGGTTGCAGCACGTGCCCCATCGGCACAGCTATGTCAGTGCTGGAAAGTTGGTTAGGATTGCGCCCTCATATTCACTGAATATATGTACAGTGTTTTGATGACCAGTTTTCTACTACAGATCAGAGCAGAGGCGTTCCTACGGGGGGGGTGGGAATGCTAATTTTTGGAGGAGCCTAAGCTCCTGTATAAGGCAGCCCCTCCCCCTGTCCTCCAAAGCCATTCACGGCTCGGAGAACAAAGCCAAGTGAGGGCGGGGCTGCCTTACATAGAAGCTCAGGCTCCTGCAACAGCGTTCCCCCCCCCGTAGGAACTCCTCTGGACAGGAAATCTGAGCTGTATTTACCTCCTTTCTGTATCCATTTCTTTCTTCTTCTGGTGAATATTTTGGGTCCTTCACCAGCTGTTTTTTTAATATAATGCAGAATGTAATGCAGGAACAGCTAGGCAGTCTAAATTCTGTTGGTGTCTCTAACTGTTCCTAAGTAACCATTGTCCCCTCGAAGTTAACACTCCATTAAAAAGGTAATCACTCCACTTGTAATCTTGCACCTGATGTCTGAAAAAAAATATCATAAAGAGTATATTAACTGTGACCAGTATGGCCTTCAGGCACCTTTTACATTCCATAAAACTGTGTTCTATAACACAATTATTTTATTTGCAGTTTTTTTAAAACCATAATTGGTAAATGCTGAAAACATAATCATTACAAGATCCCTCAGTGGAAGTTCCTGATAGGATTGGGCTGAAAATCTCTTTTTTTCCTGACTCCTGATGACTTGCCAGAAATGTCCATTTAAAATAAAAAGGAAGTGCTCCCTTTCCATCAAGGCCACAGGCCAAAAACCTAAAAGACAAGAGTACCAGATACCTCTTGGGATCCTGGGCTTCTACATTATTCTTCCTTAGATGTCCTAGTGTACAATGTTAACGACAGCAAGAAGGCAGCGTCAGGACTATAAACTCTGACAATACCCTTTGTATCTCTAATTTTTTACATTGGCAGTCTTGAATTCCACATTAGCAGTTCATTTATTCTTTGAGGAAAAGAGCAAAACACCATGCCACCTTTCACTATCTTTCTACATGCTTGTATTGATACATGAAGAAATAACATTTGTATGCAATGCAAAACATTTCCTATTGCACATACAGTATAATGTTTGAACTCTTTCAAGGAAGCATCCTTTTCAGAAACCATAGAACAGATCCTCATAACATACAGTTGTCTAATCTGATCCTGTTTCAGTAGTCTCTGATCCCTCGGCATGAAATTTCAGTTCTTCGGAGTTAAACTACATCTGATTTTAAAGTGTTCATTGCATGAGTTCCCCAGAGCCTTAAAACATAATGAGGTACACAATTTTGCTTAGGGTATGAATTTACACAGGTACTACTAGTAAACACAGTTGATGTTCTGCAAACATACAGATGTTGGGGCTGTTACTAAGGAATACATATTTTTGAGTTTCAAAGTAGAGGTATAAAAAAATTCCAGGCTTTAGATTTTTTTTTTTTAAAGAATCAGATGTGTGGAACTACATATGTACCAAATGCAAGCTTTTAATGTATCATGGAAGTACCATAATTCTGACACCCTGCTCCCTAGTGAGGGGCAGCGCAATCCTAGGACCTGCGCAGCTCTGCGTTGGCGATAAGGCAATGGGACTAGCACTGCAGGCAGTGCCAATCCCATTGCACCTGCATTGTGCCTCCCTTCTATCCGGGCAGCAGAATAGGATTGTGCCCTGAGTGACAAAATGCTTTTATAAATTAAAATTAGAGCAATACTGGCTTATATCGCAAGAGGAGAAGCAGGTGCCCACATGCCTTCCTCTGCCTCCTGGGTGCTGTTCCACCCTACAAGTGAATACATGAGTATTCTCTCTCTCTCTCTTTCTCTCTCTCTCTCCCCTTGTAGACTCTCTCTCTCTCTCTCTCTCTCTCTCTCTCTCCCATCCTCTCCTTGCATGTGTGTCTATACACACACACAAAAAAAACATATTCTCTCTCTCTGCATGTGTGTATAAACCTGTGTGTCTATACACATATGCGCGCGCGCACACACACACACACACACACATATACTCTGTATGTGTGTGGGAGATTGAAAGATTGCATACTCTCTCTCTGCATGTGTGTGTGTATAAAGTGTGTGTGTGTGTGTGTGTGTGTGTGTGTGTGTG
>JAJKFI010000006.1:12320150-12347267 GCA_029204185.1 Lerista edwardsae | reverse complement strand
GCGCCTGCTCGCCTTGGGGGATGGGTGGGGGGCGCGCCGGGTGCCTGGGCGAGCAGGCGCCCCCTCCGAGGCGAGGGAAAGCCGCGCGGGGCGTGCGAAGAAACCGGAAGTGAATCGACGGACTGTCAATCACTCCCTACTCCCGCCCAGTGAACCGTCTACTGGCGAGTAGGTGACACCTCTGGATTTAAGCCATGATCTGACTGTTTTCTTGGAGCAACTGATGGGTTCCTTTTACTTTGGATTGGAAGGTGCACCCAGCCAGTTCAATATGGTTCAAGCAAGTGTTGCAACATGGATGGGGATGTGCATGCAGATGCTCTTCGGCATCAGGAACGTGTGGAAAGTTGCTTATGTACACGGATCTTGGTTGGGGGGGAAACAGGCACCTTTTACTGGTGGCTTTTTTAAGTAGAGGGTAGGAGGAACTGTCCCTATTCATTCCAGCATAGCATCTTTTCTCGTGTCTGTTTGCCAGTGTCATCCTTGTGTCTTTCTAGCTGTTGCAAAAGGCGACGTGCCCAAACATGCAGCCTGGCTTTAGCAAGTGGTAAGCAGCTCACTCTGCATGACAGTGGCCACTAGTTGCCTACCAGCACAGATGAGTGGGCTCAGGGGGCAGGGGAGAGCTGGGGGTGGATGGAATGGAATGAGTTATGGCTGGAACAGGGCAGCAAAAGGGAGTGGACAAGGGCTGATTGGGACTGGAATGGAGGCAGTTTAGGTGGCAGCAATGTCCACTGAATCCGAACCCCCTTCTTGGTTTCAGTCCCCCAATACCAGTTCATGTGGACTTGCACCAACAATCTTTCTTGGGCAGGTCTTCATAGACCTGACGGCCCAATATGGGCTTACCCCAGGAGGCGTCCGGATGCCAAGTGGCATATAGTAACGGCCACAAAGGCCACAAGTTCATAATAGGCTTAGCGGCCATTCTAAGTGAGTAGTTTTTATGCCCTACCTCAGTGGTTCTCAAATCATTTAGCACCAGCACCCACTTTTTAGAATGACAATTTGTCTGGAAAGCACCAGAAGTGATGTCCTGGCCTGAAATGCTGTCATTTCTGCTGACACCAGAGCTTGTTGCTTTCCTGAGAATGCAGCAATAAGTTGGGTTATTTCTCAGCCATTTTCTAATAGCAAAGAGAATCAGAAAAAACCTATTTACAACCTTGATACAAGCAAAACAACCACACATCCCTCCCCATTTCCAGCATCCCATATTCCCACATTTTCAATAGGGCTGTTCTAGATGCTTCACAACCGATCTGAAATTGGCTCGCAACCCACTGATAGGTCCCTACTCACAGTTTGGAAACAACTGCCCTACTTCATTTGTGCAACCACTTGCGCAATTGTGTTCTATACCTCCTCCAATTTTTTTAACACAAGCAGAGATACCAGAAACTGTTGTGCCAATGCCAACATTAGTTACATTGTGTATGCTTATAGTATTATGTCCTGTATGTCCTTACTTGGACCTCAAAACTAAGCACACTTATGTATTGACTATAGTCAGAATTATTTCTGAGTAAACATGTGTGCAATTTAACTCCTGGTTCATTTTTAAAAGGAACGTGGAATGATTTGTATAACACAAAGCAGAGCATGAGCTTAAAAAATGATCAAACAAATTGGTGTTGCAACAAGCTGTTTTCTTTAAAAAGATGCAAAGCAACATAGAAATTAATATTGATCATTCCGGCAGATAGACTAGAAGACATGCTGAGGGCAATCATCAGTATCTAGGATATAAATGGAGAGCTGCATGCACAAACCAAGGACATCATTAAAAACAGGGAAATCAAAAGCCCCAAAAACATTCAGATGAACTTATTGGTCAATATGTTTTCCTTTTGAAACAAGAATCATTAGAAAAACCACCCTTCACTTTTCATAGGGCCAGGAAAATATCAAACCTATGATAAATAATATGCAAGTATCCACATTATCCCTATGTATGGTAGTTATTTTTGTTATTCGTGGGCAGAGAGAATGCCGGTAATAAAGTTTATCAAACATTAAAGAAGATACACTAGCTGATGAAGTATGGAGTAGAGAACAATATACACAAGAATAAAAACTGATGAATCACTGTCATTTGTATTGGCTAAAAAAGCAATACACAATCCCTTTTCTGCCAACATTAGAAATAAAAGCTGTTACTTTAGGTATTAAATTGCATTTTATTGAAGCAACAACTGGAGGAAAGTGTTTCGCCAAATGTTCTGTGCTATTTATATTTATTCTATATGACTTTAGGGCTTGGCTTTATCCAATGACTTAGCAGTCTCTCAAACGCTATCTTTTTTACTAAATACAACATTCCTACAAAACCATGGATGTTTCAGAAGGTGCTAAAGAGCGTTCTTATTTTGATCAGAGCCATTGGAAGGTTTTGGGGTGCATCAACCATGTAATCAGAATCAAAACGAGACATAAATTCCATCATGACCGTTTAAATTTAGTCGTGTTCCTGTGAAATTTAAGAAGCTGGAATGATCATTTCGAATGCCATTCTTCCCTGTCGTCGAAACTAAATGAGACATGGAACTCCTCAGGGCCAGCCTTAAGCCAATGTGACCAATGTCGTCACATTGGGCCCCGCACTTTTGGGGGGCCAGCAACAGCACATCAAGCATATTGCCTGCTGCTGCTGCAGGAATCTCCATGGGCTGTAGGTCAGTGGGGTGAGCAGAACAGCTTTACCTTGAGCCCTCCCACCTGCCCCAGCCTCCAAATGGCCCAAAATGAGCCTCCTGGAAGCAGTTGGCAGTGACATCACCACCACCAACTATTTCCAGATTGCACATGGCACCACAAGTGCTCTTCTTGGTGAGTGGAAGGCCCTCCAGGGAGATTGGAGGGGGCAGCAGGAAAGCCTGCATTGGGCTCCTCGGCTCCTAGTGCTGGCCATGGTATTCCTGACCTCCTTTTATCTGATTGCTCCTGATTTTTTTATTTTTCCTGTTCTCTTCTGAGCCAATTGAAGGGTCCAGTGTTGATCAGAGAAATGGGGGGGGGGAGACAGTATAATACGCCCCCCTGCCACACTCCAGTCTCAATTGAAGTCCCCTGCTGAAGCTAACAGTCACAGAAGAAATTTAATTCACATAACACCATTTTATTCCTGTTTCTCCCTCTGCCATTAACAGTTTTGAGTGAGCACTTTGAGTAGAGAAATCATGGCATGGGCAAACTTTTTATAGCCCCCTTCCCCATGTGTCAAGGCCCTGATTCAAACTGGGGGGGCTTCAAAGCTCTTTTTTGGAGGGGGAAGAAAAGACAAAAAGTGCAGCAAACATGCTTTATGGCGCATTTGCAACACCACTGGACTGGCAAAAGGGATTTGTGCCAGCCTAACTCCAGGAGAGGCTTGTGCCCTCATTAACATTCATTTCCTGTTAACGCTTCCTGCATATTAGTAAGGGTGTTAAAGGTATTAAGAAGTTTGTTGGCTTTTTTGAGTGCCTGTCAGGTGCCTGCAGATTCATTATATTATCCATGTATCCACAAGAACACTATTTCCACTTCCCTATTTGTAGGGAAGCAATGCAATTACATTCATGTGATGTCTCATCTGCCTTTTCTGCTAGTTAAATTTGTTTCCATGCAGTTGTTGCACACATTTGTCACACTAACGACTTCATCTCATCAAGCATTCACTTACTGAGTTCCTTCCTGGGTTCATTATTGAAAAGAAAAATTCATCCTAACAACTACATGGGTGCAAAAATAATGCAAGAATAATTCAAGTTACACAGAATATGTCAGCAAGAAAATATCTAATAGGCCACATTTTTTAAAAAAGGAAATGAAAACAATGTTTATTTGCCTCTTCAGTCTAGATCTTCGATTCTGGAACCATTGCAGCATTGTCAGAAATATCCAGGTGCAGGGAGGTGACGATTTTAACAAATTCCTCATTATATATACTGGACACCTAAGGATCTTTATTACTCACGCACCCCCAAATAAGCACGCTGGAACAAGGCTTGGTGTTAAACGAGCCACTTTATTAACTTCAATTAACAACAGAACTTGCAACGGGGCCCTAACTGGGGACCCTCCCAAAAGTGTGGTCTAAACAGGGGAAACGGCCCTAGTCGTCTGGCTCCCCCAAGTGGTCTGGATGACCAACGGCGTACCTCCTGACTCCGGAAGTAATCCGGCCATGTGGCTGGCAACATCCATCTTCACCAACGCCAGAGGGTTGAGGCAGTGTGACTGTGCCAGCTCACCCCGGCGGAGCCAAATCGATGAGAGGTAAACTGGCCTACCTCACTGAGCTGGGTCAGCAACGTATGAGTGGCACTGGTTTGTTCCCTGTTTGTGCTGCCTCAGGATGTACACCAATAAAGACCTCCTTCCCTAACCCCTGCATGTTACCTGCTCTACGTGATCCAACAAAAACCTCCCTCTAGGTACTTCGCTGGCCCCACAGGATATAGTGGCAGCCATTTCAGTGCCACTGTAATCCTGGACACTAGGGAAGCCTCGGATTGGCCTACCCAGTGATGTCATGCAGGGGGTACGCGGAGGTACGCGAGTCCCGGTTTCTAGGATTACAGCTGGCCCCGCCCATTCGCCCGCCCACTCGTCGACTCCGCCCTCTGCAATGTTTGAATTTCCTGCATGTTTGAGTTGCCTGCATGTTCTCAGAGCCAGGCAGGCAGGCAGGCAGTGAGCGGAGCCTTTCCTTTCCTTGCCACTGAAAAATGAGTTGCTCTGGGGTTTTAACATGATGCCAGGCCTCCTTAACATGTTCTGGGGGTGCTGTGGAATATTGTTGCAACTGTTGGGTCAGTTTAAAATCATCTGAGGCCTCAAAAAGGGCTTTTTTATGTCACTTCCTGCCACGACATCACTTCTGGCTTATGACGTCACTTCCGGTGGGCGGGTCCTGACACATGCCAATCAAAAGTGAGTACCTGTTCTTAAATCATTTAGATGACACCACTGGGTCTACCCATTAGAATTGAGTGGTTAGGCTGATTTTAATTCAGGTGTTGACGATTGACTGCCAATAGATTGGGCATTGCTAGCAATCTAGGGCATTTTTTTTACAATGTTCGGAAACAGGTATGTGTGTTTTGTAAGGATTTTATTACCAGTTGTAATATATGACCTCCAGTTAGTATCTGAAGAAAGTGGTGGAAATTGGATATGGCATAGTTTCACAGCCTACTTTGCTTTTATTGGAGTCAATGCATCTTTAGATAGAGACTCCATACCAAAAATAAAAAAAAGTAAAATCAGGAACACTTTGCCAGAATACGTCAAAGTTTCAGACTGACTCCAGCAATGCAAGAGTTCTTCCGATGGTTTCCAGCCCCACTTGTAATTTTTCTGGTTACCTTTATAAAGACTTTTGTGCAGAATATTTCTGTCATTATTCAGTAGATGTTAACTCCAAGGGCACTCTTGCTTATGTGATACAGGCAGGTCTGGCTAGTTTATTTATTTATGAGGTGTCAGATGACGAACCAACCAGTGCAATATTATTCCTGATTCACCCACAACCATGAGTTTCAGTATGTACAATAATATTGCTATAAAATACAACATAGAGTGGAGAAGAGTGAGGAGAGAGAACCCAAAGCATTAAATATTAATACAACACGAAACACTGATCTCTCTTTCCAACCTGATGATTATGAATGTTTACGGTAATTTAAGAAATGTTAACCAGCATTTCTTCAAACATTTTCTTCTCCCCTCTTATATCTGTGTTACCTCTATTAATTTCAACATCTCAGAAATTTCCCGAGACTTATGGCCCAATCCTATCCAGGACAGGGCTGGTGTGCACTGGAGTTTGTGACAGTGGATCAGACAAGGGGTATTAGTCAAAGCTTTGGATGCTGGTAGGTGCAACCCCCCCCCCAGGAAGTTATCAAATTGCTCCTATTCCAGTAGGAGCAAATTGAATGTTAGGACCTGCCAACTCTGGAGGGACAAGGAAGAAGGACACTACCAAACTTGCCCACAAGGATGGTAAGGCTGAAATAGGCAATTGGAAGCACACATGCGCGCGCGCGCGCACACACACACACACACACACACACACACACACACACACCCGCCACCAGGAGCTAAATACTAATTGCAGTTGAAACCTGGAAATGGAGGCACTGCCAAGTCTTTATCCTCTTAACCCTCAATGTTGAGCCAAGGAAAACTCACCTGAAACAATGCCCAAGAGGGGCAGGATAGCCAGCATCATGACTAGAAGCCTCCTTGGACAGCTTGTGCTCAGAAACATGACATTACTCTTCAGAGACCTCCAACTGTTTCTCACTTTCACCCTCTCATTCCCCCCAAACAGCGACCCTGGTGGCTAAAGTGTGCATTACATGGGTCTTGGCGGGCTTGTGAAGAAGCTGCTGCCCAGCGCTAGCACCCCAAATGCTTTACCCCACTCACCATGGCCCAACTTGCTAAACTTCCGCTCCTTTTCAAGACTATTGATGTGGGCTACAAGGGCCCTAATCTCCTCCTCTTCCTCAGCCAGTGATGAGGGCAACTGCAGGTTGGGGGGGGGGCTGTTGGCAGCTTTGCCTCCAGATTTCTGCTGCCTTTTAGGCATTATCACAACACTAGCAATGTCATTAATAAGATGACTGAAGACTTTTAGCAACACAGCCAAAAAAGTAACCCCAAAACACAAGCATAAAGGGAGGTAACACTACTCCCTCAAGCAAAACCAGATGGCAACACCTAACAACAAAGAACCCACGCAAACAGCCTGCCAGCCAAAACAGCAAGCACCCAACCTACTGCAGGTGCCAGCAATACAAAAGTACTAGCTAACAAAAAAGATGCTGACAGAACCAGACCCCATCCCTGCCGGTCGACAGGCTGCCCTAAACCACTCAGCCACAGCTGGAGACAAGCATCAAATAACAGTTGTGGACACAGCCAATGGGCCACCCAGGGGCGAAGAGGAGGAATGACGCCCCCTCCACTGACTCCCTGCCCCTCGCACTGCTCCGCCGCCCCCCCCCATGCCACACCAGGCTCCATTTTGGAGCATACGGAGGCAAGGGCAGGCAGGTGGGCCAAACGTCGCTTTCCTCTCTGAGAGGTGAGCCGCATCATCACCGCCCTCCTCCCACTCCACCAGCACTGCGCCCGGGGCATTTGCCCTCATCTTCTTAATGGCAGGACCGTGACTGTCAAATAATCCAATGTACCAAATGTGAGGGCCCTGCTTATTAGGGCAAATTCCTTGCCTGGGTTTCAAACCTGGCCCACCTCGTCTACTGTGTCCCTGGGCAATGAGTCAGCAGCCCTGAAGCAGCTAATAAACACCCCCACCCAAAATCCCAAACAACTTTTATTACCATTAAAATTAAATCCTTCCTCTCTTAACATAAGGAGCAAGTAAACATTATGCAAGACACACACACACACACACCCGCAAAAAAAAAAAAAACCCTAAAAGAACCCCAAAACAAAACTAGTCCTGAGGTGTCCAAACTCCAAAAAGGAAACATTTAAGAACTCCAATCAAAATTGAAGAGGGGAAAGCTGGACAGGTGTCCAAAAAGTGACACCACAAACCTAACTCCCCAGACACCCAGCCACAGCAGGAGCCAGCCATTTTCAAGAGCTATGCCCAAACTTATTTTAAACAAATTAAACCCTCAAGCAAGCTAGGTCCAAACCAAACAACTATGAAAATGAACACCCAAGCAGAGGTTGGGAAAATCCAGACACCACACCTCCATCCAACAGCACCTAGAGGGTCTGAAAAGTAGGACCAGGGGGGATTGCAAATGCAAGTCCTCCTCCTCAACCAAGGGCAACATGCCACAAGCAGCAAATAAGGGTCCCACAGCAAAATGAGGCCCCTCAAGCAAAAGGCCTGAAGAGCTCCTGAAGAGAGACATTGTATGCTCCAGTCAGGAATCGGAAGTACACTGACAGAGCAGGATGCTAGCTGACAAATCACTTCAAGTCCCACCCACCCCACCCCAACAAAGCACCCAATAGGCTGCAGGAATCTTTCTGTCCTTGCCTCACATAATAGCGGGTGGGGCAATAAGCATTTGCTGTGAGAAATGTGCCAGCCAACTTTTGCTGGCCTAACTGTGCCGGCCCAACTCCAGGTTAGGACTGTGTCCTAGATCTCTTCAGAAAACTGACTTCCATGTGACATGTGGTGTGTGGTGGGCTGCAAAAGTCATCTGACAGTTGAAGGATTGGGGGGAAAAGAGTCACACTTAAACCTTTGCTGATATTAGTACTCTGAGTAGGAGAGTGTTATCCTGCAAGCTGCTTCACAGCGGTAATTTAAGGAGTGCCACAGAGCCATTGTGCCTTGCACGCTGTAATTTTGGCTGCCAGGCGTTTCATTTTTTGAAACCTGCACATTAAGTTTATATCAGGACATATATATTTTCTGAAGCAAAATAAATAAATAAAACTTTGATACACCCAGGAAGCTTCTCAATCCTTCATACTGACACAGGGACCCATACTGCAACTGGATTGATGTGAGGGAGAGAGAGAAAGAACCTATGCCAGATGCCCCCATGCTAACTGATTATTGGCTCTTTAGTAGCTGCGCTTTATGATAAATATCTTAAAGCTTAGAGGGTTCTTTCTTCCCCTGTGCAACAGCTGTGTCTTTCATATCTCACAGATGAAATGACACTAAATAGGCCAACCATCGTTCAGCACCTAGGATGGCTGAACTTCCTAGAATACAAATGCCCCATCTTGAAAGACATCTGTAGATATAAAGAAGAGGAATAAAGCATGACAGATTGCAGTTGTTGGGAAGGACGGGAAAATAGTCGAGGCAACGGATTTGTGAGGGGGAAAAAACCCTCTTGCTGACCTCATGATTCATCTGAGAAAATCTGCTTTGTAGATTATCTGTACTGCAGAAATTAACCCTACCTATATTTTTAAAAGGATTCACAGCACAAATATGCATTACAAGCTTAGGTCTAAATACCATGCAATGGACCATTTTCCTTGTGTCAAAAGAAGAATGTAAGCATTCATACATGCATGCACACACAGAGACACATTGCCAGCCTTCTCATGGTCTAGATAGACACTTTCAATTTGCTTCTTTTTTTTCTGCCAGTGGAGAACCCTGAATCAAATGAAAAGAGACCATATGGATGTGGCTTGTGGATCTACCCTAGTGGTATAGTGCTGCATGGTAAGTACTAGACTACTATACTACAGTACTATACAGTACTATAAAGGACCAAGAGAGCAGGGAGCATAGAATATTTTGGGGGACAGAGAAAGGGACAAAGAAGTTTGTCTTTGAAAGAAACCCATCTTCAGATCTGCATTATCTCGTATGGAGACTCTACCAATGTACTGCTTGAAATAATTTCATACACTATGTGGTTCTCAGTGGTTCTCAAATGTTTTAGCACTGGGAGCTACCTTTAAAGCACATAGCTTTAAAAGACTTGAAAACGGAAATCTGGGAAAATTAATAGTTTATTTACAAGTAATTATTTATTTGCAAAAAAACAAAAAAAACAAACCCAACCTCCATGATTTATGGTAATGAGGCAGCCTTAATAAATATTCTCAAGTTAGTTAAGTGCCCCAACTTATGTTAGCCTTAGATCCAGCCTTCATCTGTTCCCACTACCTGTCATTGATGGACTTCGGGGAAAAAACACCAGAAAAAGATGCTCAGATATTTATCTCTCTATATATACACAAGCATGCAAACTGCAGAAGTTCAGCTTCGTACACACTGCAGGAGCTCAGCTGTTTGCAGGGCAGTTAGTAGCCATCTGATGTTTGAATAGTGTCAGGGCTTGAGGCAATTTGTTTATCTGGTCTTTCCATCACCTATCTTTTCATTGGAGGCTCTGCGGGACCCATCAGAAATCAGGTCACGCAACCCACCAAGCCCCCAACTCACAGTGTTCAGAAATGCTACATATTGTAATGGCTTTTGATCAGGTTGTGTAGCTCAGTGGTAGAGTCAATGTTTTTCATGAAGGTCATTTGGCTGAGCTGTATGTCTCTGTTAAAGGTGGCTTACAAGGACACCGTCAATAGCTTGTTGACACATTGCTCACAATGAAACAGGTAAAAGAAAGATTGATTCCCAGTCAGATATATAAAGAAGGCACTAATTCACCAGCCCAGCATTTGAAACGTTGGTGCTTCGCTGCTGCAGAAGCAAAAGGCCTATTTGCCTTGGCTGGAGCCTGCAGCATTGTTCCCTAGGCGTGGTTGTAAACTGATTGCCAAGCGCCAGGAGGGCTTGAAACACTATCAGCATCACAGTGATCTCAAATGGCAGAGGCCACTTAAGAAAATATTCTGATCACATTTTGTTCAGTGAGTTGATGTGGGTAAGTTTTTGGAGTTAGGATCAATCCAAATGCATTTCAGAATAGAAAACATTTTTAGAGGAAGTAGCCAAAGGGATCTCATCTGGGGTTTATACTGAGGAGTTTTATATTGAGGGGGTTTATACAATCCTTCAGCAGACAGCAGGAAACACCTTACAATTCAGCAGGCCACAGCCATCAGGACAAATGTCCAGCCATGCACAGGCCGCAGTGGCCATCTGGACTGATTTCTAACCCCATTGATCCAGAGTAAATCAGGAGCAGTAGTGGGTGCATTGGAGCAGGTAGCGGACTAGGCCTGGAGTGGAAAGAGACGGGCATGCCTAACCCTGTTCCCCAGGCCACACAGCCCCAATCTGGGCAGGGCAGTCTCTTCGGATCTGTGCATGCTGTTTAACAGGCATAGATCCGAGGAGTCCATAGGGGAGGCTGGCGCCTCCCTGCATGCAAGGGCACTTCCTTGCGCATGCCTATCAGCCTGCCTGATCCAGCGCTGCTTAGGATTGGGCTGCCCAAGACAGGGAGGATGGCACACATCTATGCGCTGGCCTCTCTGACTCTGAGAGTGGTTCAAACATACTTTACGGTGTCCCTTGTGCAAGTCAGACTTTGCCAGCCGAACTGTGCTGGCCTAACTCCAGGTTAGGATTGTGCCTTGAATCATTTGTTTGATTTATAGACTTTTCCAGCCTAGGTGAAAACTAGATATTACAATACATACAAATATATATATCAACTCTTGGGAAATGTGTTTATAGCTCTTGGGAAGGACAAACAAGGGAGATAAGGATTTTAGACCCTACATATTCACCTTGAGAAAGTCAAATAGAAAATGAAGACAATACATATCCTACATTCTCTGGCAGTTCCCCCTACTTTTGAACAGGGAATGGGCAATGCATAGATGTGTAATGTTTCCCATATGTAGCCCCTGTATTAGCTCTAGCCACAGCTCTGCATATATACATTAAACTGATTCACTTCAGAAACCATAAAAGGGATCAAGGTTCATATTCAAAGCAGTATCAGTGGAAAAACATGGACCTTTATAAAAATAAATATATTGCCAGTGAAATAATATCCTAAAAGCTAATAAATGGCCTATAAAGTACAGAAAGTCTTTCAAAAACAAAATTTTGTAGTCTGCTAACTGAACTAGCAAAACCTGAAGAATATTTAATTTCCTAATCATGACTATATATCCCGGTCCTATGAACTCATAGTCACCTTGCTTGGGATTGGTGGGGTGCTGATTCTTTCGTACCTCATAATGAAATGCTCTCCCTGATGGCATTGTGGCTAATCTATTTTCAGGTAAAGTCATGATAATATCCATGGCCTTGTAGGGCTACAGTAAAAAAAATTCAGGATCCCACTAAGCTATGCAAACATGCGAGCCGGTTTACACTAGTGGTCTCCAGATCAGGAAACCAATGCTCTGGGGCAGAAGATCAAAGTTGAAAGAGTAACTGTCTGAACATAAACACAATAATAATTAATGCCAACAGCAGCAATAGGAACAATGAAGAATGAGCAATGTTCCATTTTGTTCTGAAAAGGTAACTCATCTCCCAGAACTCCTTGCACTTAAAATTCCATTTGCTACCAATGATGCGCTGGAGACTGCATTTCTACCAATGTTGCTCTAACACAACATTGGTAGAAATTAAGTCGCCCATGCACTGGTCAAGTTCGGCCAGGACAGGGGCTTTTCTGGAAAGGCGGCAGGGAGGACAGAATGGTCCGGAGGGAGGACAGTCCTGTGGCAGGGCGGCTGCATCCAAACCCCCATCCCTGGCTCGCTGGCCCTAATTTGGGCTGCTGCGGCCTGTTCAGAATTGTGTCCTAAACAGCAGGCGCAGATCAGAGCAGTCTCAAAGGGAGCCCCATGTTCCAGCACAGGTTAGGATTGCACCTGTCATGAAATTGTGGTTTCATGTGAACCTTGTTAGTTGGGAGAGAACTACTCAAGTGTAAATGGCTCAGGTGGGGGTGATTAGTTCGTTGAGATAAAGTTAAAAGCCTCAGGGAACAGAATCCTTTGGCTGCTCTCATGGAAGGTTAGCCTTACTCTGTGCTGTGGAAGCCGGTTGTAGTTAGTCAGTCAGTCAGTGAGGTAAAAATCCTATAGGATGTTCTTTTGTTTTTGTCCTTTCTGGGTTCCTTTCAGTTAAATTATAAACAGAGGGGTTGATTATTGTCATTTTAATATTTAGGTTTTATGGTACAGAGCCTCTGTAGTTTTATTTGTAATTTTTAATGTATGTCAATAAAATTGGGTTTTTTGCTTCTTTTATTTGGCTTTCTTTTGAGAGGGGTTTTTGCCCAGGAGCTCCCTTTATTGTGTTGAGTCTGGGCTGGTGGCAGCGGCAGCTGCACCAGGGGAGGGGAGTTGCCCCCCCCCCGTAAGTAAGAAATGGAAACAGCACCATTTCTTACTTACAGAAATCATATTACACACTCTTCACACTCAGCAACTCCATAGTGACTTGTAACCCACACTGTTTTGCCAGCATAGTGATAGACTATATTCTATTCAAATACCAACATGACATTAATCCCCTATTTTAAAATAAGGGACCATACTCTATATCATGGGTTCAATATTCTATTAATAAATATGAAGTATTCCAGAACAGAAACAAGATTTCTTCACATTTGTAAAGAGCAAAAGAAGGCTAGGCCATGGTTTGACTCCATTTTGTAAACATGACTCCATTGTGTGGGAAAGAGCTGAAGCTGCTAAAATACCAGCTGGTGATAATCAGCTCACTTCCTGCTGTAATCAGGAGTATAATTTCCTATCTGCCTTGTTTTGCAGAAAGGTGTGAGGTCATAGTTGGGGTCAGGGACACTGAACCACCAGCTTGCCATCAGGAAGGTTCCATCCAACTAGTGCTGCAATCAGGAAGATTCCGCACAGCTGAGACCCATCACTTAAGTTGTGTACATAACCTTTTTCTGACCATTCTGTGACCTCCGAACGTTCCATCACGCCATTAGGAGATGTCCAACCTTTATCCTGATTGGATGATTGATTGGACTAGAGGGGTATAAAGATACCCAGTTCTGGGGTACAGCTCATCACCCACCATCAGACCATAAAGATCATCAAACTGTCAAGACCATCAGACCTTCAGAGACCATCAGAGAAGATCATCTGAGACCTTCAGATCTTCAAACCAGCTCACCTTCTCCACGACAGTCCAGGATGCCCCAGCCTGAACCTGCTGCCTGCTTGGACTTGAGAAGAAGGTGAACCAGCAAGGCCAATCACCTTGCATGATATAGGGCCTAGTTTAACGTTAGGCATAAGTTGTTTTCTTATTTTAAGGTATATCTTACTTAAGTCTCTGTTAGTTCTTTTAAGCCTTTCCTAGTTTTGTAACTGCTTGTTTATTAATAAATCATAGTTAATCTGTAAGCTTTGTTTGTGAGTATTTGGAACCAAGCTAAATTCAGTTTTGCTGCTTGGGCACTCTACTAGTTTAAAGTTAAGCTTTATAGCCTTGGGATAGGTCCCTGTAGTTGGGGCTAGTTTAGCCTGGGGAGTTTTAAAGTTCAATGCTCTTAAAGGCTGTTACTCTTAGCTGTGGTCCCAGGCTGGTAGCAGAGGATGTGTGCCTCGTTGCCTTGGATTGTAAGTGCTTAAGGACACACTCTGCTGAATGTTCATACCTCATGTGGGCCCTGGGCATATGGGCATATAGGGCATATGAGCCTGTGAATTACAACATTAACAAAAACAAGATTGAATTCTATGGCACCTTCAAGATCAAAAATGTGTGGTGCAAGTTTCTGCACATCACAAGCCATGGAGAGCCAGAGTGATATAATGGTTGGAGTGTCAAACTACAGCTGGAGAAACCTGGGCTCAAAACTCTGTGAAGCAGAGTGATTCTGACCCAGTCATTCTCTCTTTCTCCCTAACCTGCATCACAGGATAAGTGTGGGTGGGTGGGAGGTGCGCTAAACTCCTTGGAGGATGAATGGGATAAGAAAAAAAAATTCAGACATGCTTTCTGGGCTTGTATACAAAGCTCCGGTCTCAATAAACTTACTAATCTTTTAAAACTATTTGAAGACATTTAACACGCACACCAACAAGAACAAAACCAGTGATACACTTGGTTCATTGACCTTCCTCTCCCACCCTCCATCCTTCTTTCTTTATCTTCTAATGTATATCCAGCAATCATATTCTGAAGATATGTTTAATATAAATATAAAAGTTAAATTTACCTTTAAGGCAGTGATTTTCAATCTTTTAAATCTCATGGCACACTGAGAAGGCACTAAAATTGTCAAGGCACACCATCAGTTTTTTGACAATTTACAAGGCACACAAGGCCCCCAATGACCCTCCCCCAAACTCTTGTGGCACACTTGCCGATCATTTGTGACACACCTAATGCGCGGCCTGAAGCACACTGATTGAAAATGTGTGCTTTAAGGCAGCTCTCACCAGACCTACAGCCTGTGGATTGGGTGACTGGTGAGAGTCTTCCCCCCTTACTGTTCTGCCATGCTGTGGCTTCATTCTTCACCCAATCTGGGCCCAAGGATGCTCTGGGCAGTTGCATCTGTCCGGACATCATGCTGCAACGCCTGCTGGGGCGCTGGGCAATGCATGCAACTACCCAGAACATTCCTGCCTGGGCCCAGATTGGGGGAAGAACGAAGCAGCAGTGTGGTGAAATGGTACGCACTGGTCGGGACTGGGAGGGCTTTTCTGAGCACAGCAGTCTCCAGTTTGGAGACAGCTGCTGTAAGATGACACAGGGGTGTTTTCTATTCGCAACCCAGCAAGCAAAAACAGGTATTCTTCTGAAATACCTATGATTCAACTTTTCATAACTGAACCAAAGCTGCAGCCCTATCTGGCCCTGTACAGCTATGAATCATTAAGGGTGCAATCCTAAACTGAGTTAGGCCAACATAAGATAAGCCAGCAAAGTTTGGCCAGCACAAGGGCCACTGCAAAGTATGTTTGGACCATTCTTGGAGTCAGAGAGGCCAGCACACAGACAAGCACCACCCTCTCTAACTCCGAGAATAGTCCAAACACACTCTATGGTGGCCCTTGTGCTGGTCAAACTTTGCTGGCTTAGTTTATGCCGGCCTAACTCCAGTTTAGGATTGCGCTCTAAACCATACTGAGCACAGATTAGTCACTTTTTGTGAGGTTTTCAGAAAATTTCTCTATAGCACTACAGCCACTAACCCATAACATTAGCTGAATGTATCTTACCACCATCAAAGTGACTCCCAGACATTAGTATTAGTGATACTTTTTGGCTAAAGGTGTGTGTGTCTGTGTGTGTGTGTGTGTGTGTGTGTGTGTGTGTGTGTGTGTGTGCGCGCGCGCGCGCGCATGTATTGAATGTCTTATATTTATGAGTCCACTGAGGTTTTGGGTGACTAATTTAATACACGGAAATTCTGGTAAATTTATATCAAATGCCCTCTTAATCCCTTTGGATTATACTTCTGGCTTTCTTTCAAGAACTAGCAACTAGGGGGTTTAGTCGTGCTTGTGATTTCATTCAAAATTCTCGCCTAAAATATTTGTTTGTGACCAGAAATGTCACAGATGACCACATTCTCACAAGTTAATTAAGTTACCACCAGCCCAGAAACACACACAGAGAGATGTGATATTAGATCAACTATAATTACCTTGGAAACATAAAAAAGCAACTCAGAGAAAATTTGTTCAGTCATGTGAAGGTGTGACATGTATAAAAAGAGCCAAGTTACAAAACAGTTACATATTCTACCGGCCAAGTTCAACAAGACACAATTGAGCTTGTCTTGGCTTTCCAGGCGCTCATAAACCTATGCTTGGGAGGTCTAAGAAGGGAAGTCAGTTAGCCCCAATTGTGTCTTGTTGAACTTGGCCATTGAACTGGCTAACCCTTTGTGATCTGGTGCTTTGAGACGATATCACATCTCAGGCTGACTTTTTTCGTTCTTTCACGTTATTCTATGTGTTAGAACACTTTCAGACCAAATAATGACATAGTCTCTAATAAATGACACCAAAATTCGGCAAAAGGTTGTCTCTCAGGGAAAGGAAACCAGAACCACAACCTCATATTTTTTTTAAAAAAATATAAATAAATACTTTGAAGATTCACAGAGAAGGCTTGGGTTAAAAATTAGTCCAGAAATACTGAATTATGGATGGTAATTGAGATCTAGGTTAAAATATAAAACACTATGTAATGTTCAATATGCAGGTGTGAATAAGATAGTGTCCTATGTGTGTCTAATAACCGTTTTATAGGAGGAGGTCCGTGAGTTGATCTTCCTTCACTCTGCCCAAGGATTCCTGAAGAAGGAAATATTCAGGCCCAGGAGTGGCACTGGAGTGGCTCCCTCCCAACAGCGATTCAAAGGACTTGGTTGCACCATTGAGGCCTATGGACCTATTCAAATGAGTGGGAGCTCTGCCATCAACACCTATGAGATGAAGACAGAGCACTTAGGGCGCAAGCCTAACCTGGAGTTAGGCCGGCACAGTTAGGCCAGCAAGGTTTGGCTGGCACAAGGGACACTGTAAAGTATGCTTGGACCATGTTGGGCCAACACAGACGTGCACCATCCTCCCTGACTCCAAGAGTGGTCCAAACATGCTTTAGGGTAGCCCTTGTGCCAGCCAAACTTTGCTGGCCTATCTGTGCTGACCTAACTCCAGGTTAGTAAGGCTTTTAGTAAGGCTTCCAATGTCTTATTTCTAGGTTTCTAAAGTTCCGAAGGGTTATTTATCATACAATAAAATGATGAATTGAGGATTTCAGTGTTTCGAGACTAGCACAGAACTCTCCAGATATAGACCCAGATTCTCAGTGACAACTTGTGACAAACAGTAACTTTGTGCAGACCACTGAAGCAAACCATCACCACAGCCTCGCAACCTTTTGCTTATACGCTTTTACTGCAAATATGTAGTGGAGAATGTTGCTTGCCATGAGTACTGAAAGCTAAAACTAAGAAAACATGAGCAAAGCTTAAAATTGGGGGAAACTGTGATAGAAAAACACTTTGGGAAGGGACTGGGAATGTTAGGAAAATACATGAGTATTCTAATGGAAATTTCTCCTTTTATTTGAAAACATGCAAAATTATGCACAAATTAAAATGCTGGCACCAATTCTGCGTGGCCCTCGTTTAATCCAAAATTGTCAAGATCTTGAAGGCATGCAGCCGTATTATAAATGAGCTTCCAGCTCTGGGATTGTAAATAATATAATCAAAGAAAAACAAAGTCAGCAAATAATTTATTTTGAAACATGAAGTTCCTTTGATATCACATATTATCCCATCCGTTTCTAGTGAAAGACATTCCAAAAAGGAGACACACTTTTTTTTTTTTCAAAAAAGTTTTTCTGAAAGTCTGGCTCCCAAATGTCCTACTTGCCCATTGTTAAAATGAAGACAGATGGGGGATTAGAAAACGCATTTTCCATTTTGGAACGTTTTCTCTGCACTCATCAAAGACTCGGTTGTTAAATATTAATGCTTTAAAAATTAGTTGGGAAATGAAAATTTCTTTTTCAAACACGGCTTGTACATGTTTTTGTGTGTGTCTGCAGCATAACTCTGCTTGAAGGATTCTACCCAAATTTCCCCTGTACATTTCTTTTTATGAAATGATTAGGTTTCTTTACATCAGAGAAGGTGGGGCCGGCATGGGGAAGGGGGAGGAGATAAGAGAGTGAGCTCTATCCCTTAACTGTCTTTCTGACAATGCTTTCAACCCAGTGATGAAATGCCTTCTTCGTGTCTGAAGAGAACATGATTATTAGCACCAAATCTGACAGACATGATTTCTGAATATTTTTGTGGCAGTAATTTAAATCAGTGTAATGTTTGAAAACATTTCAGCCCCTTAAACAGCTGATGCAGCTTAGATTCAATTATAACAAATTGCAACACACTGTCAAGTCTTTTTACCAAGTCATTAGTCAGGGATTTTGAAATGTGCAGCCTCCGAACACAGTTCGGCTCGGCTGACAGCTCTAATTGTTGGGAACTGCTAAAAGATTGCTAATGAACTGGGGGGAATCTGTTGGGCCTGAGCTTTCTTCAAGGCTGAGTTTTTTTTGAAAACTTTCGCAAGATCAAAGTGCCGTAACGTGGACCATTTGCTAAATTGTCAGCTGCAGAGTGAAGAAGTCTGGATCCAGGCTTTCAAGCTGACGCTTCAGTTGAAAGCGCTGGGAGACTCCTGCCCCTAAGCCTTTTTTTCATGTGTCAGTAAAACAATACAGAGAAAAAGGAACGGCTCACAGAAAGAGCCCCACAGCCACAATGGCCACAATGTCTTCATTAGGAAGTGGAAGAAGGAAGGCAACTCTTGTGGCATAAGAATTGTGAAGTGCCCAGGCCCACACCCTATGTAGCAGGAGTCCTTCAAGCCCCCATCACCAGCTTTCCCCTGCATTCCCCTGATGACTGAATCAAAAGCATGAGAACTCTTCTATCCCCCCTTACTTATAATACTAGATCCTGAGGACACCCAGTGAAATTGATTGGCAATAAGCTCATGGAGCACAGATCTAGCTACAATAGCTCAATGTCACCTCCGTATACAGAAGCAGAATATACCTCTGGGTAGATGGCTGCTGTTCAGAATAGAATGCTGAGGTATGTGGTTCCTTGCTCTGATCCAAAGGAGCACCTCTGATGTGACTAGCCACTTTCCCCTTCAGGCACTCACACTTTCACTGGCTGCCATACAGACTACCAGGAGACAGGTAGGTACGGCCTTCTGCAGCTGTACTGCAGGGGTCAATAGTGCTGACAGGGACTATGCAGTTCCTGGCATGGTCTATAGGACGAAACAGACCTGTTTTTCCAAGTCTTCAGTTGCTGTTGACAGAGTCATGAGTGCTGCCTTTAAAATGATATGTTGGAGACTGGGTCAGGCTGATGCAGAGTTAGTTCTGTGAGCTTTTCCTACCCCTTTCCCTGTCCTGGCCACTGGGGCAAGGTGGGCTACTCCCTTTGTTGAGACTCCAAGAGAGGAAAAGGCAACACGTGTTCTCTAGTGCAGAGGTTTCCAAACTGTGCATCATGATGAGTCTCCAGGGGCACTGTGGGCTGCACACTGGTCACGTTTCTCAGCATTTCAAGCACAACAGATTGTGAAGAAGAGGTTCTGCTCCATTAGCTGAGGGGTGTGCACAATGTTTTTGGGACCAACCTGCCCTCCCTGACCATTTTTACACTGATTTTCAAGCTTTTCTCCAGGTGTGACCCGGAAGTGATAATGACATCACTGCATCACACATCATCACATCATCAGCTCTTACTTCCTCGTTCTGTGACAGGCACTCTCAGTTGAAAGAACATTGCATCATGGGTAAATTTGGGAACCACTGCTTTAGTAGGAGAGTAACATGTGGAATTAAAATTCTACAAATTAAAAGATGTTTGCTTCTTGGGAGGAAAGCTATGGTGAACCAAGACAACTTAATGAAAAGCCAAGACATCACCCTGCCAACAAAGGTTTGTCTAGTCAGAGCTATGGTTTTCCCAGTAGTCATGTATGGCTGTGAGACCTGGACCATAAGGAAGGTGGCGCACCAAAGAATAGATACTTTTGAATTATGGTGTTGGAGAAGACTCTTGAGAATCCCCTGGATTGCAAGGAGATCCAATCAGTCAATCCTACAGGAAGTCAAGCCTGATTGCTCCTTGGAAGGACAAATCCTGAAGCTGAAGCTCAAATACTTTGGCCACCTCATGAGAAGAAAGGACTCTTTAGAAAAGACCCTCATGCTGGAAAAGATGGAAGGCAAAAGGAGAAGGGGGTGGCAGAGGATGAGATGGTTAGTTAGTGTCACCGAAGCAATGAACATGAAATTGGGTGAACTCCGGAAGCTAGTGGAGGACAGGGAGGCCTGGTGTGCTGTGGTCTATGGGGTCGAGAAGAGTCTGACACGACTTAGCGACTGAATAACAACGTGTGGAAATCAACTCAGACAGTCTTGAGAGATCTGCATAAAGGAGGTTCTTGATTGTGAAAGCTCATGCCACAATAACCTAGTTAGCTTCTTTCTGAAACGGACAGGCATGGTAAATTCCAGCAAGAAAATGTTAAATGGTCCTCAACATTCAGAAACTGAGGCTGAACAAAAAAAAAGGACACTATTCTAGGGGACTAAGAGTGCAGTCTTAACCTGGAGTTAGGCTGGCAGAGTTTGGTCAGCAAAGTTTGACAGGCACTAGGGCCACACATTGGGACCATTGGGACCACTCTTGGAGTCAGGGAGGATAGTGCACGTCTTATAGTGCAGTGTCTAGCAACTGGCACCCACTTCCAACCTGTCTTGTTCTGAAGCTGGGTTTCACTGGTGTAGAAGCACCCAAGGACAGGGAAAACCAGACAGAAAGAGACTGCCTTGAAGAAACTTCCATCCAAGAAGAATGAAGACCCCCAGATCCCTGAAGGTCCTCTTAAAAGCAGAACAATAGCAAAGACACGTGGTTTTTGGGGGGAGGGGCAATCAATTTTCTCCCAAGTGAACTGAGGCCAGGGAAGTTGAAACAGTAATGGAGAAAGAGCACCCAAGTCAAGTACAAAGGGCAAAATAAGACTCTTGAGGAGTGCTTCTGAAGGTAGACTTGACAATTGGCACAGAGGTTAAAAAGCTAGCTGAAAATAAAACAGATTACTATACTAATATGTCTAACTGGGTATGTACACTAAAATCCGGAAACTTAGTCCTTAGCCCAGTATTATCAACTCAGACTGGCAGGTCCTCTAAAGTATCTGTGCAGGGGTCTTTCCTAACCCTAGTTCTTGAGAGCCTTTAACCAGAGATGCTAAGGATTGAATCTAAGTCCTTTTTCATTCATTCATTCATTTGTGTTTTAACAATATATAGCAGGTACAGTGTCACTGAACCATCCCCAAATCTGAAGCAAAGTCCCTTTGACATGCCATTGGCATAAATAAGGCCATTGACATGTTTATAGCCCCTCAATGTGTAGAAGCAATAAAGTGGCAAGAGAGGTTGATGCTCCTGAAGAATAAACACACAGCATCTGAACTATGGGGTGTTCATAGCCCCTCTACCCTATTCCATAAATGGAATCTCTGACACATATTGAGCCCTCCTTATAAGAAGACTTCTGTTTGATCTTAATAGAATCATTAACAGATTGGAGGCAGGAGTGGTAGCCAGCCAGCATGAAGTATTCTCCAACTGAAGGAACAGGATCAGCTGGTCTCTAGCCCACCAAAGAGGCAGGTCTCAACTCTCTATCCATGCTATTGGATAAGCAGGTTATGTTAATTTGTAATTACTGCCTCCACGTGGCCTGCTTTTTGCCTAAATGACTCCCATGTTGCGCAAGGAGAAGAGAGAATTCAGGTGTCACTTTTGGATCTAGAAAAAACAGTCCCATTTGCCAACTGTTGTAAAAATGCAGCCCCTGATGTATTGAATTCCTGTTTAGTAACAGAAACCTATCCTTTATGTCAGGAAAAAGCAATTTCGCCCCATCTGCGTCTCAAAACATAAGAAAACAAAACAGATGCTTGTTCTATTTAATAAAGAACATGCACATGCATTGCAATAACTTTGAGCTTATTTTTGCAGGATGCCAATATTTAATTATGCTCATTTTGCATTTGTAATTAGAGGGCTTGAACAAATGGTGAAGGCGTAGTTCAGAAAGACATGTCCATTCAGATCACTTGCAGGGTTTTGCACAATAATGTAGCCATTTATAGCTTTGACTCAAGACTTATAGGAATCAATGACAGTATGAATATTTTCTGGGATGGAATTTGGATAAGGTTCCACAGCAAGCTACAAGCAGCATAACCATGTCTATAGAGATGGTATTATAATCCTTGCGAAGTCTCAACCAGGAATGCTTGTATGGGGGTACAATTGCACCAGGCAACAAGCTTTAGGGGGCCAACAAGCTGAGCTTGACACTAGTGGCCCAAATTGTGAAAACCTTGGTAATTACTAATAATATTATCATGTTATATACCATTCGATGCAGAACATCATGTAGAATGCAGTGACATAAACCAGAGTGTATCATCTTCATTCTATCAAACATTATCGCCAAAAACCCAAGAAAATGAAAATACAACTCATTCGCTATGCCACTGTTCTCAACAATGTGTTTTAAGGCTGAATCCTATCGAAAGCCTGTGCTGATGGAATGCGCGTTCTGTTGGCGTGTTACAGCAAAACAGCCATAAAGCACTTTGAAGCAGTAGAAGGCCTAGGCACACCAGCAGGTGGTTGGAGTCTTCTTACTGGTGATGGTGGAGTAACAGAGGCTCACCGGAGCAGTTAAATCTAGTGCAGGGCCAGGGAGGGGTGGGGAGGGGGCTGAATAGGGTAAGTGGAGGGCAGAATTGGGAGGAAATGGACCGATGGGAAGACCAGGCCCAGAGGGGGTAGGATCAGCAGTGCAGGTGCGTGTTGGATACCAACCGCCTTCCTAGGCCAAATCCACCTGTGCAGATCAATGTGGACCTGAACCAACAATTGAGCTGCTGCAGATCTGAGTTGACCCATTGTGGCTGCTAGGGCTCACCCTGAGGCAAGGAGACAACCTCAGCAGCAAAAATTCCCCCCATGGGATGTAGCAGGTTAGACTGGGCTTTGAATCTTGCTCCTTTTATGGACATGCACTTAACAAACTAGGGCAGTAGGGTCCTAGAATGGGGTAGGGCCCTAAGTTTGGCAAGCACTTTATCTTTCTGTATATATCGCTTCTCTTCCTCCTCGTCATAGCCATTCCTACAGTAGCTGCGGAAGCAACATGGCGGTGTCTCCTACTTATAGCTTCTGCCACCTGGAATGGCTACAAAGGCAAGGAAGCAGAGTGGTTTACATGGCAAGGGAAGGAGCCTTGCAAAACTTAGCACGCTGCCCCTCCCTCTAGGGATGCTACTGAACCAGGGGGTGGAGCATCATAGGAAAGTATCCACAGATGAAGGAAGCAGTCTAGTATTTCCTCTTCCTGGGATCAGAAGAAATGATAAAGAAGAAGGGAGAGGAGAAGGTAAGTATCTGAATGTGTGAAGAATCTGGGGTCAGTCCCCCCCCCCGAAGAAACCACTGCAGCAACTGTCATTTTGAAGTACATCTGAACACACCTCAGAAGATACAGCCATTCCAAGTCACACTTACAGGGCAATCCTATATCTACATATTTGGAATGAAGTCCCACTAAGTTCAATGGGGCAAGTTCAATGGAATAGTCCCACCAATCCTATCCAACTTTCCACTGCTGATGCACACATGCCAATGGGGCTTGCGCTGCATCCTGCAGTGGGTGGGCAGTACCTTCCTCAAGGTAAGGGAATATTACTTCAAGACTGCATTGCAGATGCATTGGCACTGGAAAGTTGGATAGGATTGGGCCCACCCTCTCAGAACGGTATGTACAGGACTGCAGCCTTAAGCTGCTTGCTTGAAACCCACACTTCAGTGATTAATTGTGTTTCTCACTGATTCACAGACCAGAAGTGCAAGCTACGGCACCAATAGTTTCTTCAGATGAAGGGAGTGAAGAACTCATGCGAACAAAGAAGTCTTGGAGTCTTACTTCTGTTTGAGTACTATTTGCACAGAAAAAACAAGGCAAATTCATCAGATCAATTATTCATTGGAATGAGTCCTTTTGCTCTACTAAGGAGTGTAGACTTTTGGAAAATGTGTGGCAAGGGATTCACTGGTAAAGAGGCTGAAGCAGAAATACTTTGCTTTTGTACAACACTTCTCATCCAAATTCTCAAAGCACTTAAAGACTAATTATGCTGAATGTTAATTATAACCATGTTTCCATTTGAATAAACTGAGGCACCATGATTTGCCTGTGGTCACACAGCATGTGCTGGTGAATGCTGGGAATAGGATTCATCCCCAGTCTTTATCTATTAAACATCTCTGGGGCGATTGCTCTCAATGCTTCTGTGGCATTTCAATATCACCTTTCAGCCACAAATCTCAGTTTGATTGGCAAGGCGGCCCAGTGATTTGTCTCACAAACCTTCTCGCAGCATTGAATTCAATGATTCAATGATTAATTTGCAGGAGTGGAAAGAACAATTAAAAACTTGCCCATGGTGGAAAATGCACAGCTTGAGCCTCTGATGAGCTAAACTTGGGTTTAATATGATTCTAGTTCAATCCTAAGTATACTTGTAGAGAGTTAAGCCTTATTGATTATGGAGGGACTGCCTTCCAGAATTGTAGACCTAGCCTTGGTGAAAAAGAGGCACAACCTAGGCTGCAAACACTGTTTCTAAGGGGTACGTCTCACTGAACGCAGTTGGGATTACTTCTAAGTAAATAGGCATAGGTTTGTGCTAAGTCCTATAAGCAACTGTGTACTGAAGGATGTCCCATTCATAAGTGATGTATGAAATCATTGTGGACTTGCTCCAGCAGGATATCATGGCACAGGTCCAGGTTGACTTATTGTTCAGGCTGGGGCTTACCCTTACTCCAAGGGCACTTTCCACCTGATAAATTTCCCTGAAGGATGCAGTCTAGCCCATGTCGGCGCTGCTACATCAGCACAGGGAAGTTTAGGTAGAATTGGGCTGCCAGTCATTAAAAGGGTGTACAGATGGTGAACAAATTCAGAAGTTACCCTTTGTACAGTACAAGATTGTTGTAACTTGAAATTATTGCAAAGAAAATTGTTAAGAATACTATGTTAATATTGTCATTGTTCTTCATGAGAAACTCCCAGGATGAGCACAACAAAACAGTAGCCCATAAGTGGGAATAAATAGGAGTTTATTCAAAATAAGGAGACAGGTAAGCTCCCAAAGATCAATGCATTTAAAGCTACAGATGGACCTTTTTCTGGGGGAATCTATAATTAAGACATCAGCAAGCCTTAAAACACATATTATGAATGTATAGTATATGCTATCATTTGTTAGAGTGATTAAAAAGCATATTTATCTCTTAATGAAAAATTAGCAAATAAAAATGAAATGAAGGGATTAATGAAGGAAGAAAACCCATTCATTCTCTTCTGGGAAAGCCATAATATGTTCACAGCTTAATCCTAACCTGTGCTTCATCCCGAGAAGGTTAGGAGGAGGCCAGAGATCTGCTTGCGGTAAGGGGAAATGTATTCCATTATACCTGGGTAAAAACCCAATCTGCCCTATGGGGCTTCTCAGATCCATGCCGGCTATCTGGCGCAAATCCAGGAAGCCCGGTATAATTCTGGGAAGTCTGGGGGGGGGTTAGGATACAGTACAAGAGGCTTCCACAGTCCCCTACCGGGCATGATCTGCCACTGTTCTACCCTCCCCTGCCCAGAGATGTCCTTCCCTTTCTTTCAAAGGAGAGATTTTAGCACCCCTCCCCCAAAAAGGAAGCTGTCTGTAAAGGATAGCCCCTCAGACCTGTATTTTGATTGTTTTCTAAAAATATGTAAACTCTTCTGAGGGCACAATCCTAAACTGAGTTAGGCCAGCATAAACTAAGCCAGTAAAGTTTGGCAAAACTACTCCAGTTTAGGATTGCACTCTCAATATAAAGAGATAGTCTACTCCCCTCCCCATCTATTCTAAGACTATGAATAGATGCATAATTAAAACTATAACTATGAACTAATACATAACTAAAAACGGAGGAAAACTACCCAGCAAAATAGATATCATGCTTGGCTTAGACAAATATAAGAGGGAAAAATTGCAAGGAGAACTTATTGTGTGTAAAAAAATATCAATTTTGAATAGACAGCAATAAATATTACCTACTGTGCATGCCAAAGAAATTAGAAGCAAATTTCCCAGGAATATAGTATCTTAATCAGCCCTTGATGTATGATCAGGATTTTGGCAGCTAAAATTAAATGACAAGAGTTCAGACTTCATACACTTAATGCCCCACTTGGGTGCACTTGATTTTAACATCTGCCACTCAAAATAAAGTTTGGCAGGAGAAGGTTTCCATGAAAAATGTTTCCAATTAGTTGAGTGTTAAGACCATCAAAGTAAGAAAGTTCACATACAATGTGGTTGTCTGGGGCATAATATCAAGGAACATGACTGCAGATTAAAATAAACTCTCGGCAGAACCCCAATGTACCCCTCCCAATGCTTCTAAACCTAACTATTATGCAGAATGTGCAGTTTACATTCCAGAGCAATATGCATATATTTTACAACAATTTGATATATGATGACAACCTGCCAATCTTTCAACATTTGTGATTGTACAAGCTTCACTCAGTTGAACTGGCTTTCACCATAAAGGAGCCACAGATGGATAAAGAGTAAGTGATTTTCCTGCATTGCTTCCAAGGCATTGAAAATGTTAAAAAGGCTGTCCCTTGTGGAAGAGAGAGCATGGGCTATGGAGACAGACAATTCATGGCTATGGTAAAGTTAGGCCCCAGATTATAAGGGCCAGCAGCTCATGGGGCAAATTGCAACCTCCTGAAGTCTGAAATAAGCTGCTCAAAACAATAAAGGGAACACTTACACAACACATCCGAGATCTGAGTGTACGAAATATTCCTATTAAATACTTTGTTCCTGACATAGTTGAATGTGCTGACAACAAAATCACGCAACAATCATCAATGGAAATCACGTTTATTAACACATGGAGGTCTGGGCTTGGTGTCATACTTAAAATTGAAGTGGAAAAACACACTACAGGCTGATCCAACTTCGATGTAATGTCCATAAAGCAAGTCAAAACGAAGCTCAGTAGTGTGTGTGGCCTCCACGTGCCTGTATGACCTCCCT
>JAJKFI010000006.1:12294149-12319750 GCA_029204185.1 Lerista edwardsae | reverse complement strand
GCTCCTCCTGTTCCTCCTGGCACGAAGGCGGAGGTAGCGGTCCTGATTCTGGGTTGTTGCCCTCCTACGGCCTCCTCCACGTCTCCTGGTGTACTGGCCTGTCTCCTGGTAGTGCCTCCATGCTCTGGACACCACACTGACAGACACAGCAAACCTTCTTGCCGCAGCTCGCATTGATGTGCCATCCTGGATGAGCTGCACTACCTGAGCCACTTGTGTGGGTTGTAGACTCCACCTCATGCTGCCACTAGAGTGACAGCACCGCCAGCATTCAAAGGTCACCCAAACATCAGCCAGAACACATAGGGACTGCGAAGTGGTCTGTGGTCACCACCTGCAAAACCACTCCTTTATTGGTGGTGTCTTGTTACTTGCCTATGATTTCCACCTGTTGTCTACTCCATTTGAGCAACAGCATGTGAACTTGATTGTCAACCAGTGTGGCTTTCTAGGTAGACAGTTTGATTTCACAGAAGTGTGATTGACTTGGAGTGACATTGTGTTGTTTAAGTGTTCCCTTTATTGTTTTGAGCAGTGCTGACACATCAGTCACCTAGTCTACTTCCTCTTCTCTTTGCAGTTTTCAGGAAGGGGAAAGAGTGAGAGAGACTCCTATCTTATCCAGTCCTACTGTTGGGTGGTGCCAGTTCTTCCACTAGCAACAGATGTCACAAATAATAATAATAATAATAATACATGTATTTATATACCGCCTTTCTTAAAGTCACTAGATTTCTCTAATGATTACAACTCAAGGCGGTTTACATAGGCAGACTTTTCACAAACCCGAAGGTTTTTACAATTTACAGAATGTTCTATCTTTCAAGAACCACACTCAAACAGATCTTTCTTTCTGGATTTAGCCTTCTTTCTTTAGCCACCCGTCTGTCGTCTGCTGGCTGATGAGGCTTCCCTGCTCTCACCAGAGACGCAGCTGAGTTCAGCACACCTCCTCCCATGAGGCAGCTGAAACTCAGCTTTTAATCAGCCGCAGTTTTCAAGGTCTGCCGCTCACACAGACTTCCGGGAGTCTCGAGCTCACGACCTTGAGATCTTCAGTTGTTATCTTCGGGCAAATGTGCTGTAAGGCACACTGCAGAGGCCGGGAGAGGAACAGTGCTAGTGGGGAGGGTAGCACCAGTTGGCACTGGGCCTCTATGCAGATCAGATGACTGCAGGACCTATTTCGGTAAATTCCCATCTGAGGGGTGGGGAGGCGTTCCTGTGCATGGGGAGGGGGTGTTTCTGAGCAGCAGGAGAGCACACAGAGGACAGTTCAGGCCCAGGAGGGGGGGTGGAGATGCCAGCATAGGCTCCTGCCTCATTCTATTCACCTTTCCATGACTTGGAGCCCTAAAGCTGCTGGTGTAGATCCAAGTAGACTGATAGGGGCCAGGGGGTCCTACATGGGGCAAGGGAATTGATGTTCCCTTACCCTGAGGAGAACTTTGGCTGCTTCCCTGGCCCCACAAGATACCACGGTGGCCATTTTGCTGCTATAGCATTTTGTTGCTAAGACAGCCTGCATAGGATTTGGGCTGTCAGAGGGAGGTGAACAGAGAATGAAGGCAGTCTATGCCATATCTCCACATGGCATATAGAATGAAGAGAGAAAGTTGTTATCAAGGAATTTGTGAGGGAAATTATTGATCAATATTTCTCTCTAAGGTTCACAGGAGGGCCAACCCTTACTGCAAATTCCCGATGGAATTTTAGAATCCGACTAAACTCAAGTGCATAACTCCATTTGATAAAAAGGAGTCTTGGACTAGGAGCAAGATCAGCATTACGCAGAAAACAAAGTCACTCTAAAAGAAGGCACTAATGCCCCAAACGTATGGTCCATTTACATTTATGACAGTGGATCTAGCAATCTGCTGTCATAAATGGCCCTGAAACTTTGCAAATATTGCACCATGGTCACAATGTGCTGGAGATGATGTTTGGTTCAGCAAGCGCCAGTGAACAACTGTCACTGTCCATAATGGCTCTGATGGTGAGTGGGTCACTTACATGGCATGTTGCTGCACCTATAGTATTTATTGCACAGCCGCCCTCTGGCTATGCTACTGCAGCCATCATGTGCACCATGGCTGGAAGCTCTGCACGTGCAACACCGACTCCTGTATGCCCTGATGGACCAGGTAAAGTGATGGCATGGGGGATGCAGGAGACTATTACGGTGTGTTAAATGGTTATATAGACCCCACAGCTATGATGATTGAAAAGAGACTGATCTACATTCAGTTGCATGCATGAATTTTCTGGCGTGTAGTTTTGTTCTGTGTGTGTGCATGTGTGTGTATCTGTGGGTTAGTATTTAGTTTCCATGCCAAATCAAGCATGTGTGTGCCTGACTGGAGGTCACAATGTGCTGTTATAGGTGGTCAGTCATATGAGAGGATTGTGTTTTGGTTTTAGTTGCAAGTGTGGCCCTCTGTGACAGTGCATTTAATGGACTAAGGCAATGGTTCCAAACTTTTTGAACTGGGACCCAGTTTATAGAATGGCACTCGTGTCAGGACCCACCAGAAGTGATGTAATTAACCTGGAAGTATTGTCAGGCCGGAAGTGCCATAATTGTGACATAATGACACTCCTGGCATGCAAACTGGCATTCTTGGACTGCAGCAATTGCACAACCAGGAAAGCAAAATTAGAACAAAATATGATGTAAAGCAGTGATGTCATGCAGGGGGAACATGGGGGAACTCAGTTCCACTAGTTAAAATTAGGGCTGATTCCGCCCACTTCACTCTCCCTCCTCCCCCCTCCCAATTCCTCTGCAAAGAGCTTTTCTTCTTGGTTGGCCAGCACTCAGAGGGTTAAAGGGAGCGACTCCGGATTCCTAGGGGGCGAAGGCAGTGATGTCATTCAGGGGAAACGGACCAGAACGGGCGTTCCAGATCCTAACAGGCTCCGTGGCTTCAAGTGCCAATCAAAAGTGAGTTCCTGTTCCTAAATCATTTGAATGACACCACTGATGTAAAGGCACTGAACTAAACACAAGTTTAAAAAACAAGAACCCCTCACTTGACAATTAAAACTGTTAACACTTGCAAACGGTATATAGCAAGAGTAAGTTCTTCACCTTTCAAGATGGCTGCTTCCAGCCTTCTGTGACCCACCTGACATCAGGTCGTGACCCACCAAGTGGGTCGCAAACCACAGTTTGACAAACACCTGGACTTAGGAATGGCAGAGCCTAAACATTTTTGGAACGTCAGCGACTACCATTTTAGTTTTTCCCCCTGTTCTAATTTCAAATTTACCTTGCTACGTTCATAAAAACAAAAAACAAAAATACTCATAAAGCCAATGCACTTGCAATCCTGGCAAAAGTTACCATTTGTGAACAAGTCAAATCCAATCCGCCCTCCTCCATTCGGCAAGCTTTTCTGTATGCACACACTGTACTATGCACGCTGCATGCAAATGGTGGCAAACTTCTAAAGGATTACGTGCACTGGAATATTTACCCAATGTATGTGGTAAGGAATATTGACAAGTGCCAATGTAAGAAGTAAGAGAAATTGGCAGTATAAAGCAAGCCCTTATTCCTCACTGTCTAGGAGGATTAGACCTACCAAGCAATGGATGTAAGCAAGGGAAATATTTCATATCTATTTTAATGGCCCCATGTAAATGATGTTGCAGGCAGCCAAGCAGAATTGGCACCTTTACTGGGAAGGGAGAAATGTAAAAAATGTAACATCTAAAGCAGAATAGTTTGCTAAGAATTTTAACTTTGAAACGAAGCATATAATTATATTCATGTTTTGCAATGAAATGAATACATTTTAGGGAGGAAGGAGACCAATGTAAGATTTTTTTGTTTAGTTTTACCGTTTCTCCTTTCTGAACATCATTAGAATCCCAATGGCCAATTAATGTTGTGTTACTGTAAGAAGGCGTCACCATTTTAAATGAACAGTTTAAAAACCAGATAATAACCTGTGGACTGTAAACAGAGAGGGTTTGTGCCTGCTGATTTTAATGTGGTCTGAACATGCAGTCGGTAAATAAAAAGATTCTGCTTTCGCGCTCCCATTAAATTTGGATTATTCTCATTTGTCTGCCTTCCAGTTCTGCCATTATTATCTCCATATTTATAATGTTGCAAATGAAGTATGGAAATATTTTGAATGACAAACTGTTTCTGCCTAAATCAATAGTCCATTTAAAAAAAATGTTCTCAGATGTAAAGTTAAAAAGGGGGGGAAATAATTGTCTTCATCCAAACACATTTTCCTTATTGCTCATGATTTTTTCCACTAATTGCCTATTCATGCAACCTTCCCATGACCTATTTCCTTTTTTCCTACCTCTTCTTTCTTTTTACTAATAAATATGGAGGATTCGCGGTGAGAAGAATTGTGTTTAATGAATGTTGTAGAGACCTCAAAAACCATGTGAAGAAGGAAAACAATATCTTTAAAATATTTTGCTGCCCACAAGCCAGTAATATTGATTTTTCCCCCATATGATGAATGTATCTGGCTGCCCGTTTAGTATATGCTTGTTCCTTTGCTCCTTTTAAGGTCAGCCTTGCCAAAACAAAGGGATTGCAGCTAATGTTCTACTGTGGCCAAACAATATGTTATGTTTAACATGGGGGAGGAAGGCACTGTGACATGGGACTCCAGGATCTGGATCCTCAGATAGCCTCTATAGTTGTCAGTGTGGAATCCAGAAAGGCACATGGCTGTGGCACAAATTGCAGCAAAACAAATGAAGCTATTGTCCAGCTTTGACAGGGCAAAAGCAGTTGTGAAGATGCTACTCAAATTGAGTGAGGTTTTCAGATCAGCTCAGGACCGTGGTGCCTGAGGCCGCACGCTGAATGCCATCAACCCTGGTGTTGCCTCAGGTACCACAATGTTCTATCACATCAACCATACCTCCTTTTCCATTTCCTCTTCCTTTTTACACCCCAGAAACTGGAAGAGAATACAACAAAAGTCCTCACCAATTTACCACGTGAAGGGACTGCTATAAGTCCCAACTTCCCAGCATGATAAAGTTCTGAGGTAAGAGAATAAATGTTCCCTTACGCTGAAGAGGCCTCTGTGATTGCCTCTTCCATCCCACCCCACCTCCACAAGATGCAGTGCATCTAACCTGGAGTTAGGCCAGCAGTTAGGCTAGCAACGTTTGGCCGGCACAAGGGCCACCGTAAAGCGCATTTGGACCATTCTGAGAGTCAGGGAGGATGGTGCATGTCTGTGTACTGGCCTCTCTGACCCCAAGAGTGGTCCAAACATACTTTACAGTGTCCCTTGTGTTGGCCAAACTTTGCTGGACTAACTGTGCTGGCCTAACTCCAGGTTAGGATTGCGCCCTGTGTGTGTATTTCTATGCCTAACTTGTTCTTCATTCATGGCAATTATCTGGCTATGACTCAGTGCATGTCGCCAGATCTTCTCTCTCTCTCTCTCTCTCTCTCTCTCTCTCTCTCTCTCTGTGTGTGTGTGTGTGTGTGTGTGTTGTGTGTGTGTGTGTGTGTGTGTGTGTGTGTGAGAGAGAGAGAGAGAGAGAGAGAAAGAATAATCCATGAAAAGCTCATGAATCCACTTGAAGATCACTTATAAACAATAAAGGGGATGAAAATCTTCATGAGATTTTGTTTCACGGTGGGTCCCTTTACCGCTTATGATGACGATGATCCAAATGAGAGGTTGGCCCAACGCAGTGGTACATAAACCACCTACGGTCATGAGCAGACTCTGTGGAGACTGTCAATGAACAGGATAGTGGCTTCATTTCTGGTCAGAAGACTGTGACTCTTGTTAAGGCATTGGCTTTCACTAGCATCAGGCATGCCTCAGGGCTGACTCAGAGCTGAGATGGCCGCCTCACACTATCATTTCACCTTGCAAGGCCTTTGGTTTTCTTTGGAAAACTCTCATTTAATATTGACCCAGACTGACTTGAACCTTGCTTACCTTGTGACAACTGCCAAAATCATACAGCAACCATAAATGGGATAGCTAACGCTGAAGGAATTCACCTTTACAGTCCAAAATAAATTTTTTTAACAAAACCATCTGTCTGGTGTTGTTAGTGTATATCCTTCCTATATTGAAGCTGATATCCTCCTCAGAAAGATTACCACTACCCAAATATCACATATTTGCATCACTTCACTTTGAATGAAAATTAATTCAAACCTAGAAAAAAACGTCATTTTTTTTCTATTTTTCCCCATATCTTTTCATTTTAACAAGGCAATAGCTAGTGCATTGTTATAGCTGTCAAGCTTGGGATATATTTGTTATTTTTTTTCTAAAAGGCAACTACTTTTAAACACCTGTAATATTTAATGGTCACAAAAACATCCTCCAAATTAAATTCATTCTTGTGCTCTGATGGGTATTTTACTGTACTTTGCTTTATTTAAAGTCACTTTGCTTTATTCCAAGCTTCTGGCAGCTTACAAAAATCTCCACCTTGTTTATGGGTATGGGCCTCTTTCTTAAGTATAACTGTATTTTTCTATAAGAGAAATGTCTTTTGACTCAACACTATTTATAGTTTGTAGACTGGTGTGTAATTATGTCACCATTCAAATCCTGAAGTCTATAACCAAACAAGGAAGCTCACACACTCAGTGCTTTGATTGGAGAATGTAAACTGAAGCTATGTAGTAATCAGCAGGCACAACGTTCAGCCACTTGAAGCAAAACCCTGCAAAATTCTGAAAAGCAATGCATCATCATCATCATCATCATCTCCTCACTGCTGCTGGTTTTCAAAATGCTTGTAAAATGCTTTGCAAGATTTCTTGTATCTGGTGGGTCAGGACCCAATCCTGTCCAATTTTCCAGTGCCTGTGTAGCCATGCCAAAGGGGTGTGTGCTGCATCCTGCTGTGGGGGAGCCGCCACAGGGACCTCCTCAAGGTATAGGAACATTTGCTTCCTTACCTCTGGGCTGCATTGTGGCTACACTGGGGCTGAACCCTCAATCTCCTACATCTGCACTGCATTTCACATACTGTGTAACATGGAGAAAAAAATATCATACATTGTTTGGTCATCTCTCTCTCTCTCTCTCTCTCTCTGTGTGTGTGTGTGTGTGTGTGTGTGTGTGTGTGTGTGTCTGTCTGTCTGTCTGTCTGTCTGTCTCTGTCCGTGCGTGGGTGTGAGAAAACGAGAGAGAGCACAATCCTAACTAACTTTACAGCACCAGGGTAAAGGCAATGCAGCTCTGAAGAGAACAAACATTCTCTCACCTGAAGGAGGCCTCCATGACTGCTCCCCAGCTACGAGATGCAGTGGTGTTCTGATGGGGATAACACCAAACTTAGAGAATGCTAAGTTTTGCAGGAGCCTGAGCGCCTGTGCAATGCAGCCCCTCCCCCTCAACTTCAGAGCCATTCACGGCTCAGAGAGCAAAGTCTCCGAGCCAGCACATGAACCACTGGGACAGCTATGTCACTGCTGGAAAGTTGGTTAGGATTGCACCCTGTAAGCTGCAGTTAGTCACTCACTTCTTGTGGTAGTGACCAGGCCATGCCTCGGGCATGTCACTTTTTGCAACAGCCAGAAAGTGCCTCATTCCTGCAGCGCTGAGCACAATGAGTCAAGAAGAGTCTGATGAGGAAAATGTTTTTTATGACATCATATACTGCTAGCCTTTACTGCAAGGATTGTGGCTTCTGATAGACAAGGGGCCACTTCTGATATCATTCAATAGCTCCTCAGGGTAATCTTCTGCAATTTCCATAACAATTACCCTTTCTCCCTAAGTTGGTTTGTTACATTCTTCCAAGGAAGAGGCAGGGAACAGTGTGTGTGTGTGTGTTGCCTTCTCTTTCCTCAGATTCTCCTATATGCCTTGAGAGAAGAGCAGCATGCCTGCCTGCGAGTAATACTTGCAAGTAATAAAAGAGTCGTTTCCCCTACCCCCATAGTTTGCATAGTTCCTCTGGAACAAAAGAGAGCACATGGTGTAGTAAAAATGCAGAAGCATTTTTGGTGCCGACAGTGACCCTTGGTCTAAGTACCTACAGGAGCAACACCAAGGAGGTAGCAGGGGTTGGGCTGCACAGCTGCAGCCACTCAGTGGCTTGTAGACAGGATATAAGGAGCATCTGGGGGGGGAAGGAGAAGGTGTGGGTATATAGTAGGAGAAATGTTTGGTGTAAGAGGAGCTGGAGAGAACTGACAAACCTGAACAAACTATTGACTATGAGCTTGGATAATGGACTGGTGTGGCGTAATCTGGATTTGGGCCTGATTTGGTTTACCGACCCGTGGACCGGCTTGTGGACTACTGGACCTTGCTTGTGGACTAACGCCAACCTTGGACTCTGATTCTGGCTTGGGCTTTTGGCTTCCAACTGATGTGGACTGGTGTGATGGCGGCCACTGAACAGGCAAACTGAGAAGGTAAGCCCTAGGTGTGTTAGCTCCACTGCTGCACCAAGTGGTTAAAGATTTAATCTTGGGCAGAAGATTTAGTCTCTGTTAATGCCTCCGTTTGCCCGAAGATAAGAGCTGAAGATCTGAAGGTTGCCAGCTTGGGACTACTGGAAGTCTCTGAGTGGCTGACCTTGCAAACTGCGGCTGATTAAAAGCTGAGTTCCAGCTGCCTTGTGAGAGGGGGAGTGTGCTGGTCAGCTACGTCTCTGGTGGGAGCAGGGAAGGCTCTTATCAGCCAGCAGAAGACAAACAGGCGGCTAAGAAAGAAGACTAAATCCAGAAAGAAAGATCTGTATGAGGGTTGTTCTTGTAAGATAGAACATTTCTGTAAAATTGTAAAAACCTTCAGGTTTGTGAATAAAAAGTCTGCCTATGTAAACTGCCTTGAGTTACAGTCATTAGAGTAATCTAGTGATCTTAAGAAAGGCGGTATATAAATCTGAGCATTATTATTAAAGGGGAAACTACCCAGCCTGAAGTGGGCATCAGGGAGGCCCAGCAGAGGTCTCTGGCGTAACACATGGTCTGAAAGCTCATCCTGAAAAGAGCCTGTTTTCCAAGGAGCCCGTTTACCTTTTGCAAGTGAGTGCACAATCCTTACACATAGAGGTGGAAGAGCCCTGCTGAATTCAGCTCATGTGTTGCAGTAAACACTTGCCTACTCACGGGTAAACACGACCTTGTCGCTCCATTTCACTTTCAATACTTCTCATCTTAGAGGAAGGGACTACCTTCTTGAGTGCTTTTGGGGCCTATGTTCATTGGATCTGGACCATTCTGGCAGTGTTGCATTCCTCTCAGCCTGCTCTTTCCAATCCATCATGGCACAGCTACCTATCCATGAGTAAACACACACTGTGGCTCAGTTTCACTTTCCATAGAACTTGATTTTCCTCAGCTGCTTCTGAGCATGCTCAAGGCTGAGCATGCTCAGAAGGCTCTGCAACACCCTAACTTACACCCTGGCTTCCTCTGAACAGCTCGGCCATCCACCCAGCATGGGATTTTAAGGTATTTACTGTGTTTCTCCAATATGTTGGGACCAGGTTTTTCTAGCCAATTTTTAGGCATAAATTTCTCAACTTATACATGATTATATACAGTAGTTTGAGAAATTACTTTACCTGTTATCAAAAAATTTTCTTTTTGTTTCTGGGCCTATCCAGTTTAAAGTGCAATCCTAACTTGGAGTTAGGCCGGCATAGTTAGGGCAGCACTGTTTGGCTGGCACAAGGACACTGTAAAGTATGTTTGGACCACTCTCAAAGTCAGAGAGGCCAGTACACAGATGTGTGCCACCCTCCTTGACTCCAAGAGTGAGCCAAACACACTTTTTGGTGGCCCTTGTGCCGGCCAAACTTTGCTGGCCTAACTCCAGGTTAAGAGTTTTACCCTTAATTATTTTTGCATAATTTTAAAAACAATGTATTGCTTCCAACATTGATGTCACAGACACTATCCAATATGTTCCCATAGTATACCAACTTGTAATAATTAGGCTAGCTGAGGTTATACTGTGTTTCCAGTGACAAGTGGCCAAATGAATGGCATTTCCCATGTAGCGGCATCAAAGATATTCTGTAAATGATTCAAGGGGGATACTTGAGAATATCAGCATGAAGACCTGCTGGTCTTTGGGACAGTTTAGTTCTACCTCATTTGCCTCAGAACCTGCCCTGCTCGCTGGAACATTAGGACTCGGGGGAGGCTCAAAAGGAATAGTAAGATTTGTACTTCTTCCCTTCCTTCCTTGTTATTTGGAGGATGCCATTTGCCATCTTCCTGTCCTTGAATCTAGTGTCTCCTCCAAAAGCTTTGAACCTGAAAAGGGGATCCCAACTAAACAAAGCCTTGCCTGACCAAAGCCTCTTTGGTGCCTTCAATCATCTCCTGTTAGTGAAGATTGGAACATACTAGAGACTGTATGTAGTATACTGTATGCAGTGACTGAGCCAAACCTAGAGAGACTGGGTTAGGATTTCTTGGATGCCTGGTGCCCTTCCCTTCCCTGCTGTAGTCAGTAGGGAATGGGGCCTTCATGCCAGGTAGCCTGGAGCCTACAGCTTCAGCCATGATCCTTCATTGAGGAGCTGCACTCTGGCCTGAATTCCTGAGGGACTGGGCAAGGATGAGGAAGTAATGGCCCCAGTTTCACTAGGACAATGGCTTGCAGGGTCAGACTGGCTGGGATCAGCACCCCAGAAAACATGTCCCCAACCCCATACCTGATCTCATGTATGCTGGGACAGTCGTCATTGGGCTTGCCTTGTTCTCCCTTTCCGTGCAGATTGAGTTCTACCCAGTCTACAAAGGCATAGGGTGTGACAGAGGGTACAGTTGAGTGCATAGTGCTAAGCTCCTATGAGGGAAGGCAGGGGAGGAGGCTGCAAGAGGGATGGATCCAGGGGCAATGGAACACACTAGATGCTGTCCCCTCCAGCGCAGCTCCTGCACCCCCTTTCGTCAGTGGAATTGCTGGTGCGGGTCCGAGGAGACCCATTGTAGGGTGGGAGGCTTATTGAGGGGCATCCCCTTTCCCTTCTGAAGCTTCCCACCCTGCGTCATCCCCTGTTAGATACAGCGCATGCATTTTTGCACAAATGCACCAGCAGCATGGGGGAAGAGGATAGGATTGGGTTGCTTATATGGAAAACTTCAGGATCAAAATTATTGCACCCTTAGTCAACCACTGTAGCTGAGATGAGCTAATGCAATGAATAACACATTTAGGACAAAGTATCTAATCCAGCAATATATCAGGAACTTGCTGTAGCCTTAAAAAAGCAGAACATTGGAAATGAGAACATCTGGTCTTCATGTAGACTACAATTGTAGTACAGATAGAAATCTTGCAAGGTAGACATCGTTGCTGTAATTCTTTTGTTCTGTTCCCTTCTCTTTTGTACCAGCTAAGTAGAAATGTTGATCTTCTCTGCCTACTTTGCCATTGTCTGCTCCACAACAAATTTCCTCTGAAACTGGAACCTGGGCTTATTTGCTGGAGTTTCATTTCCCTGTAAACCTCTCTCTGTAACATGGAGAGGAAATTAAAGCACCAGTCTCCATTTTTTTTCTCCATTTCATCACTTTTCCTTGTTGTAAGTAACATTGATTAAAAAGGAAAAGTTTATTTAGCCAAAGGAAAAATCAATAACATTCCTCCAGTATCTTAAAAAAAGGAATTATACCTTTCTTTAGCTTTTTCAGATAATTTTTTTTAAAGAAAAGACTGGTGTTTTAAGCAGCTCGCCCACACCTCCCAGCTTCTAGATCCTTAATCACATTTGTGTAATAAATTAAGCTTGCAACGTATTTATTTACTCTAGAATTGCTGCTAATTTAAGCTGCATTCTGCAGCATATAAAATACCATTTGTTCAAAACTAAGTAGCACTTTGTGCCTGAGGAAGGGTTAACAGGCCAAAACAACTTAATTTCCAAAAATAAAAAATAAAAATCAGCTCTTTTGATTCCGCCAACCGGTTCCAGAATCTCGCACATTCCACATCCTTCCTCTGCACATCTGGGTCTGAAATGGACAAAGTTTTCTTTCATATAAACTGTTATTGTTCTGAAAGATTGATGCCATTAATATTGGCTTTCAAGATGACAGATTAGCATCGCTGATTAATCAAGGCTATTAACCGATAAATATCTGTAATTTAACCACTACAGTAATTTCTTTTCCAATAATAAGATTTACAAATGCAAGTGATTAAGTAATTAGCTTACATCTCCACAGATTACAATTCCTCTGAGCTCCCTTCTCACTTCTTTCCTCTTAACAATTACACTCTTTAATGACTGTGAGCACTTTCCCGCTTTATCTCCTTTTAAAATGCATAAGAATAATTCCTTGTAAATCATAATCAGTCATTTTTGGATACAATCCCACTTACATTATTTCAAATCCTCCCCCCCCCCCATTCTTCCACTAAAAGTTAAGGCACGTATGCTTGAAAATCCTGTCTCTAGTCATTGTAATTGTTCCCAGTATAATTTCTGGTTCACAGCCCAAGTGGGGTGCATGAGGGGAAGGCATAACTTTGAGGCAGGACAGCCACACAAATGCAATTGAAAAATTGTGTGCGCTTGATAAAATAAAAGCTTCAGTGGCAGGAGCAGCCTATCTAAACAGGTCTCAAGGATCCCTTTGTTACTTCTCCATCAAGTCGGCCCTAGGGCAAAAGAAGGCAAGTTTGACTTTTTCCAAACTGATATTCTTCTATTTGCAGAGTGATTTGACAGTTACTGTTAATTTCCTAAATGTGACATGAAAGCTGTGGAAGGCAGCCTGCAAACAAACGTGGGGGTGAAGGGAGGGGGGACGTCTGGGCAATGAGCACGAAATTCATAAGGAGCAGCACAGGAATATCAGCAAAATTGCTTCCATGTGGAGAACGCAGGCAGGTCCTGGGCCAAAAGCTGTGGCAGTCCCCCACCCACCCCTTGTTTGACCCCTGCAACTGGGGAACTTGCTCTGGGGAACTGCAAAGCTCAGCTCTTTCATGAAGGTCTAATTTTTATTGCCACTCTATTGACTTCAAAGTGCTTCGGGTTGCCAAACATAATTTCATGGAGGTGGTTTCAGGTGCAGGGCAAATACTTCACCAATAATTTCCTTGTTGTATTATAAATTCAATTAAAAATAAGAGGATCAGGCGATTTGGAAGACTTTCCCTGAGAGATGATTAAGCTATTCTCACAGCTGCCTTTTATTCATCCATTTCTCGCTATTTCATGAATTTTTGCCTAAAGTTATTAAACATTTTCTGACACTGAGAGTCTGCGAAGGTAAAGCCAAAAGGAAATTTTGTACAAATGGGTTGGAAACTTTGTAATTTGATTATTTTAATTTCAGGAAATTCACTTCTGAAATTTTACTGTGGGGCACTTTAAATAGTCCCCATTATTTATTACACATGAATTAACTGCTATTATGTGTACAAGACAGAGAAGTGCTTTAAGATACTTTAATGTAAACTCATATACCTTTCCAATTTGGGGGTGGTTTTGGCCAATTTTTTATTCTTTCCTACTTGGTAAATTCTCTGCTTTGTGAGAACTTTTGCATATAATTAAATAATAACATATTAATACATCTTAAGCATTTGCTAATGAATTTGAGGGAATGTGTTTAGTTAACGTGGCAAATTCAACACTTTTTAAAATCTTGGTTTCAATTTTTTTAAAGGAAAAAGTCTAAATCCCACAATTTGAAAATTTGAACAAAATTCAAAATAAAAGGATCTACACCTGGATTTTCATAAACTTAGGAAAGGTTGCTGAGGAATTTTGTTTCCAAATTCCTTTCAGCAGTATTTCAGTATTTACAGTTTTATACCATTACAGTATACCATATACAGTCTTATACTATTATGGGTGTAATCCTAACCAACTTTCTAGCAGATAGCTATGTCAGTGGGGCATGTTCTGCATTCTGCAGTGGAGTAATAGTCACGGAGGTCTCTGCAATGTAAGAGAATTGTTCCCTTACCTCAGAGCTGCATTGCCCTTACCCTGGTGCTGGAAAGTGGTTTAGGATTGTGCCCTATATCACTTAATCTGTGATTAAGTTTCTAATTCTCATACAGATTTTATAGGTAGGTATAGTATCATTCAGTGCAGTGATGTTTCCATGTAAGGGTGAAGCTTAATAGCCTGTTCATACATGCTTTGAAAAAATAGAAATATTTTTTTCTGGGGGGAACCACAGCCATGTACATATGCATTCTCTTTTTTTGGAGGGTGTGTGTGTGTGTGTGTTACTGGTTTGGGGCAAGTTGCCAGAAAAGCAGAAGGCAAAGCTATATATCTTTTGCCCCTAAACAGGTGCTTGTTTCCCCCATGGTAAACTTAGATGAACAAGGAACTGTTTCAACAAGCTCTGCCATTGGACCCAGCTAAACCAATAGGCTCCACTTCCAGATCCACCAAAAACTTCAGGGCTCGGTCACTAGATCTCACTCAGGTACAAGATGTTCCACTTTCAAGAACATGCAAGCTTGCTGTTCCAACACAGCCACGGCTCCTGCCAGGGGCTGCAGGGTTTTTTGGGTAGAGGAAGGAATAAATGCTTTTCAACGCTTTTGCCATATAAATGACAGGACTTTTATTACACTTTTACACATAAACAACTACAAACATTAACAGACATAGAACACAGGAGCACCTCTGAATTTCAGAGGTGTCTCCAGGCACCCATACTTACAACCAAGCATCCTGCCCCAAGCAACACAGCCTCCAGCAGGATGTGGGAGAGTGTCTCAGGCGAACCTCCAGACAACGCAGCCTGTTAGCATTTGCACAAGGTCCGGGGGGCCAAGTAAAGGCCCTGACGCCAGGCTTTTATCGGCCAAAACACCAGCCGAATGGCCAGAAGTTAATTGGCTGGCCAATCCCACACAGACGCTTGTTAACCTACACAGTTAATGATCATTTGCACGGCAAGATTAGGAGCAGCTGCGGCTCTTGGTTTGTGTCCAAATTCTCCTGGATGCCTCCCCTGGGGAAAAACGCCACAAGGAGTCACAGGCACTAGGAGACACCCAGATGATATTTTGGGGCTGGCACCAGCCATTACACTTGCTCACAACTTATTACTGTGTAACAGGATCTCTGCAATAGAGCCAGAACCTCTTCTGGAGCATCACTGAGAGCCAAATTAGACAATATGTGTGCGGGTGTGTGGGTGAGACATTTTAAAAAATGTAAAGAGCAGTCATGTGGATCAGGACTGCAGTAGAAGGAGGAGGCTTTAATCCTTGCCCCTACCATGGTCGCAGTCTGGGTCAGGTTACCATCAAGACTATTATGTCCCTGGAAGGGAAGTTCCCAGTTGCCTAAGACATGTTTTTATTTCCAGGGGGACAACCGTTGTAGGGACCCCTCCCCAATTCAGATAGGGTCCATGATGGGGCAAAGAGATAAAGCCACCTTCTCCTCCTGCAGTAATGGTCCGGCTCAGGGATCTGCATGCTGACTCCACAAGTCTGCTGCCATCACCATCACTGAATACACAGAGGAGTGGCAGCATGACATCTGTAAGGGGCCATCTAGAAATGGATGGCTTACGACTCACTTTCCAGATCAAAACAAAACACACCAAAGTCCACCTTTTCCCTCTGGTTGTAATTTCCAAACAAAGCATATGCACAATAAGAGGGATGCGGGGGGGGGGGGGGGGGAGAGAGAGAGAGAGAGAGTGAGTTTGCTTCTCCCCTAACAACTATCTGCACTTTTTAGTGCAGATTTGCCTCATCGCTCTCTATGCTATTTCTTCTTCGGAACTAGTATTGACTGCTGTTTTCAAAAATGAGAAGTCAATGGAAATATTATGAAACAGGAGCTCTTGGAGTGGAAAAGCAACATCTGCAAGGCCAGGCAGTCAGAGGAAGCAGAAGAGTAGACCAGGGTAGCTGAAAGCAGGCATACGGGGGTATCTATTTCCTTTTGTAATTGCTAAATTAAAGGTCCTAATTAATAAGTTTTATGCACAACAGACCCAGGTATCCATAAAAAACAGAATAAATTAATTCCTTTTCAGTGTATGGTCGAGATAGCTATAAAATGTTACTCAGATGTTCTATGATTTCAGTCCAAATCTGATTACATTATATGCAGCGCAGCTTGTCTGTAATTTTTTTTCTTGTTTCCCTGGCAACAACTGTAAATGCACTAACTCCCTGAACTGCTCCACCCCTCCTGCTGCTGATGTCAGACACAGGAGAGGCACATGAGCAACTCGGCTCAGTACCTGTCAGAGGAGCCGGATGCTCTGTTTGATCACCCGGTTCCTTGGTCCCACAAAGACCAGTCATTTGGTGATCACAGGGCAGTGCTAATTTACTCAGCTATCAAAATCCTGGGAAGAGAAATGTGCCCAGTGATTCTTTGGTTCTAATCAAACAAGTACGTCTATGGAGCAAAGGGAGGGAAAAAAATTAAAAGAAAGAAGTCTGCAGTCTTAGAACTCAGGAAATGGATCTTTGATAGCATCAAGAAGCAGCACCAGTTGTAAATTTTCCTTGACTGGATGTTGCTTAATGATGTACAGCTATGAAGTACCCACATTTGGGGGAATTCCATCATTCACAGATATGTCATTCATACATTAATACAATGCTATAAGGCGATATTAGGATTGAAATAATGTTCACGTCATTAGATATAGAACTTTCTCTATTTCAAAGGATATTATCACACCGATCCGAAAGGGAGAGTAGCTTCAAAGATCCTATCTGAGCTGTGCAATAAGGAAGTTGACATTCAGCTCTCTCTCTCTCTCATGTTAAGAGAACATGAGAAAGGAGTACGAGCAGCACTTATCAATAAAGTCGCCCCTTGTCCTATGTGCAGTTGACCCATGCGCATTCAACTACATGTGCTCAGCAAACAACCAAAAGGCAAAAACAACCATTTAAATAATGCAGGTGATTCCACCTACCATTCCACTTACTAAATAGATGCCCAAGAGTGAGCATGAGAACGGAGAATGAAGCTGCTCTTCCCTCAGTTGGTCTCAGTTCCTGCCTGCCTCTTGTAATTTTTAAAGAGACACTCCATATTTTGGGGAAATGTAAGGGATTTTCAAGGTAAGTTTTTTTTTTCCAAAAAATTATATTTCATGTTACACTTTCACCAGGAGCTTGTACATATTAATAATGAGCAATGAGAATAATGCTGGCGGTCTCCTTAGGACAGTATTTCCCAAACTGTGGGTTGTGACACACTTGGTGAGTTGTGACCTGATGTCAGGTGTGTCATGGAAAGCTGGGAGCAGCTATCTTGGAAGTTGCAGACTTTACTCTTGCTATATTCCTTTTGTGAGTGTTAACAGTTTGAATTTTCAAGGGAGGGCTTTTTAATTTTGTTTATAGCTCAGCGCTTTTACAACTATCTTGTCCTAATTTTGCTTTCTATCAGGGATGTTTCATGGTTGTGCAATTGCTACTGTCCAAGAATGCCAGTTTGCATTCCAGGAGTGTCATTTGATTATGTCACAATGACAGCACTTTCTGCTTGATTATGTCACTTCTGGCTATAACATTACTTCTGGTGTCTCCTGACACGAGTGCTATTCTAAAAAGTGGGTCCCGGTTCTAAAAGGTTTTAGAACCACTGCCATAGGGTAAGGAGACATTTGTCCTCTTGCCCTGGAGTAAGCCCCTGCAGCAGCAATGGGTCAACTCAGACCTGCAGTGATAACGCTGGCACACGTATGCATTGATCAGCACAGGTGGATCAGGCCTAGGAAAGATCCTGGAATTCAGTGTGCACCAGTGCCATCGATCCCACCCACTCCCAGAGCCAATTGATGCATCCCTACCCCATCTTCTTGTTCCACCATCTCTCCACCCTGTCCTGCCAGGCTTACCTGCTCCCATGGACCTCCGTTGCCCCACTGTACTCCCAACATTGCTACAAGGTGCATTTTGTATGTTCCACTGGTGCTACCTGCAAATAGGATTGGGCCAGTGGTGTCATTCAAATGATTTAGGAACAGGAACTCACTTTTGATTGGCACTTGTCGGGAACCTGGAACCAGCCACGGAGCCCATTAGGATCTGGAACGCCCGTTCTGGTCCGTTCCCCCTGAATGACATCACTGGATTGGGCCATAAACCAGTTGCACTGAGCATGAGGGGAGGAGGCAGGAGGTGCATGCTCACAGCATGCCTATGTCCTTATCAAGTGGACACCAATGAGCATTGTCCAAATTGGCCCATATTTCATACACAGCAGCATCAGGTGCAAAAGAAATGGCAGATTTCTAAGGTGGTAGAATATCTGGTACCATTTCAGATTGTAGGTGGTATGTGTATGTACCTCACATTTTTAATGCTTCTTACATGGGAGACTATACGTCCATTTCCGGCAGGCGGGCACTTACCCCTGGGGTGTGAAGGCAAGGCGGGTCTAGGTGGGCCGTGCAAAGCTCGGTATGACGTGCAAGGAAGTTATCCACACCAGCTTTCTTTCTGCAGAGCCGATTTATTCGGGTTAAGGATTTAACATTCATCAGGCCCTGTTACACCACAGGGCCCGGGATGCTTACAAAGACATCTGGCATGGGTATATCTGCCTACTGTTTTTCCTCCAGAGGTGGCCCTCGCTGGCCCTGCAGGACTCTTGCTGGCCGGTTCGAGCAGGGGGTGGCCCTGCCCATGCAGTTAGATAGGGACGAAGTGAAGCCAGATGGCGGGCTTAGCGGCGACGTAATTATACTCAAAACAATGCTGATTCCAAGCATTTCAGATTGGTTTTCGCGTGATGTTTAGGACTTAATAGTTTACTCCTGAAGTAAAAACTTACCAAAATAACAACGTGTGATCGTGGAGAAACATCATTGGTAATCTAATTATGAGTTAATATGCAGTTCCAAGGTTTAATTCCGCAGAATTATATTATTGAACATACCGGACGAAATGCCACTTGCTGTCTATTTAAACTCAGATTGCACTGTTTTGACAGACTCATTTTTTGAAATCTACACAAGCAGGAATAAAGTGTGAACGGGAAGGAAAGAAAAAAAGGGGGAGGGTGGGCAAAAATTAGATAAATATGTAGAAAAGTTACATTAAAATCTCTCAATGTATAACCCAAGTAGTTGTCAATATGAGAGTAATTCTTTTTTACTTCTAGGCTATTAAGAGTATTTTTTTTAAACTTCTACACTCACCCCCCCCCATAAAACAAATTCTGTTAATGTTCAGAATTTCAAAAATATTACATATTTTTATTTTTATTTTTATTTTATTTCTTCATATCTACTTCAGTTTGTGAAGGGCTGCATACTTAATGAAGTAATATTTTTCTGTAGCAACGAATCACAATGATTTTAAGTACCTGTGCAAAGTAATCCCATTTTTTGTACAGCGATTCGTGCAACCATATGCAGAACACGCAGGCATGCTTAAAGACGTTGAGATTAACTTTTACACATGGGCAGGGAGATTTTGATTCGTGACTCCGCGGCGGCAATCCTCCTTCGCGGCGATGATCTCAGTTTATACCAACCCCCGGCCCTGCTTGTTATCTGAATGGGCAGTGAAGCTAGTGGGCGGGGTTAGCGGTGATGTAAATATACCCAAAACAATGCTGATTCCAAGCAATTCAAATGGGTTTTCGCATGATGTTTAGGACTTATTTGTTTACTCCTGAAGTAAAAACTTACCAAAATAACAACATGTGATCGTGGAGAAACATCATTGGTAACCTAATTATGAGTTAATATGCAATTCCAAGGTTTAATTCCGCAGAATTATATTACTGAACACACCGGATGAAATGCCGCTTGCTGTCTATTTAAACTCGGATTGCACTGCTTTGACAGACTTATTTTTTGAAATCTACACAAGCAGAAATAAAGTGTGAACGGGAAGGAAAGAAAAAAAGGGGGAGGGTGGGCAAAAATCAGATAAATATGTAGGAAAATTACATTAAAATCTCTCAATGTATAACACAAGTAGTTGTCAATAGGAGAGTAGTTCTTTTTCACTTCTAGGCTATTAAGTGTATTTTTTTAAACTTCTACACCCACCCACCCCCCATAAAACAAATTCTGTTAATGTTCAGAATTTCAAAAATATTACAGTAGAAAATGGAAGGCGGGAAAAAATGTGTAAACGGGAAGGAGGAAAAAAGGAGGGGGAATTTTTTTTATTTTTATTTTTATTCTTCATATCTACTTCAGTTTGTGAAGGGCTGCATACTTTATGAAGTAATATTTTTCTGTAGCAACGAATCACAATGATTTTAATTACCTGTGCAAAGTAATCCCATTTTTCGTACAGCAATTCGCACACCCGTATGCAGAACACGCAGGCATGCTTAAAGACGTTGAGATTAACTTTACCACACGGGCAGGGAGATTTTTATTCGTGACACCGCAGCGGCAATCCTCCTTCGCGGCAATGATCTGAGATTATACTCATGGCTTCAAGTCTGTGACGTCATGGCTCCTCCATGTAAATAATAACTCCATGGTTTATACCCATGGCTTCAAGAATGTGATGTCATGTTCCCTCCAGTGATAATAACTCCATGGGTTCGAGCTTGCCCATCACTCTTCCTGGTTTGCACCAGTGGCGAAGGTCCTCCTGCCCCACACTCAGGCCTCCCAAGGCAGCTAGGCCTCTAGCTTGGCTTGCCTCCAGGGCCTACCCTTGAGGCCTTCTCTGCCCTTTCCAAGTGTGGGCTTGACAGCCTGTAAAGGAACGGAGGTTGCAAGCCTCCCTCATGTGTCTTTCCTCCAGCCAGAGACTGCGCCCCTTGGCCAAGCTAGGCCTCCTTTTAAGGCTCCTGGCTCCGCCCCTTCCTCCTGGAGGCCTCTGTCGACATCTCCACTTACTCTGCTGTAGGACCTGGGGCTGGCTCTTGCACCTACCCTCTGCCAGAGACCTGGTTTGGCCTGTTCGGGGTTCAAGCGCTCGCCTCCCTTGCAGGCTCCCAAACCCACTGGCACCGGTGGGGTCTCGCTGCCCGGCCTCCTCCCGGGAAAAGGGCATCCCCAGGGGTCACCCCAGGTAACTCTCCCCGGGCTGTGAAGGGTCCCAGTCTGGTCCGGGATTACAGAGACACACTAGTGTTGTACTTGCAGCATCGGGGTGTGAGTTGGCTTAGAATATTTCTCCCTGATGGGCTGGGTATTTTGTTTCTTTTTATATGCAGGGAAAGATTTTCTGTCAAGCCTTTTATGGTATCCCCTATCCACTGTGAAATGGTATAGTCCAATGAGTCCCCCTCAGGATTCTACCAACCCATTCCCCTGCAGAGTCAATCAGTCCACAGTGTGCAGAATACTCAATAAAAACCTGAATGGTTGTAATGAGGCCTCTATGTTATCTTGAATAATCAGGGTACTATTAAAAGAATAGGCACAAGAGACCCGTCCTTAAATTTTAAAAACAAAAAAACAAACACAATAAATTCATGTTACTTCGTAGCATTCATCAAAGTTATACATGTCTTAACAGGAACAGGGTAATTCAATCATTAATTTATGTCTCTGTAACAAATAATAGAGGGAATAATTATGTGACCTTAATGTTAACTTACTGTGCAATCAAGCTTCTCCTCGTTTCTCCTCTTAGCACAGATGAAAATAAACATTTGGATGTAAGACCGTAAGTTCATTCTTGTTTACTTTGAAATTTTGAGTGTCTCTTCCTTCCACAAGTGCAATTATATATTCTACTCTCAGTAGTGCATGTTTAAAAGGTACTTCTGTGGATAAATACTCAGGGCCAATCCTATCCTGAGATGGCAAAAAGGATGTATCCTGCCCACCATATGGGGATGATGCTGGTCAAAAAAGATAAGAGGAGAAAATCCTTCCTGGCCTTTGTGTGGTTTTGGATGTGATTCTATGGCACAATGCCAGCTCTGTTGTTTTGACGAGCCTGCTGGAGGCAGGGATGAGGGTTTGATATCCGGCAGCAGCCACCTCCACTAGAACTCGCCCATTCCGTCCCTCCACCAGCAGAAACTCATGACACGGACTGGCTTCACCATGTGCTGAACACGATCACTGAACACAACATCTTTCCATCACATTTTGTTCTGGAGAACTAGAAAGACGAGCTGTAGAAAGGTTGCCACAGAAAGACAAGCCATTTCAAGTTGCCTGCAATGCCACTGGGGGTGCAATCCTTACCAACTTTCCAGCACCACCATAGCTGTGCCAAAGGGGTATGTGCTGCATCCTGCAGCTGCGGGGGGGGGGCAGTCACAGAGGCCTCCTCAGGATAAGGGAATGTTTGTACCCTTACCTTAGAGCTGCACTGCCCTTACTCTGGTGCTGGAAGGTTTGTTAGGATTGTGCCCTGGATCAGAACACATCTTCTCTTGACAGACGTCTCCAATGCTTCAGGAGAAAGTGCTTAGAAAGTTCAGAACTGTTCAGAACTCAGAAAGTTCAATGTGTTTCATGCAATGTGATAGTCATTGTGGCTTTTGAATGACCCGAAGTGCCCATAAACGCACTACCTCTGATGACCTTATACAAATCCATGATTGCTTATTGCTATATAACTGCAATGTGTGTGTGATTACTCGATGATAAAAAACGGTGTCAGGAAATACTTTTGGGGTAGTGGGAATGAATGAATGCAGAACATGCCATAAAAATTATCTTGTCAGAAGACTCATAGATTTTTACTCCGAATGCCTTTAGGTTTCCCCCCCCCCCCCTTTAACCAGTGGGGATTCAGAAGTTACTTTAGTACTATCCAACTTCTAATATTAAAAATTCTGTCTCATAAAAAGTGGATCTAACAGGCATCAAAGACTTGCATTCCACTGCGATTTAGATGGTAAAAAATGTAAAAGTGCAGATCTGCACACACCTTAATATTCTCAATAAGACTTTCCATCTTGCACCTTTTTATCTTTTAACTGCCTCTGCCCGTCTGTGTGCATATTGACATAAAAACACATTCACAATGATTAAAGTCTTCTTGATGAATTGGTTATATTGATTAGTTTATACACTCCAATAGACGGTTGGGGCCAAACTACACATTATGACAAGCAAATGTTTAATCACCTGCTTGGTTGCCCACTAATTTGAAGCCAAGGTGGGAGGGGCTGATCTGAACTGACACCATGATGGGAGAAGATTTATTCCATTGGTCTGCCATGAACGTTCTCACTACACAACTTCTGTGTTTTCAGGAGGAAAGTTTCCACTTGTGCCAATCAACATTCTTTGCTTAGGCAGGCAGGGAGAGCAGGGTTGTCACCTCCAAACCTGCCCCCTGCTATTATGCCAAGGCTAATTTGGAGAGAGCCCCAAATTAATAAGCAAGAAGAGCCCCGCTGGATCAGGCCAAAGGACCATCTTGTTCAGCTTCCTGTATCTCACAGTGGCCCACCAGCTGCCTCAGGGAGCACAAGACAACAAGATACCTCCATCCAGTGGTGTCATCTAAATGATTTAAGAACAGGTACTCACTTTTGATTGGCACATGTCGGGACCCGCCCACCGGAAGTGATGTCATAAGCCAGAAGTGATGTCGTGGCAGGAAGTGACATAAAAAAGCCCTTTTTGAGGCCTCAGATGATTTTAAACCAAGTAGGTTAAATGACAGGAGAGGACATGACATCAGTATTTTGAAGCCATGAGTCAGACAATATGGCTGACTCAGATCTTTCCCGCCAGGAGGAGGGTTGCCGTGAATTCTCTAATAAAACTCTCCCTGCACGTCTGTAGAAGTTAATATCTACCTCGTTAATAATGCCTGCGTGTTCTGCATATGGGTGTGCGAATCGCTGTACGAAAAATGGGATTTAATTTCCGCGGAAAGATTCATGTATTCACATTACATCGGTTCAATAAAACTACCATTCAGTGAGTACAGAATTTTTGAAGCTGTGTAATTCCTTGTTGTTCCTAGCAGTCTTATTCACCATTTTCTGACACCCACTGTTCATGGTCTAGAAGGGAAAAAAAAAATTCCCCCCTTTTTCCCCCCTTCCCGTTTACACTTTTTTTCCCACCTTCCATTTTCTACTATAATATTTTTGAAATTCTGAACATTAACAGAATTTGTTTTAGGGGTGGGGGGTGAGTGTAGAAGTTTTAAAAAATACTCTTAATAGTCTAGAAGTAAAAAAGAATTACTCTCATATTGACAACTACTTGTGTTATGAAGAGATTTTAATGTAATTTTCCTATATATTTATCTAATTTTTGCCCACCCTCCCCTTTTTTTTCTTTCCTTCCTGTTCACACTTTATTTTTGCTTGTGTAGATTTTAAAAAATAAGTCTGTGAAAAGAGTGCAATCCGAGTTTAAATAGACAGCAAGTAGCATTTCGTCCGGTGTGTTCAGTAATATAATTATGCGGAATTAAACCTTGTAAGTGCATATTAAATCATAATCAGGTTACCAATAATGTTTCTCCACGATCACATGTTGTTATTTTGGTAAGTTTTTATTTCAGGAGTAAACTATTCAGTCCTAAACAGTACCAGAAAAGCAATCTGAAATGCTTGGAATGAGCAATGTTTTGAGTCAGACAACATGGCTGTTAAGCCCACCCCCTGGCCTCATTCAGCTGCTATCTCTTCTTAAGGCATGTCCTCTCCTGTCATTTAACCTTCTTGTTTTAAACTGGCCCAACAGTTGCAACAGTATTCCACAGCACCCCCAGAACATGTTAAGGAGGCCTGGCATCATGTTAAAACCCCAGAGCAACTCATTTTTCAGTGGCAAGGAAAGGAAAGGCTCCGCTCGCTGCCTGCCTGGCTCTGAGAACATGCAGGCAACTCAAACATGCAGGAAATTCAAATGTTGCAGAGAGCGGAGTCGACGAGTGGGTGGGCGAATGGGCGGGGCCAGCCGTAATCCTAGGAACCGGTACTCACGTACCCCTGCGCACCCCCTGCATGACATCACTGGTGGGACTTCTGAATTAGCCCTAAGTATCACATTGAGCAAATGCCAAACCCTTTGTTTGGTCCTGATTTCCTGAATCGTTTTATGGGTACCCAGGACTGTAAAGCCTGCATTTCTATCTTTTATGCTGTGCTCTTTTTTATCTTTTGAATTGTATTCTTTCTCAGATAATTATTTCACATTGCTAAATCAGCATCACTTGGGCATAAGCATAGGGGGTTTCTCATCATTACAGCCTGTCATATATTTGAAGGCAATCCAGACCTTCACTTTGAACACTGCCTCTTGTTTCAGCAATATGACATTCACAGGAGCTAATGATTTCAAAGCATATGAGTGAGCAGGGCAAGGTTACATTTTACCCAAAATGCATTCTGATTTATTGTGCGTATTTGAACAGCTTGATTGGATTAGCAGCAAATGGCTGATAAGCCAATATGTTTCATCTTTGATTTCCCCAGGTAAGTGGTAGTGGTTTCTTCCATTTGAATGCACAAAGATAAACACAGGGATTAGATACTCTCCATGTGGCAAAGAGCAGTGCTAACTCAAAACAATGTGTGTAATTTTTAAAGCCAAAGATACTGACCCATGGTTTTTTTCTCTGTACTTTCTCTATTAAAACCAGAAGAAAAATACCTTACCCTGGACTTAAGATGCCATTTAACAATATTTATAACTTCTGTTAGCTGTGGCCCAATCCTATTATTATGGCATGTCCCTTGGACAATAATAATAATAATAATAATAATAATAATAATAATAATAATAATAA
>JAJKFI010000006.1:12245501-12294139 GCA_029204185.1 Lerista edwardsae | reverse complement strand
AATAATAATAATAATAATAATAATAATAATAATAATAATAATAATAATAATAATAATAAATACTTAGATTTATATACCGCCTTTCTTAGGTCACCAGATTTCTCTAATGACTATAACTCAAGGCGGTTTACATAGGCAGACTTTATTCAGAAACCCGAAGGTTTTTACAATTTTTACAGAAATGTTCTATCTTTCAAGAACTACACACATACAGATGGATCTTTCTGGATTTAGTCCTTCTTTCTGGCCACCCGCTTGTCTTCTTGCTGGCTGATAAGCGGCTTCCCTGCTCCCACCAGAGAAGCGGCTGAACTTCGGCACAACTCCCCCTCACACAAGGCAGCCTGAAGACAGCTCAGCTGTTAATCAGTCGCAATTTACAAGGTCTGCCGCTCACAGAGACTTCCGGCTGTCCCGAACTGGCGACCTTCAGATCTTCAGCTCTTATCTTCAGGCAAACGGAGGCATTAACCCTCTTGACTAAATCTTCTGCCAATAGACTTATCTGCAAGTATCACATCTAGGTAAGGTGGTGGAGGGGGGTCATGTGACGGGGCGAGTTATGGAGAGGGGTGAGGGCAAGGGGGTAGGAAGTAGGCTGGAGAAGGTGGATTTTGGCAGTAACTCATCCCGCCCCCTTCTTCTCTTTGTACTTATGCCAGCAAAATAGCTGGTGTGGGTTTAAGAAAAACAGGGATCTGGGCAGTAAGGCTAAAGGTGTTCAGGCAGCCTACCAGGCAGTAATAAAAATGTGTTTTATTTATCTCTGGTTGGCCATCTGATTGTTGCTGCCCCCCCCCCACAGCACAGCTGCCTGCTATAGTGGTGGATAGGACTGGGCTACTGGTTTCATAGCCATATCCCTGTTATCCTTACTCCATTAACCATATTGTAGGTTATGTTCAGGGGCATATTAATTGAGATGAGGGGAAAGGCTTATTGAAATGGAGTTTGAAACTGAATTTGTTACATATTCTAAGAACATACAATTCCTGCTAGATCAGGCCCAGTGATGTCATCTGGTAATGAAGAACGGGAACGCTGGGCGGGACTTACGCATGATTGGCTGCCCGACTGTTCCGTTCCGCGGCTGCCCTGGCCTCAGCGGGGCGCCTGCTCGCCAAGGAAGACGGGTTGGGGGCGTGCCTGGGCGAGCAGCGGTGGGACACGCCAACCGGGGGCAGCCCCCCCAAGGCCAGGGCAGCCGTGGAATGGAACAGATGGGCTGCCAATCACGCGTAAGTCCCGCCCAGAGTTCCCGTTCTTCATTACCAGATGACATCACTGATCAGGCCCCTTTTGTTTTCATAGACTCCTGGACGATAGAATTCTCTGCAAGTATCATGTCTTTCTAAAATAGCTTTCTAACCCATATGCTAGTGAGATCAACTAGTGACACTCCGAAGGAAACTGAATGCTGGGAATAAATGATTGTTGCAGATGATCCTTCTCATGCTTCAATCCTTTAATTATTCTAATTAATTTTCTAATGAAAACCCAGCCTCTTGCCTCCACTCCAAAAATCTTGCACTTTGTAAACAATATATAAATGCATTTTTCCCATAAGACTCTTGGCATATGCAGTGCCATAGTTTGAGAAGGTAGCAGGGTGGCCCGCCCCCTGTGGCGCTCTAGATTGTTACCAGTGTATGTGTGTGCTGCACACAGCACCCAAGCATTCAGCGCAGTAAATGCAGGGGAGAATCCCCCTCCCATCCACCCTGAGGTTCTGCTTGGCTCCAATTTGGACCCATTCCAGAAGCTGGAGGGTGACACTCAGGTGCAGGGAGTGGCAGGGTGACATCCAGGGGTTATATCACCGTGTGATCATGTCACCCTTCCCCAGGCATTGGCCAGCTCAGCAATACAGCTGGGCGTATGAACAAAAGCATAGAATTATGATGCAATATGGCGCAAGAGAGTTTCTGGGTGTGGGGAGGGAGTGTCAGAGGGAGGAACTGGGCAGGGGCTGGGAGGGGCCAGTGGAGATGGGATGTGGCCAGTAGGCTGCATCTAAGCCTCCGATTTGGGCCATGTGGCTTCCTCTGCTCTGCGTCTGCTATACAGCAGGCGTAGGTCTGAGGAAACCCATGGGGAGGCTGGAGCCTTCCCTGGGCCAAGGGCGCAAATGTGCCCTCGCCCCAGGGAAGCGCCCCAGAGCACCCAATCTTAGCTGGATTTGGCACAGGCCTGCCGGCATCACTAATCCAGCACAATTTAGGATTGCACTCTCAGTATCCCCAAATACAAGAGGAAAAAATGTTGCTTATACACCAAAGGATCTGAATTACAGTAGAGATGTCACAGCGCACCATGACACTGCTCAATTCTTGTTGGACAAAAGGGTGAATTTACATTTACAGAAGTATAAGAAAATGCAAAAATAAATATAAATATAAAATCACAAAGGAACAGCAGATCCTTCTTTTCTTCTGTCCTGTAATTTATGAGAAGAAATTCAGATTCTGAGAGGTGTCAGTACACAAGAAACGGGTAGCTCAGCCCTATGAATATGTCATATTCAGCAAGTAAGAATAACCCTTTTTGGACGAGAGGGGGAAGCAATCCATGAGTGTAATTATGAGGAAAAGAAATGAAGCACAATGGACACTGAAATGTCTCCAGTCGGAACTGGTGCTGTGTTGAGTGACAACCTCTCCTCTAAGCATGATTCTGAGCTGCCCAGTTGTCAGAATAAGGGTGAAGAAGACAGGAGAAACATCGTACGACTGGTGGAAGTGGTTTGAACATAGCCTGAGCTTGGCATTCCAAACTGTTTTCAGAACAGAGAATGTGTGGTCCACCACCTTTACAATTTCTGCCTTGATTCTTAAGGTGCAATCCTAACCAACTTTCCAGCACTGACCTAGCTGGTATGCGCTGCATCCTGTGGTTGTGGGGCAAACAAGGAGGCCTTCTCAAGGTAAGGGAATATTTTTTTCCCTTATCACAGAGCTGCATTGCCCTTACCCCAGAACTGGAAAATTGATTAGGATTATGCCCTTAGTCATGCCCTGTTCTTTCAAGAGCTGTGGAGGAATGGATGCTGCTGGAACTTTCCCAACACATACTGTGAGGATCTGGCTCTGCCTACTTGCACACCCTACTTTAATTTCTGCTCTGAATTCAAGAGTTCTCCAAAACCCTGGATTTGGATCCAGAGAAAGGTCAACCACCTTCACAGCAGTTAAGGATGCCACTGACAGCAATGACATTCGAGACAAAGTTGTCTACAAAGTACCTCCTCCATGTGGCGGCCAATCGGAATGACCTCTGCATAGTGCCTTCTCCATGCTGGTACAGTGATAGGGTACTGCCCAGGTCACCATGAGGTTCTTTCATATGGAATGGAGAGTGTCCATGCACTGGGTCTTTTGTGACTACTCCATTCAATGTGAAAGAACCTCATGACACCTGGTGCTATCTTTTAGAGTGGTGGCAGAAAAAAAGTCTTCACAGAGAAGCTGTTTCAACTGGTCTTCATGTCGAAATCACATGATGACCAAGTCTGAATATCTATTCCAACTTTGAGAAACAACTCCCTTATTATCTGACTATTCTAATCCTGAGGAAACATGATGGTGGGTTGAACCGCTGCTGGGTGAGAAACATCTCCTGACCTAAACTAAACACCTGAATATGGAGTGGGAGCCTGATGTTTGATGGGGGGTTCTGGAGTTTCCCATCACCTTGGGCTATAGGCAATGATAGGTTGTAACCTCCTTACATTAGTAGTAGGCTACTTCAGAGTATTGGGTGCAAGGGAGTGGCAACAGGATCCAAGCATCTTGTTGTCTCATGCCACCCTGGGGCACCTGGTGGGGCCGCTGTGAGATACAGGAAGCTGGACTAGATGGGCCTTTGGCCTGATCCAGCAGGGCTCTTCTTATGTTCTTATGTTCTTGTTTAGCATTTACCGTTGCTATGATGTTGTGAAAGACCAAAAGATGGCCCTGTAGCACATCTTACTGAAAGTAGCATCATTGCAGTGAGCGATCCTGCTCCACTCTCAGTGTTTGCCCCAGTGAGGTGCTCTGCTCACATTTTGAGAGTCTCCACTGATCACTGAGCAGTGAGTACTTGAACACACCATGGATTGATGAGAACCACTTGTTACAGCTTGGCAATGTTTAGCCATTGGAAAGGTTTACTTTGCATCTCAGACCCCATCTATGGAGAATTTGGACACCTCCTGAGCAAAAACTCAATTGTTGCCTGCAGAGAATGACTTTCACTGTTTCAGCAGATTGATCTTTCAGTCAGTCAACATTGGTGTCTGCTACACATGCACTAAGTGGAGGTGGTTTGCATCTATCTTCCATGCTCCTAATAATCTGTGCATTGCTAGGGGCCATGCAGGATTAGGCAAAGAGCTTTATCAGGCTGATGCTCATAAGGTCATCTTGGCATTCTGCTAGCATGACATCCTTTGGGCCAGTGCCTGCTATGCCATGGCAAAGTGCTTTATGACACTTTTAACAATGACTAACACCGGTGCAGCATGCACTGTGCTGGCATACATGCTGCAGAGGACTATGCCGTTACTCTTTGCCTGTGTACTGACTGAGGGCGCAATCCTAACCTGGAGTTAGCCCAGCACAGTTAGGCCAGCAAAGTTTGGCCAGCGCAAGGGACACTGTAAAGTATGTTTGGCCCACTCTCAGGGTCAGAGAGTCCAGCACACAGATGTGCACCATCCTCCCTGACTCAGAGAGTGGTCCAAACGTGCTTTACACTGTCCCTTGTGCCAGCCAAACTTTACTGATCTAACTGTGCCAGCTTAACTCTAGGTTAGGGTTGCCCTCTGAGCTTTGCCACTTAACTTTTATATAGACTTCAACAGAGGAAGCAACTGTGGCTGAATATGTAATACTGGTAAATTAACTGACCGTGGATGTATGAGAAATTGATTGTCTATTGTCTACTGTTGAAATCTTGGCATGTTGTTCCCTTTTTCTGACACCCTGTTTGCAATTCCATCACAATAGTATGTTTTTTTAAAACAACAGGATAATGGTGAAATGTTTCTTCTAACATGGTGGAGTCACTACTAAATCAGCTTATCCCTCCTCTCTCTTTTTTCTTTTCCTGCCCATCCTTAGTATTCCCAGAGTTAACATTAATTTACATGCCATGTCCAAATGTACTTCATATTTCAAATAGATTAGAGCTCAATTTCTTTGAAGTAGTCATAATGTTTGACAAGTCTCTTGCTCTCTCTTTTTTCCTCAGATGAACATAGTGCCTATGGAAGATGTAGGTATCTCTCTCTCTCTCTCTCTCTCTCTCTCTCTCTCTCTCTCTCTCTCTCTCTCTCTCTCTCTCTCTCACTCACACACACACACACACACACACACACACACACACACACACACAGGAACACAAAGGTCCAGGATGCAAAAAAGAACAGATGAAAATGTCCAATACTGGGAAACATTTGACAGGGACTCAGTTGTCTTGTCACTTAAAGGAGATATTCTAAACTAAATGGCCATCCCATGGATAATTTTGGGTCTCAATTATGTTCCATCCTCACACCCTTCTTTCTAGACCGAAGAGATCCAAATGCAGTAGTTTTTCCTCATAAGGGAGGTACCCCAGCCCAGTAATCCTTTTGGTTGCTGTCTCCTGCATCTTTCCAGTTCCACCCTATTCTCTTTAGATGGGGCAACCAGAAGTGTGTGCAATATTCCAGATGTAGCTTATCATTTTGTATAACGGCATAATAAAATTGGCCATTTTATTCTCAATCTGTTTTTTAATGATCCTGAGCATGGAATTGGCCTTCTTTACAGCCGCAGCACATTGGGTCAACACTTGCAACGAGCTATCCAACAACACCCAAGATCTCTCTCCTGACCCATTACTGAAATAAGAGGATAACAGCCTTCCAAGATCATGGGGGCTCTCGGTGTACTCCAAGCATCTCAGTGGTACATAAAAGGATCATACTGTTCAACCCAGGGAACAGTCCTTAAATGCCATAACCAATGGCTATGTGGCAATCCCATGTACTTTCATGACCATTCAGAAGCTCCCATTGCATTCCAGTGGTCATGCCATACCATTCTTTTAGTACATATCCAAGGGATGCTATCCTGCCTGTCCTCCAATACTCACCTTTCCTTCCACTTTCCAGCCCACACCATTACTCTTCCCTAAACACAACACGGACAGAGCACATTTCTACCCCTGTGTTAACATCCTTGAATCAAACTTTTTAAGACGTAGATTTCTTTTATAATTTCTTGTAATTATACATGAGACAAAATACTGAAAGCCAGAACAGGCCCATCAAGCACAATAACTAATTTGATTGCTGGAGCAGGAAAAAAAGAACCAAAACTCTGTACAGCGTCACTATCCCTGACAAGACAGAGTGAAGGTAGAGAGGAAGAAGGGAGGGTTTGCCGTGAAGTTACTTTATCACACATGAGTTTTCAAAGGAGAGACAAGACATTAGCAGCAAACAGAGGCACATTGTCAACTGCAAGCATAAATATTTCAGATTTCAGGTACTGTGGGAATGTCATTAATGTAAAAAACTGACAACAAGGGGCCCTGGAGTCAGCAATGACCGTGGGAGGCACTTCAAGAGACAGGGAAAGAAGTACTGACAACAGCCACTGTAATAATAATAAACTCATTTGAAAGCTGCGTAAGGAAGTAGAGAACTGGGACAAAGCAACTGTAGGGCGGTGTTTGCATCTGAATGTAAAGGAGGGAACTGACACTTCACAGCACTCAGGGTTCTTGTTGTTGCAGGTTAAATAAGTTAATGCCTGTGGCACGCTCTTTATCTATCGCTGCTAGGGGGTGATCGATACATGCAGCCAGGGCTCCACTGCCTGAGACAGAGAGAAAGGAAGACAAATTGTACAGGGAACAATTAGTTAGATATTTAGAGACAGGGTGGAGACTGATTAAATTACCTGCCGACAGGGGTAGAACACAAGAGGTACTGGATCATATTTTAGTAAGCACTGAGAATCTCCTTCCCAGCTGGAATGCTGCGCTTCATTTGGGATTAGGTATTAATGGCAAAGCAATCACAGGGACAAAGAGTAGCAAGCCCAAAGACCCAGTGCTATTTATTTATTTATTTGTCTGCCTAGCTAGCTTTTTTTTTTTTTAAAGATACACCCACCTTCTCTTGTTAATAAATCACTTGACACAAGCAGCTTATGGAACACAGATCCAATTAAAAGTTGCTTCCGAGATCCCAGTTTCTTAGGAGCAATTCCTTGTTCTCTAGTTGATTCGAAGCCCCTAAACGAGGACCGGAGATTTAAATATATCTGCACTCCAGAGTCAATTTTCAACCATCATCCCACAAGCTTCCCTGTGTGGATGCATAGGCCAAAAGACTTACTGTGGGGGACATCATGCTCTGCAGCATGCTCAAGCAGCATGCTCCCATCCCTCACATCAGTTGTAGCCCTGGCCCATGTGCCACCCTGGACCAGGACAGTTGGCTGCCACCCGCAACTTATCTGGAGCCTTGTGCAATGCCCACATTCTCCGCAGGCCCTCCAAAAGCTTACTACAGCCTTTAGAAGGCCTTTAAGTGTTACTTCCAGTTTTCACTGGAAAACTGGAATGTGGCCGGAGAGACACACACTGGATAGTGGGCAGCAACCGCACCCAGGACCATTTGACCCCCCCAGAACCCTATTAGGTCTGCCCCTGCCTCTCATTTAAAGAAGAGAAAAATAGGGAATTATTATGCCAAGTCTCAAGGATTGCTTTTGGGCAATTCATGCTGAAGCAGTATATCCCCTTCCCCTACATGGGAAATACAAACACGAGTTAACTATGACATAAATAGGTCTTCTCCCCAAAAGAGCCGTTATTCCAAACTGCCATGTACTGTCTTGTAATGCAGATTGAGATCAGAAAAACGGATGCAAAAGGGTTTGTAAATAAGTTTATTGAGAGTAATGGAAAGGTGGTGTCTTTGAGCTTGCCCAGCCTTCTTAACATCTTTAACCAGCCCTTGCGTGTATCTGCTCTGAGGCTCTGATAAATACCACCACTGAACATATTATACTTCTTAGATAGCAATCCTAACCTGCCCTGGAACAGGAAGGCTGGCCTGTGCTCATGTGCTCATGTTAGGAGGCATCTGGGGATCACCGCGGGGTAAGGGGACACTTTCCCCTTGCCCTGGGGGTAAGTACCAGCCAGCCCAATGATGCAAATGGGGATGGAGGTTAGGATCCAGCCTAAGTGCCAGATCCTGGCTCTACCCCCTCCCCAGGCTGGCCTGCCCACAGTCCCACCCTCCCCATCTCTTCCTGTCACGTTCCGCCTCCACCCTCCCCACTCGCCTTGAGTCCCTGTGCTGGCTCCAGTCGTGGCACAGGGAGGATGTTGCACGTCCATGCGCCGGTCTCCCTGGCTCAAAGAATGGTGCAAATGCACTTTATAGTACATTTGCAATACTCGGAGGCTGGCACAAGCAACTTTGGATTGCACTCTGAATTATTATTTACACCAGGGCAGTCCAACTTCTATCAGCCTGGGAACTGCATGACCCTGGTGTCACACACTTTCCGTGCAGACATGGGAGAAATTGGTGGTGAGGTGATGACATAACCACCAATTACTTCCTGGTTTTGAGCCACTGAAGTCACTCAGCAGGCTCAGTCAGCAGAAGGTGGCTGTGGCTGTGGAGGGGCTATTTGGTCTCCCTGCTGCGCCAGTCAGGCTTCTCCAAAGAAGAAGCCGGAACAGCGCAGCAAGGAGATTGAAAAGCGGCTGAAGCAGGAAGAGATGGTGGGTGGTGGCTGAGGCTGCCAAAAAAGGGGCTTCAAGGGCTGTATGGGCCTGTGGGCCACATGTTGGACCACCCTGATTTAAATTTTACGCTAAGTTAGGAGCCTGAAAAGTTACAACACATTAAAATAAAATTATTTTGAATAAAATGAAATAATTAAAATAAAATTACCAGCAGTTGCCCTGCAGACCTGTCCTTGGTGCTAGTTTAGGATGATGTAGTTCATTCCTGTCCCCCACAGTAAGTCTTTTGGCCTATACTAGGCATCCACACAGGGAAGCCTGTGGGACGATGGTTGAAAATTGACTCTGGAGTGCAGATATATTTAAATCTCCGGTCCTCGTTTAGGGGCTGAAGGGAGCTGGAGCAGGGGGGTTGGGAGGATAGGCAGAATGAGGGTGGATCAGGGTGGGGGGAATGTGGGGGAGGGTGATCTGGTGGGTGGACCAGGCCCAGGAGTGGGGGTGGGACTGGTTTCCAGCTCTTAGGCCGTATCCTAATCCCCCTCCCAAGCTGCCTGCCATTACACTGGGCTGCTCAGATCTGCACCAACTATTTTGCTGGTGCAGATTCGAGTAGCCCCACTGCAGTGGCATGGGCATTACTTGGGGGAATGGGACATGTCCCCTTACTCTGGGTTGCGTTGAAGTCACCTCCAACCCTGCGCTGGCATGCCTGTTCCAGTGTAGGATAGGATTGGGCTGTTAATCTGCTACTCTTACTAAAGGAGAGATACCAAGTCTTTTCTCAGGTTTTTTCTTCATGTTTAAGAGTGCATCTATAAAATATTTCCTATCCAAAGTAAGTACTTAAAGTGTAATAATTGGTTTTTTTTCCTGTTCCACTGGAAACTAGTAGAGCTCATTTCAGTTTTGAAGTTGTTGGAACATAGCACTGGATAATGTTCCCTTGCATTATGTTTGACTACTTTGAATCACCAGCCTTCCTTTGGACGTTGGATCTTATAACCATTGTTGTATTCTTCGTTCTTTTCTAGCCAAGGCGAACCAGTTAGCTAGGCTTGCCCACTCCTGTCATCTCTGGTGTACTTAGATATATGAAGAAAAGAAATGAGACATTCAGAAGAAATATTATTTCAACTAGCATTATTTTCCCAAATCACGAAAATGTTGAAATGCTCATGCATTTCATGTTTGATTATCTAATCAATGGTTTATTATAACATGAAATTAAATCATACTTTAACAGCCCAATCCTAAATTACACTGAAATAGACAGGCCAATTGCTGTATTCAGTGCAAGGTAGGAGGTGGCTACTGCGCAACTCAGGCTGCAATCCTGCAACAGTTACCTGGGAGTAAGTCCCACTGAACTCAGTGGGACTTACTTTTGAGTAGACATGTATAGGATTGTGCTGTCAGATTAAGTAGTATTTCCCCTTACCCCATGTTGCACTGAATCCACCCCTATGGAGCTACTTGGATCTGCGCCAGTAAAATAAATAGCACAGTAAAATCAATCTGAGCAGCCCGGTGAAAAGCCCTACCCCACCTTCCCCCCACCCCAAGTGCCCCTATTCCTCCCTCCCGCTACCCTTTCCACCTGCTCCCCATGCTGGCTGCCCTTAGACAGCACAAACATACCTTTCCTTGGCTCTGTGGAAGCTGGGTTCAGCCTCCTGAACCAGCGCGTGCCCATGTATTGGCTTAGCCAACTCTCAAGGAGGTGCAAACGTGCTTTATGGCACAATTGCAACACTCCTGGTTCAGTGCTAGGGACGTGCACAAGTCCATCTGTAATTCAGAATTGTGTTCTAGGTTGTCGTATGATTTCTAAATAGTTGATCAGTTTATTCCACTACATGATCAATAGCCTCTTGATAAGGGTTCCCGATTCTAAAGCTTTTCCTGGGGATTTTTTTTTAACATGATGTCATGTCATGATGTCATGTTGGTAATTCTTGGAAGCTTGAATAATAATAATAATAATAATAATAATAATAATAATAATAATAATACTTGGATTTATATACCGCCTTTCTTAGGTCACCAGATTTCTCTAATGACTATAACTCAAGGCGGTTTACATAGGCAGACTTTATTCAGAAACCCAAAGGTTTTTACAATTTTTTTACAGAAATGTTCTATCTTCCAAGAACTACACACATACAGATGGATCTTTCTGGATTTAGTCCTTCTTTCTGGCCACCTGTTTGTCTTCTTGCTGGCTGATAAACGGCTTCCCTGCTCCCACCAGAGAAGCGGCTGATTTCGGCACAACTCCCCCTCACACAAGGCAGCCGAAGCTCAGCTGTTAATCAGTCGCAATTAACGAGGTCTGCCGCTCACAGAGACTTCCGGCTGTCCCGAACTGGCGACCTTCAGATCTTCAGTTCTTATCTTCAGGCAAACGGAGGCATTAACCCTCTCGACTAAATCTTCTGCTTTTTGTTGTTTGAATTGTTTTTAATAGTCAGGTGGAGAATGTTGCTGATTCCTCCAGGCTAATCCTTGAGCACTGGCAACCCTAGTAATTGAAGACATAATTTCTTGGATTCTTTAAGCATGGGCAATAACTTTAAAGGTTTTAATGAAAACTCCCGGTTGTCCCCATTATCTTAGGAATAGAAAGCAAAATCAGGGGAAGGCCAGATCCATGCAGGCCTGAGTAGAGGGCAGGAGAGCAAAATCCCTGGAGCCTGGGCCTCAGGGATGTTGTTCTTAACACTATTTCCTGCCTCCCGTCCTGAGAAGGTTGTGCTCCAGAACCATCTTGCCACACCAAGGGAACAGCTCTAGGGTTCTCTGTTCCAAAGTAGTAGGGCCTCTGATCAAAAATAGAAGATAACAACTATGAACTGCGAGTAAAGTATGTCTTATGAAAAGCAAGCCCCCCTTTCCTGTGTATGTTTTATTGATAGCAACTAGCTCGAGTAGTGGGATATCCTACCATCCTAACGGGGTACTTTTGCTGTTTGGTCCCCTCCTCTCCAAATGCCCCTGGGGCGATCTAGGCCAGATGGTGTTCCGTTTCAGATAGTACATTTCTATCTTCAGAGAGTTCTGGAATCTGATCGGAGGTGTGTCTAATGGGAAGTGTCGGGGGGGGGGACGGAGTTGGAGTTGATGTTTCACACTTAATGTTCCGGTGGGCCAGCAATGCGAAGCTGACAGCGCTCCACTCCTAACCGGCCACCATGACAACCCCCCCCCTCCTCCTGTTATTCACATCACAACTGAACTCAGGAGAACAGAAGGGAGAAAAATAGTCCCGCCGTGGCACATCATTCATTCAGTGAGACCTGTTTTCCACCAAAGCTGGGCTGACCTGCAACTGTTACATAAGCAAGGGAGCAAGCACACATGGCTGCAGGAAACCTTTGGATCCCTACAAAACTGGCTGCCGCGATGAAACCTCTTCCCCTTCTCCATGGCTAAGCAATGTTCTTTTATGGCCAAGACTCCTCCCCCACTCCCTTCCCTCACCCAGAGCCAGAACTCTGACCACTCTTTCATCCAGTCAAAGGTTCGAACCTTTGGAAATGGACAAGACAACTCAGCTCCTACCTCTCTCCCCCTTCAGCTGATTGGCCATGCCTTCCTCTGACCAGGTCTGTTCTTTCCTCCATCCTGCACCTTGTACTTGCTGCAGCCAGCTACCCGAAACAGATACATTGTCCCAACATCTTAGCTCTCCGCCTCCCCTCCATCCATCCCCCACCCCTGTTCTTCTGGTTTGGAAGGAATAAAACGACTTGTTGGTTGTGGCAACTTGGTGGAGCCTCCCGGATCTCCAAAAGGGTTCTTTCTGAAGTGGAAGCCGCAACAAAGTAATGAAGCATGCACATTGATTGATCTGATGAAATTGCTGACTCATTGAGAGTCAGTGGCCAAATTAGTCAATTAAGAGTGAGGGTTAATGACCCGCGTGACTTGATTCAGGCTGAAACATCAAAACTTGAGTTAAAAGGCACGAGCCATGAGTCTTTTTTTCACAACACTGCTTCCAGCTCAAGGATATCAGAGGCTCCCAATCCCTTCTGCAGGCATGTGTCAACTAAAGAGGGAGATCTCTACCAAATTCCTACTTAATCCACCCTCAGAAATCTGTATTAAGACAAGATGGGGCCTCCAGCAGGGAGGTGACAGCAGGAAAGGGTTTCATGAAGCAGGCCTGGGGGGAAAACTACTTAGAGAAGTGGGGTCTCTTGGAATCCCTAAGATCAATTGCATCTCTTTTCTTGAGCCCCATCGTCATGGCTGACCCCCACGGAGTTTGTTTACACAGGCTTTCTGCCAACTTGAGAATTTCATTGCCAAAGAATTAGGTGAAAAGGAAGATTCTAGGAGATTATGCTGATTATTCACATATCTATTAAGTTCATATGGAACTCGGTGTCTTTTTCCGTGCAGCGGGAATAGGAAGCATTCAATGAAGAAAATTTAATAAAAACAAACGTTCTGATAGGATTACCGCATCAAACGTGCATATGTTCTACATGATTCTACTTCTCTTTAAAATTAGAAAACATATCTTTGTTTGACGCATCCTGTAGGGCAGTGAGCCAACTCATGCTATTTTACCATTTCTTGCTTCATAAAGAATTTCATTTAAACTATGGACCTTGTGATAGGTAATTATATTCAGGAAGCGAAACACATATGAATTTTATATTTATGGTTTCCACTGAAGTCACCATTTAAATTCCAGAAAAACTGCCTTTAGAAATACCAGTTAGTGTGTCGTTTTTATTTTAATTGCATTTCCTCCCCTCTGGTACAACATGATCAGCTAAAAGTCAGAACACATGTTTTATGTAATATATTCTGAGCCTAACAATAAACTCTCACAATCATATCATCAGGCTCATATTTAAGATAGGCATAGGTGGGCATCCTTTGGAGGAGGAAAAATTAACTTGATTATTTTTTCACATGAAATTTACAACTATTATTCCTAATTACATGCCGTTCCCCCTTCCCATTTGTGTGTGTGTGTATTTAATTTCAAATGCACGGATGTGATTTTGAAAAGCAAATGAAATCTTATCCTTTCATGACATTGTATGTTAGTTCTTTAGAGAGACATAAGTTGCTCATGTGCACCACACCACATTTGCGGCTGTACCATGGTGTTCCAAATGCTGAGACCAAGAGCAGTTTTGGAAGTTACATAGAAGCAGAGGTGAAGAAGCTGAGGTGATTTGCACTTCCTGTTTTCCTGCTTCCTGTGTAATGCCTGAAGCAGGAAGTCACGCATCTCCCCCGTGGTGAGATTCATAAACATTATGCACATCTGGAACTCATGTATCTCTCCTCAGGAAGATCTGTGAGTTCCTGGTTTCACATGATACACAGGAAGTTCAAAAAAAGGAAAAAGAAAGAAAATGTGCCTCACTATAACCTTCTTTCCATCCATTTCTGTGTAACATCTGAAGCTGCCAAAACATTGACTCAATTCATGCAATCACATTTATGAACATAGGAACTACGTTAGAACCGACAAATGGCTCCTAGAGATCACACTGTATCTCCACCAACAGAGTGTGTTGGTGATGGTCTGTGTTTGTGCATCTGGACAGTAAAGATATTGTTACCAGGCATACTCTGGTATGCCTCACCTCTGTCAATGAGCAGTAGTGTAGCTGAGGGGGGTAACAGGGGTCACATGATCTGGGTGGCACTCTTCCTGGAGATAACAATGGCGGCCCCACAATGGTCCTGCCCCCCTTGCTCACCCATCGCCCTCTATGAAACACAAAGGAGCTCTGATCTGGTCAGGTTTCGAGGATTTCTGTGGCCAGGGGAAGTCTCCCTGAGTCAATTCTGCTTTTTTGGGAAAACAGGAAGTGATGTTTTAAGGCTTTAAGGAAGGGGAAGCCTCCCTGCACCTCAGAAGGTCATTTAGGGCTTTAAAACACACAAAACTAGAAGTGACCTAAGTCCTCCCAAAGGCCTTAGAAGTCTTTCTGATGCCCATGCAGCCTCCCTGGGCCTCAGATCAGCCTCCAGTCATGGTCCAAGGAGGCGGGAGATGGCCCTGGAAGGTGTGCAATGGGGAGGCTTACTTTCCAGCTACACTGCAGTTGGTGGGCCTTCCTCATCCCACTGCCACATGCAGTGGCTCCACAGTCTCTGTGCGCTTCTGGATCACCATTTGCAACAAGCAGAGATAGTATTCCACCACTGGAATGCTAGCTCTATTAGCAGATTGTGAGGATAGGGTTGGACTAGGGCCAAACCCCATTGAACCCGGTGGGACTTACTTTTGAATAGACAAGCACAGAATTGTGGCCTTAGCTTAGGGAAATCACCCAGAGGTCTCAAAGGGTTTGTAAAGAGAGTTGCTGGGTACCAGGTGAAGGGTGGGTGTGGGAGGAAGTTTGAGGAAGGAAGGTATACTGCATGATCCAGGTGAGGTGTGAGGCCTCAAGTAAAGCCAAGATTCATTGTAGTCTGGAACAGTGGGTACAGCAAGCCCTTTATCAGGCCACAAAGCACCTGACTCACTTGCAATGGGAGAGCTAGTCTCCAAGGAGAATTTCATGGAAGCAGTGGCTCTCCGTGTATTTTGAGTCTTTGCAGAATTAAGGGAAACCACATTAAGGGAAACCCAGGGAAACTGGGGCTAATTTCTGGACCATGGCCATAACCTTGTGAGAAACATACTAACAAAGACTCCTAGACCCTTACCCATTCTCTCTCTCACACACAAAATTTAAGAAAAGAGGGAAAATTAACATTAAACATGTCGCCAATTTGGCTGCATATGAGACACAGAAAATACTACAGCAGGGCCAGTGGCCAAGGTTACCTATCAATTTCTGCTGTAACAGTTTCATGGAAGCATTGAGAGATTCAGGAGCTGCTGGGATAGTGCTACAATCTCTCACTTAGCAAAAAGAGTTTCAAGGAACCAAAACAGCAACAAAGACTTCACTCCCAGCAATCGTACAGTGCGGTGAACATAGAGAGCTATCTTATAGCCATGAGATTGGAGGATAGTCTTCTCTCCCATGAATGTGGAAGGGACAGGGCAAAGCCCATGGAAAACAATGCTACAGCTGTTTGATCCCAGAATTCTCTTCAACAAAACTTGATTATTTTCAAAAGATATGGAAGTTATTGCTTTATTTTGGCAGGGACAGAATATAATCACAATATCTAGGATTCTAAAAATTAGATGCAAATAGCAGGTGTGGATTTGAATTTTAATATGGGCTTAGGTACAGTAAATGAGCTACTTTAGATGTGCCTTATGCCTTTTGTTTCTGAACAACAAAACTTCCTGCCGTCTCACAAGCTGCTCATGAATGAACCTACTGTTTCAAAAACAAAGGGCCATGAGTTAAGTTGCTGTTCAAGTGGAGAAATGGAAATAGTGGCATGGCTCTTTGGATCCCATTGATCTACTGTAGGATCTCAAACTGTGGTCGTGAGCCAATTTTTGGTAATTTGTGAAACTGCTAGGGCAAACTAAGCTATGCATCAAGGTTAAACAAGCTGCTACTTGCAGGGGAGCACTGCTGCCCAATCGCCATTATAGCCACCCCTTGGCATTCATAAATCAAGCAGCAGTTTCTAGGGCCTCAAAAAAGTTTGAGAACTACTGGTCTATAATATCATCTCGCTATAAGGGAAAAGTGTATTCAAGATGCTTTGTCTCTCTTTCCCCCCTCTTCTTCACAGCATCTAGTTTAATGCATCTAGTTCATAGCATATGCAATTTGCATCTAGTTTAATGCAACATATGTCATTGCGCTAGTATAGGTATGGCCCAGCTCCATTGCTGACAGCCAATGAAGTGGGGCAGGGGTGGGACAACACAAACTGTGATGACATCTTGTCACATGTTATGTTAAACAAGGCATCATGGAGAAGAGAAGGAATGAGACGTGGAATGATGACAACTTTGCACCTTTGATGTCTAGCTGTGCCCTCAGTGGGCTTTGAAAGTGCTTAACTGCGGCTGCATTGTGGCCCTGGTTTGTTACATTTAGAAGACATGTCTAGCAAAACCAGCAGCAACAAAATCAGTGGACAGGAATTCAATTCAAAACAATAGTAATCTACTTACTGCCTATGTAACTTTAAACACAAAACACAAAAAATTATTCTTGTTGGGAACATTGCCAACACTTTACTCCCTTTATACCAAATGATTTTGCATATGTTTCTCGGTTTCTTTATTGTCAACTGATTTACAAAGAATCTGCAAATGAAGACTGAGGATGTAAACTGTATTAAGCTGAAGCTTCTCATTTCTCTGGAATCTATAAGATAAATTTAAAGTGAGATTAGGATCACATCTTTAGACATTTGGTTCATGTTCTTTACAGTTTTTGTATATTTATCAGCTTCTCATTGAAGAAGTCTCTGGTGTGTTTTTAATCTCATTTCAGTTCATATTCTTTCAATTTTCAGTTGATATGAAAGATAGGTACTTAAATATGATTTGCAGTTGAATTTAAAGAAGCTGTGTTTTATTTAGGCAGACTAAACTTATGTAAATAAACTTTTTTTTTTATTGAAAACAAGGAGCAGAACTGCTTAAGTGAGGGGAAAGCTGTTTCTATACCTGAACAACAGGATGATGTTGGGAGGCAAAACAAATATGTTAAGATAATTGTTGTCCAAAATCCTCTTTTCCAAATATGACATTGATAGCTTAGTTTTGGAGTCAAACTATACCATACTGTTGCCTTGTTTTCTGAAATGAGGTAAAAAGAGAAATGTATACCATAAAAGTTGAATTGCCAAAAGATATAATCAGGAAAATGTCATAATTTAATACAGAGTCAGGGTCAAGTCTTATGAAATCAAATCCACATAAAAATACTGAGCCCCCCCCCTTGAAGCACCATATACTAAATGATTCAAGGTGAGTCTGAAAGAATTGTGATTATACTGACTCGCTATGAAGCCTCAACATCTCTGGGATTTTTATACAAAGCTTGACTTAGGGTCCCTGTTTATTTCCTTAGTTTGGATGGCATTAGCGATGTCCATAATGAATGCAATTGTGATGTAATGCTAAACCCATACAAACATACCGACAAACATAACGTGGCTTTCAATACAAACACACCTAGGCTCTTTGGAGAAGAAATGTCAAACAATGGAATAAACACAAAAAGGAAGTTCCATTGAATGTGGACTGTGGAGGACTTTTAATTACCATACAAATGGAAATCCTCTAAAGCTAAAGTACCATAGAAATGGAATTCCTTTTGATTAGGCCTGCATTATCCATAGGGTTCCATTCCTGGAACCCCCATAGATACTGAAATTCACAGCTGCTGGAATCAGATTTCAGGGGCCTTTTAAGACTCTGAAGACCACTCCAGTCGACTCCAGAGGCTTTCAGAATGAAAGCTATTTCACTTTAAATCGCTCCATGTGGCTTTCTGAGGCCTTGTTCAGAGGGCTTGGGGCAGGGCCAGTCCAGCATCCACGGATGTCGGATCCACCAAACCCCCCCCCATATTACATTTTGTTGATGTATTATATTATGCCATGTTGCCAGTGGCGTCATCCAGGCAGAACGGCCCAGTACGCCGTTCCGCCAGTTCTGCGGACGGGCCCGGGCTGCGCCGCCTCTCCGGAGGACGGGAGAGCTGCTCCTGGGCCCGCCCGCTCTCCCTTGCATCCCAAATCGCTCTGAAATGGAGCGATTCGGGCGCTGTGAGGTGCAGGGAGGCGTGGCAGCCCTCCGCCATAGGGGCGGAGGGCTGTCAATCATGCAGGCGTTCTGGTTCCTGGCATGCCCGGATGACATCACTGCATGTTGCATATGGCCTGCTAAAACAGGCCAGCACAAATGTGTCACTCACCAAACTATATGTATTTCCTGGGTAGTAAATGACTGTTGTGACCTCCTGTTGTGAGCTACTTGACACTCGCCCTTTTTTGAAATCCTAGGCAAGCTGTATAACAAATAAAGGACTGGCGAGTCCAAGGTGGGCTTCTATGCATAGCTCATGGCTACATTTAGCCTGGTATGCCACAAGATTTGCACTCCTGCATTAGGACAATCTTTTTAGCAGGCTCCACATGAGCTGTTTTCTGGGAAAGAGGAGGTGCATCAGATGTGTCCTGTTCAAGATCAGTCCCTTTTAGGCATAGCGGCCCATTTTCAGCTCCTTCAGTGCCAGAAACAAAAGTGCAGCTGGCACAAACAGCAGCTGAGGACTGGAGCTCTCATCAGCCATCTTGCCGGGCTTGTGTAGCTAATTGCCCTGCTACCAGGGTGACAGGAACACTAGAGGCACTTTTTGAGCAAGAGGGAGGTCTTGCGAGAGGGAAGGACTGATGGGACATGCATGGCTTCCCATGCTGACTTTAAAGCAAGTCAGGGTTACACAGATAAGGACACAGAAACTGGTAGGTGGCCCAGCTGACTGTTTTCTCTGGCAAGAGGGGCAGACATTGAAGTGCTTGGGGTGGGAGAAAAAGATGGAAGTGTTGTCAAGTAACCCAAGAGCTTTCTGCCTCTCCCGCCTCCCCTCTGGCAATGCTATTCCTGACAGGCCTCAACTCTGCTTCCCACACTGTGACTACAATCAATTGAGCTGGTCCTCATTCAGTTGCAGCCCAATCTTAACCAGCCTAATCCTAACTAATCCTAACTAATTCTCATGCGTCGATGCAGCTGCAATGCTGCCCCAATGTAAGGGAACAAATGTTCCCTCACCCTGAGGAAGCCTCCATGACTGACCACCACCACCACAGGATGCAGCAGGTGCACCAACGGGATGCAGGCATCTTGTTGTCTTGTGTACCCTGCGAGGAATCTGGTGGGCACTGTGAGATATAGGAAGCTGGACTAGATGGGCCTTTGGCCTGCTCCAGTGTGGCTCTTTTTATGTTCTTAGGGGATGTTATGATGAGGGGGTGCAACTCCCCTCCCCTGGTGTAGCTGCCGCTGCCACCAGCCCAGACTCAACACAACAAAGGGAGCTCCTGGGCAAAAACCCCTCTTAAAAGAAAGCCAAATAAAAGAAGTAAAAACCCAATTTTATTGACATTAAAAATTACAAATCAAACTACAGAGGCTCTGTACCATAAAACCTGAATATTAAAATGACAATAATCAACCCCTCTGGTTATAACTTAACTGAGAGGAACCCAGAAAGGATAAAAACAAAAGAACATCCTATAGGATTTTTACCTCACTAACTACAACCGGCTTCCACAGCACATAGTGAGGCTAACCTTCCATGAGAGCAGCAAAAGGGTTCTGTTCCCTGAGGCTTTTAATCACCCCCACCTGAGCCATTTACACTTGAGTAGTTCTCTTCCAACTAACAAGGTTCACATGAAACCACAATTTCATGACAAGGGACAACTGCATTGAAGCTGTAAAGTTGGTTAGGACATGGGCTGTTGGATAACAAGCAAGATAGGATAGGTATGAAGTGAGACAAAATGAAAGACTGTAAAGAAGAGCAGGATCTATCAATTCTGGATCGGCCTACCTCACATTGTTCCCACTCCTCACAGGGACCCAGTAGTGCCGACTCTGTGCGTGCTGGCATGCTGTCAGCACCCCCAATAATTTGCAGCCCCAATGTCCAGCACCCCCACAGAGCTCAGCATCCCCATGCTCATGATCCTGTTCACTGTCCTCTTAGCCTCCTAGGAGGCAGATTAGAGGGACCGGACTCAGGGAAAATGCTGCTGCCTCTTTAAAGCTCCTTATCGCCCATCTCCAACTGATGGAAGGAACATCTTTTTGACAGGAAATTTGAATTCTGAGGCTGGCTTTTGCGCCCTTGTTTTGAGTCTGGCACAACTGAGGGGTTTTGTTTTTTTTCTGGCAAGGTTTGAAGCCTTTGCCTGAGACTTGGGCAAGCGAGAGATAGAGAGGGCGAGGGTGAGTGAAATATGCCGAGGGCAACAGAGGACGAGCGAGAGATGGCAAGGGTGAGCAAGAGATGGCGAAGGCGAGAGCTGGCAATGGAGAGATGTTGAGGGCGAGAGGGAGAGGGAGAGATGGCAAGCGAGAGATGGCAAGGATGACAGAGGGCGAGCGAGAGACAGCGAGGGCAACTGGACAAGCAAGAGATGGCAAGAGTGACAGAGGACCAGGGAGAGACGGCAAGCAAGAGAAGGCAAGGGTGACAGAGGGCGAGCGAGAGACAGTGAGAGCAAGTGAGAGATGCCCAGGGCGACAGAGGACGAGCGAGAGGTGGTGAGGGTGACAGAGGGCAAGCAAGAGATGGCGAGGGTGACAGAGGGTGAGCCAGAGATGGCAAGTGTGACAGAGGGCCAGGGAGAGACGGCGAGGGCGACAGAGGGCGAGTGAGAGATGGTGAGCAGGATATGGCGAGGGCGGCAGAGAGCAAGCGAGATATTTGAAGGTGCCATTTTACTGCTGTGTGGGCGTGGCTACATAAGGGGGCATGGCTATGGGCACCCCCAATGTTGAAATCAAGTTGGCTCCCCTGCTGGGACCAATTTCCATGCTTCCACTTCTGAAATCCAAAACAGCCATATAAGAAGTCCAAGCACCCTTGCAGCATTTTTTTTCCTACTGTGCGAAAAAAAATGACAATATTTTATTCTCATAGTGAACAAGAAGAATGGTTTTTACCAGGATTTTATGTGCAGGCATTCTAGGCCAGCTTATGTCTTTTTAGTTATCATAGTTCTAATTTATCATCATTTGATTATTGATTTCATTTTTCAACGGTGCACATCAGCACAACTCCATGGACCAATTGGAACAGCACCAGTTTTGGTTCCTTGGCGTTCAGCTTAAACAACCCTGTAATATGTGATGTTTTATCTTTTAATATTTCATTAAGGGTTGTTAAAAAAAGACAAATCAATGATGAAGATTCCTGTCAGAAGAAAGCCTTTGAACTAGCTGCAGTGTGTCTGACAAGTCTGTAAATACCAAATCCTGCCTTTGATAGACAAAAGCTGTATAGCAACAGCCATACTAATGTGCCTTCCACATCAGCTGTTGCACTCGCAGCAATGCTGTGCCACTGGCTGCCCCTTTCCAGAAGAATAGGAAAAGAAGTTCCTAGTGGAGTGCGCATTAGTGATGGTAATATTATCTTTAACTTTTCTATTTGAGCCGTTCTTTCAAATTGCCGAGCGAAAAAGCAAAAGACATTCCAATTGGAATTTAGGTTCACCTTGGCCCAACATGTCCTGTCTCATGGGATGCTGCGTCAACATAGCAGCCAATAGGAAAAGGCTGCACAACACTTCAAAGGTGCAGTCAGTGGTGGGATTCAAATAAATTAACAACCGGTTCTATGACATCATAGCCGGAGCCAAAAAAAACCCCGAAGCCAGCCGAGGTAAGCGAGTGGGCAGGGCCCGGCCATTTAACAACTGGTTCTATAGAACCTGGGCAACCCCCCTGAATCCTACCACTGGGTGCAATCCTAACCAACTTTCCAGCACCAGTTGGAGCAACACAACTCCAAGGTAAAGGAACAAACATTTCCTGACCTTGGGGAGGCCTCTGTGACTACTACTCCACTGAAGAATGCAGCACATGTCCCACTGGAACAACTATGTCAACAAAATCCTAAATTGTTTAGGATTTATAGTCCTCTGAATCTTCCTGGTTGATAAGAAGGAAGTTTATAGTCATCTGAATCTTTGCTAAGAAGGCAGCAATCCATCCTAGAGGAACATGTCCTATATATGTCACTTCAAACAAGAAAGCTGTTGTAAGGCTGTTGGTTAGTATGAGATTTCAGCAATCGTGAAACTGAAAATACTGTCATGATACGGATGAGTGGGTCATGAAAATCACTCCTTTTAAACAATGATTTCACAAGCGAGAAGCAGATTGTTAATTGAGCCTTTTCCATTTGTGCTGCTGGTCCTAAAGTGGCAAGTTTTGCTAGTTGTTTTACTCATAAGCCAGTTAATTTTTTGAAAGAAAGAAAAAGAATTCCAGTGAGTATGCTTTGGAAGAGGTGCTAGATTTAAATATTAAAGACTCGGTAGAATTAAAAGCTACAAAACAACAATACCATTGGATTCAATCGAATGTAGAGAGCATTTTGATATATAATTTATATAAGTAAATTATTTAGTATTTATGCAAATTAGCCTATTATGAAGAGCCCCTGTGTTGTGAATGGCACCTCAACCCAAGGTCCCATCAACCGCTAATAAAATAAATATTGAAATAAAATATGTTTTTAGTTCAGACTTATGTATCTAGATGGCATCAAGCTGTAGCGAGTCTATTGGTGCACAAAGCGTTGTTTTTGCAGGAGTTGGAGAAAAAACTTTCAGAGGCCTTAATGAACAGGGCTTTGTTTCAAGGGAATTCTGGCTTGAATTTTCTATATTGCATATCATATCAAGTTGCAGGCTGCCAAGCGGCGCTTCCGTATCACCTCTGTTCATTCCGATGGGATTTACACACGAGCATGGATACAGTGTAATGCCAGACGTTTGCTTATTGCAGCAGATGCTATAGATACACCATAAGCTATTATCCTTTCTCTCAAAAAGAGAGGAAGTAGCCTCATTTTGCTGGTAAGGAAGTAAGACATTGTCAGGAATCAAAGGCAAAGTAGAATTCGAACACAGGTTCCTCATTTCCCTGGGCAGGGCTAACAGCACAACCCTAGGCATGTCTATTCCGAAGTAAACACCACTGTGTTCTATGGGATTTACTCACAGGAAAGTGTGTATAGGATTGCAGTCTTGGCTTTGGAGCCAACAAGAACTTGGCTGAGTTAAGTGAGATAAGATATACTCTCACTTCTTTCCACGGCTTCTAATTAGCTACAGAAGGGAACATGACAGTCTCCCAGGCTTAAATGAGCGATTGAGTTCCACTTAAACTCTAGTCTAGAGGGAACTTGGAGGTGGCAGCAGATCAATTTCTCTAGTTTGTGCTGCTCTTCCGTGCCTCAGTTGCACTTTTGCCTGCTCCCCACCTTTTGATTGGATGGATGGTGCTGCTCCCCTTGGTCCAACAAGGGTTTCCATAGAGCATACACCTATTCATGTTTGACCTTGCACTCTGATTTTGTGACTAACAGGTTAGCATAGGCACCAACTTTGTGGGTGCCAGGGGGCAGACAGCACCCACAATAATATCTTGTGTGGGCTCAGCCCCCCAATATCTGCCCCCCACAGAGTGCAGCACTCCCATGCTTGTGCACCCCTCGGCCTGGTCTGGCAGGTAAACCTACCCAAATTCCGTTTGGCCTCTCCAGTTTGTTGCTGTGCTGGAAGGCATGCATTCCTTCGTTCCTTTTCATTGGTCACAAGGCTAATACGGGCCTTGGATTGGTTTTTATTTCTCATAGGTCCTGCCTGTCGCATGTTGATTGGATGAAGTGATTGGGTTGGGAGAACACACTCAAGATTGTTAACTTCTCAGCCTGCCCACCAACAGCACTGAAAAAAGCAATCCTGCTTGTGTGCTGTGACTAGGAGGCGGTTGACCCGCGGCTTGCTGGTTTTCTTTGCGAGAGATGGCAGGAGTGACATAAGGCGAGCGAGAGATGGCGAGGGCAACAGTGGGTGAGGAAGAGATGGCGGGAGCAACAGAGGGTGAGATGGCAGGAGTGACAGAAGGTGAGAGAGATGGCGGGAGCGACAGAGGGCGAGGGAGAGATGGCGGGAGAGACAGGGTGAGCGAGATGGCAGGAGCGACGACGGGTGAGCAAGAGATGCAGGAGCGACGGAGGGTGAAAGAAAGATGGCGGGAGCAATAGAGGGCGAGGGGAGATGGTGGGAGCAACAGGGCAAGCGAGATGTGGTGAGCATGACAGAGGGAGAGGGAAAGATGGCAGGAGTGACAGGGCAAAGGAGAGATGGCGGAGCGACAGAATGTGAGTGAGAGATGGCGGGAGCAACAGAGGGCGAGCAGAGATGGTGGGAGCAACAGAAGGTGAGAGAGATGGCAGGAGCAATAGAGGGCGAGTGAGAGAAGGCGGAACGACGGGGGGCAAGCAGGAGATTTGAAGATACCATTTTACTGCTGTGTGGACGTGGCTACATCAGGGGGCATGGCTACATCAGCGTGGCTGCATCAGGGGCATGGCTATGTCAGTGTCCCTGTGTCAGGGGGCGTGGCTACAGACATCCCAATGTTGAACTCAAGTCAGCTCCCCTGCAAGTTAGTGAAATTTGTCCACTAGAATAGCATCAGTGGGGTATAGGGGCCAAAAAATGACTTGCAGTTGCATGGTAAATCTCGCACTCGCCCACCCACCCACCCCGCCCAATTTTTTAATCTATAACTGAGTATCCACATTCTCCATCACTGATAAAATAAAACTTATGTTCTTGGCAAAAATGTCAAATCCTGCTTATTAGTCATATAAATTTAATCCAACCTAATAGTTTAAGATAGCATTTCTCAAATGGTAGGTAATGACTCACTAGTGGGTTACGACACCCTTATGTGCTGAGCTTTGGTGCTATGTTCTTTGTAGCACAACAATGCCTTATTGGGAGCCCCTGAAGGTCCCTTCTGGGTCATACTGGGCTGGCAACTCACTTGGTTGACCTCTGCAGACCCCAGAACACCCCCTGGAAGTGACCGGAAGCGACTTCCAGTTTGTGGATGCAGCTTCCAGTTTGCTTCTGCAAAATCACCTGTAGTTTTTATGTTAAAACACACAGGTGGGCCCCTGTTATCCACTGATTCCATATTCAGGGTTTCACTTATCCATTGATCAGGGCCCCCTTACCTTCCTTTATTCTTACTTCAGGTTGCTAAAAAATCCTCTTGCTCAGGTGTGGGGCCAGGGGAGAACCTATACTTAACATAGGCTCCCTCTTATCCAGGTATCCATGGGGGATCCCAGGAGCCTATCCCCTGTAGATACCAGGACATGCCTGTATAATAAGGAAGCTCTGTTCTGTTTCACCACATTCTTTGTCTAATTTTTCACTCTTTTTTCCTTCCAAGTTTGTTTTAAATTTGTTTTATATTTTAAAAATCAAAATTGCAAAACATTATCATCGGCCATCAATCAAACTGCTTTTAAAGCGTCAGCTACGGACACTGGTTCAAAGCTGACACACTAGATACAGAGTCATTTGGAGTACTTTTTTCAAGGACAGCAACCTAAGTTTCCTGGTGACTGGAGTTCAAATGACAATAAGGGAAGTCAATGCGAAACTCACTTTTGAGTTACAGTTGAAAAAATGTTAGGATTAGCTAGCTCCAAGTTGCCTGTTTTATATATGATTTAAAACTTCTACATAAATCCACAAAAGTAGTTGATATTCTACGATGGGGAGGGACAAGGAAGAGCCATGTGTGGGCAGCTATCATTTCGAAGACAGGTGCTTAATCAGAGTGGAAGTCCAATGGCAAACGTAGGGATGAAGGAGAACACATTTTTGCCTGGAGATGGAATCTGAGACTTGGGGCGGATGAGCAAACTGTTTGCATAAATTGTGTAGTGCCGATTCTTGGAGAGGAAGCTCCTGCTAATGTTCAGTCTCACTGGGTAGCATAATGAAAGGGAAATAAATCTTTACAAGCGGACATAAGTAGAGAATGAAGATGGGCTAAACCGTACCAGTGATCAAATGCTATCACTGAATCACTAGGAGAAAGGATTGCCCTTTGTCACATGCCTAAGGCACTGTTCTAAATGAACAGGAGATCCGAGAGGGAAATTCTGTAGGGAGTGTAAATTATATTCTCTTGATAATATTTTACCTTTTCATAGGGCTGTGGAATATCCCAGTAGCATACATGAGAGAAAGAGAGATGATTACCTAGATGGAAGCACAGAGCACATTTCTTATGGTTGGGATACAGATTCGTTGCTATCACATCCAGATAGCAAACTATTGTGTAAACTATTACCAGGATCCAAAGAATCACACAAGACTTCGGACTTGTATGTGTCAAACAATTGGTCCATATGCATGTATGTGCGCACATGTGCACACTCACACATGTGTACACACAGAGTACTACATGACAAACTACTTCTGAAACTGAAGGACAATGGTACTGGAAACTGATTTGGCTATGGGGTCTCCTGCTTGAAAAAAAAAATCTCATTGTCTTTGTACAAGCTCATGGGTATGGCTGCAGTAGTTCTTCTGTTTCTGGTCTCTGGTTTTACAGATGAAGAGCATAAAAAACCATACACCTTTATATTTTGCGATGGCACCAAACATAGCAACCTCTGCTAGGTTCACTAGATTCTCCTCTCTGTTAATGACCCCTTTGAGGATGAGGAAGTCTTGCCACAGTTAGCCATGTTCTGAGCATAAAAACATAAGAAAAGCTTTGTTGGATCAAGTCCATCTCCTTAAGTCTCCTGCTTCCCACAGTGGCCCATCGGCTGCCTCAGGGAAGCCCACAAGCAGGAGAGAAAGTTGGTCTAACTCACTTCTGCGGGCCAAATCTGGTCTGCGTTTCTTATCTTTGACATCCCTAGTCTACTCTTACTGGCAATGACACTCCACTATTTCAGACAGGGGTCTTTTCCAGCTCTCCCTGCAGATGCCTGGAATTGAACCTAGGACTTGTGTGCAGTTCTCCATCAGTTCTCCATCATTTATTCAATTTCTTTTAAAACTGGGAAGAATGCATTTACTATTAATAAGTTACTTAAGGATGCACTCAAAAATTAAAATTATGCCTAAAATATAAAAACTGAAGCACCAGCCTATTCAGAAATGGGACATATGATGAGATGATATTAAATGCTTAATGAATTTTGAGATCAAATAATTCCATAGTCTTCCATGCATAATAAACATAAGGGGTGGATATGGCAAAATGCTCCAAATCATCACCTATGTGACAGTTTGTACCAGAAAGAGTCATTTATTAAATAAAATCCCAGCCACTTTCTGTCTGTCTGTCTGTACAAGTTATATAGGTATTTGTGGGAATTTCAAGTATTTATTTGATTTAAAAGATTTCTATCTTACCTTTCAGCAAAAGCTTTCTATGTGGCTTTATGTTTTGGTGGTTCTCTAAGACTGGGCTCGCCCTCTTTGTTGCCCCTCCCTGTTCAGCTGCAGAAATGAATGACCAGATGGAAGCAGCTCCAGATGGAGGGGACAATGGGATGCCTGGGGCACATCTGTTATCACCTGAACCCCCCAAACCATTGTTTCCTTCACCACACCTCATGAGCAGGTTGGCCTTTCCCCAATTACCTTTTATTCACCAGGTGGCACAACATAAAAGAAAAATCAGGGAGTATGGCCTGAGGTACCAGAGGTAAGAACCAAATGCTTTTGGCCCCAAGTGTTCAGGGTTTGTTTGTTTTTTTAATTATTTGCATGCCACCTTTCTACATGACAACAGACCTTCAAGGTAGCTCACACTAAGAGAATATCAGAACACAATAAACACAGTAAAAAGATTTACAGAAAAGTCATTTCAACATCAGAGCAATTACTGAAAGGGGTGACATATGTGTGATTTGGTGTGATTTACCTGTGAAGTGGGTGGTACTTACTAACGGGCCAATCCTATCCACACAATTCATGGGCAGACCTCACAGTCCACTAGTATATCATGTGGGCCACTTTCATGACGGCCTCTCCCCAGGTCTGCAAAGTGCTCCTGCCAGTATAAAGCCTGGAGGACCTTGTGCCGCCAATACTGCTTCACAGACCAGCTGCCAGGAGAAATTTGCTGGCTGTGGGGGAGGTGGATTGGGGTGAGATAGGAAGGATCTCAACAGCAGAGGAGGTTAAGTAAAACGTTACTGCCAGTGGTCCCTGCCAGTTCTCAGGAGGCAGCGGCTGCTGCATCAGTGGCTCTGCAGTGGGCAGAATAGCCCAGGATAAGATGGGGTCACAATAGTGAAATCATAAGCATTTTAATCAGAATTATTTAAAGCATTTAAAACATTTTACAAAAAAACAGACAGTGAAGAGCAAAGGAAGAAGATGACCAAGAGGGGTCAGAAAGGCAGAAGGGGTGTGTGTGTGTGTGTGTGTGTGTGTGTGTTAATCTCCTTTATTATTATGTATATTATAATATGTAGTAATTATACAATACTTATACTATATTACTGCATAGTAATATTTAGTACTTACTAAATACTATTTAGTATTACTAGAGGAACACAGAGAGGCCTGGCATGCTGTGGTCCATGGGTCACGAAGAATCGGACACGACTTAGCGACTGAACAACAACATTTAGTGTTACCGTTTTTCTTTGGCACTGAAGGATACATGACTCTTACAGCAAGTCCATAAATACTTTTGTTGAGCTTCTTTTTTAAGGTTTTTTTTTTCTTATTTAATATAACTGGTGGATTTCTCATCCTTTCAACACTTCCTCACTGTGGTTTTGCAAAAGTAAAGAAGTTAAATGCCAAAGAATTTGTTAAAAGTCACTGTAATATTTTTTTGGCAAAAACAAATACGTATGTTAACATGCTTTTCACTGTCTTCCACTTTTCCAATTGCACAGTATATTTTTATAAATAGCCTTCTTGTCTCTGTTTAGCCATTCACAAACTAGCTGACTTAACACACTTTATGAAAACATAAGCTTAAGTTTATTGTTTAGAGGAGCTTTCCCCATTCTCCTTTTCTCAGGTTTTTTTTTTTCCACTGCTTAACAAAACACATAGGAAATTAACAGTCTGTGACCCAACAACTGGCAATTCATAAATTCATTAGGTTAAAAAAATGTTGAGCAACACTGCAATATCTTTAATAGCCTTCCTTCCATCCTCTAATTTACATTTCTGTCTGCCCTGGCAAAGATATTACTTCATTAAGAATTTTTTTTTCCTAAATAAGAGAAATTTTAATGACTTCTTTTTAATGATTGTTTCCATATGCAAGTAGTTATCTTTCTTACAAATGGAAATGAGACCCAAAATTGCAACAAATGGGGCCAATCCTCTGAATTGCACGTGTTCTCCTTTTGGAGAAAGTACACATGCTTGATTGAATTAACGTTAACCTCTCTGTCCATTGAACAGACATGGTCTAATGTGGGGGCTTTTAAACCCATTCTCGTTAAATTTATTTTGAATTGCTGAGAACACTCTATCACAATTTTCGGCAAATAAGCTCCAATAATATTAAACATCTGGTAAGCCCATTTCCCCAAGGGATCCAATGCTGCTGTGTTTGACCTCTGACCCCTTGCAGCAAAGTTCAGCCTTTGTGATCTACTCCAATTGTGGCAGGAAAGCTGTTCTGAGGGAAAACACCTGTTTGTGGGGCTGACCCTAAGCCAGTGCACAGATGAAAGGAGCCAGCTGGGTAAAATGGGAGCAGCCCCCCCAGGACAGGTGTTTCCTATAGCACCATTCAGAGAAAATGAAGAGAAATTGGGAGAAAGGAGTAAGGTGCTCTCTAAATAGACATGTTGGGTTTTCATCTTCTCGAGTGGGTGGGGCTTCTCGAGGCTCATGTTTAGGAAATGAAGAAACCATTGACTTCAATTGTCCAAAGGCTATAATAGCACTGGATCAAAGCCTAACACAGATTTTGGAATCGAAACCGGCAGCTGTTTTAAGCATCAGCTGCCCAGCAACAGATCTACCTTCCATCCTCCACCTCTTTGCATAATCAGAGACTGGATAGTTTGCTGGCCAGTAAGGTCAGAATGACCATTTTCTCCTCCTTCTGACAGCTTTAAATGTGCTATAATCTGGTTCATTTCAAAGATGAGCATTAATAATAATAATAATAATAATAATAATAATAATAATAATAATAATAATAAAAGGGCACTGCAATTGGAAGAGGAAAAGGTAACAGCTTCCTTAATGAAGTTGCTGTTTTTACATGCCGTTTATTTTATGCAGTACACTCATAATGACCTATTCAAGCACGGCAGCCCTTGCCTGCATTCAGCGTTGGCTACTCAAACATCACATTACTCATTTTTGTCAACAGCTCTGCCCAACGATGTAGTAACGAAAGGAAAATATTTAATCTCGCTCTTTATTTATTAAGTGAGTATCATGGAATAAGATGACAGCCCTGGAAACCTAACCCTTTTTAAATTCTTCCGTCAATTTCTCTGTGTGCCTTTTTACCTTTTTCCTCTCTCCTAAGGTCGCTTTAGGATGCTGGACTGGAATGTCACTCACTGGCACACTCAAGAGCTGTCAACACACCTCCAGTCGCTGATGAGAGCACCTTCAGCTGGCCCCAATAAAACCCTTCCATTTCCTACAGTCTCGGGCTCTGGAGTTCTCTAATATTAAACAGCCAATTCGGGTCCATTTAAAAGGAGGGAGAGAAAGGGAAGGGAGAGGGGGTGGCTGTTTCTGAGCAACAGGAATTCAGCTATGACTTGTCAGAATTCATTTCAGCTGTGACCATTTACAGCCTTCAGATCCAAATTGCTTTCCATAATTTTGGCTGAGGCGGGATTTGTATGCCTATCCCAGACGTAAAGGTCAGCACAGAATGTATTGTGCAAACACACTCATTAATGCAGCCAGATTCTTGAAGAAGAGGGAAAAAAGAGGATTATTGGCAAGCACAGTGGCACTAACAATTTGCCTTCATCTTTAGCCCGGCATTATGGGCCTGATAAAGACCAACATCTGAAACCAATCACAAGAGTGTATTAAGTTTTGTTTTTTTTCCGCAAGCCATATCAAAATACAGTATAATAATGAGACATTTACTTGTGCTCTTGCATTTAAGAAAGAAAAGCTTGAGAACAATTTGCAATCTATTTCTAAGATGATGGAGATGGAACTGGGAAGAACACAAGTCCTTTAAGTAACTTCCTCACTTTCCCCTAGTCATACACTGGGAACAACTGACACTGAATTGCATTCGCCATCCTGGAAGTAAATGCAAGTCATCACTTCACATCAGGCTGTTGCTATGATTTCTGCCAGGGCTGATAACAATGTCCTATTGTTGATGAGCCTCTGTCAGATCCCCTTAGCAGTGAGAATGTCAAAGTGTCAAGTGTTTTTAAGACTGGAAGGTTGGAGACAACCCACACCAATTTCACTCAGAGCCCAGAGGGTTGAATTTCTCCCCCCACCCCCAAGTCCTCACTATACTCAGTGACACAGCGTGATCGGAAGCTACAGCCACTGGAAAAACAGAAAGACATTTTTAAAGATTATACTACTGCTGAGGGAGGGTAAAAGCTCAATATCTTTGCTTGTACTTTATAGCAATTCCAGCATAACAATTAAATTAAATCCAGACAGCAGGGCTGAAGTTCTTCAGGCTATTTATAGGTAACGGTTGTTAGGAAACAGCTTTCGGGCTATCTGTAGCATCCTCACACCACAGCTTGGCTTGTGTTCCTTGTGTAAAAGCATGTTTCCCCTTTTTTGTAGTGGTGGAAGGGAGCTTGAGCCAGGAAGCTCAGTAACTTGCTTCTTGACATTGGAGCGAATGGTTGTAGTTCTAAACCCATTTGCCGAGTTTACTGTGGCACTTCGATGCCTTCCAACTGTGAAAAACTCCTTTTGGTGGTTCTATAGTCCATCTGTTAATGGACATCCATAGTACATCCATACTATGCGTGGGTCATAAGACTTTTGGGTGCAGTCCTAACCTGGAGTTAGGCTGGCACAGGCCAGCAAAGTTTGGCACAAGGACTGCCATAAAGCATGTTTGGACCACTTTTGGAGTCAGGGAGGATGGTGCATGTTTGTGTGCTGGCCTCTGATTCCGAGAGTGGTCCAAACATGCTTTAAAGTGGCCCTTGTGCCACCCAAACTTTGCTGACCTAACTCCAGGTTAGGATTGCACTCTTTGTTAACATTTGCCTTATAAGAACAAGATGGAGAGACTTAAGGCTGGTTCTGGTATACCTCACTCCCTCACTTGAAAGCTACAATGCAGACTAGCACATGGGAATGAACCATCACAGAGCAAGTTTCACCGACGAAACTCTTTTATCACCTCACAGATGGTGCTTTTCAATTGCATTCATTTTGCATCATCTTTAGAAAAGTCAGTAGAACCTGCTGTGTTTATCTGTTCCCTTGACATGTTTCCTATACCTAAGGGCTAACCAGATTGTGGCTTTTGAGATGCTTGTGATGCCAGAAAGTTCAAGCATGGATTCTGGGCAGTTTCAAAGAAAAGTGCAACATTTTACTATAATAAGAACTTTACAAACCACAAGTTTTTTTTAAAGGCCTTCAGTACACATGTGCACTGTACACAGGTGGGTATGTACACTGGAGACTTCCATACTTCCTTCTCCCAATCACATATGGAGTTTAGGTTGCCTGCTGACCAGAAGAAGAAAAAATCAGCCCTGCCATGTAATTCCCCCCCCCCACCGTTTCTGACTTAACTGCCCGAAAAGGAAGTGTCAAGGCTGTTGGGTTTATTAAGTTGGAACACTAGAGTTTCTCTGATGAAGTTTGCCTCAAACTCCTGGACTCCATATTGGGCCCACAACAAACCAACGTGATATCCTTAAGCCCCAGATCCACCCCAGTTCTGCTCTGGGTCCCATGCAGCGGTGTTATGCTGCCGGAACGCTGGGCAGGACATCCGGGTGATCGACAGCCCACCCGTTGCGTTCCGAAGCGTTACGCTGTTCTGCGTATTATGCCGCTTGCATACGTTACACAAACGGCGTTACGCTTCGGAACGCGACGGGCGGGCTGCCGATCACCCGGATGTCCTGCCCAGCGTTCCGGCAGCGTAACACCGCTGGTCCCATGCCTGTGTATCAGATTATTTAAATTACAAAAGTTGGCCCAGCAACTGTAGTGGGGCTCACAGAATTCAAGAAATAGCAACCGCACAATCAAGGTTGTCTCAGGTTGGGGTCTTCAGGGATAATTGCTAAAGCTGAAGATTGCAAAGAGCCCATAAAGACAAACAAGAGTCAGTAGGAAACATTGTTCCTCCACAAAGAAGCCAGAGATACAGTTCCTGTAGGCCTATGAAGAAACTATGAACAAGCTCCTGTTGAAGGAAGGGCCACATCGGCCCCGGCCATGTGATTCTTTTGGTATATAGTGCTGGAAAATTGCCTTTTGCTTCCTGTTGCTATTGCACAGCGGGTAAAGTGGAGGAACTTCCCGTGACTGCTAGCCAGGCAGCACCTGCAGATACAGCGACGTCATGCTTCGAGTGTTAGCCTGGCAAATTTCATCAGTACTAAATTAAGTCTGAAGAAGAAAAAATTCTTATTAAAAAAAAATACCATTAAGGGCACTTGCTTTAGTGTTATTTGAGTCTTTAAACCGCTTTGCCGAAAGTGTAATCAGCTTTCAACACCACCCATTTCAATCAGGCAGAGCTTCTGGTTTCTGGCATTAGCAGTCTGTCTGTTACAATTGCAAATCTGTTTCTGCTACTGTACATAGGCAGTTTAAGCCTGGCCTAGTCCCAGGGGTGACCCTCTACTTTCCATGTCACTGAGTACTGTGTCTCTGCTTAGTTTCCTCACCTGTGGTTTAATCATCTGTGTTACACTTCAGTATTCTCACAGTGTCTAGCTGAGTACTAATCCCACTTGGGCCTATTACATAAAATTTTATTCACTATTTAGCAAACTGAAAATGGAGGCATTTTACAGTTTGCCGGTGTTAATGAGGATCATGTAGGGGAAGGGCAAAATACATCCAGTTTTCAAAGTAATTCCATTCCTTACTTTCCCAAAGCCACTGTCACACACCCTCACTGTAATGTACTCCATAATATTTTAACAACTCGTTCAGCTCTCCTAGTTTAACTGTCCTTTACCTCTTAACCACAAGGAAACTTCTGTCTTAGGTGCATTTCATTGTATTGCTTATTCATTATATTCCACACATTGTCCAGAGGCCTCAGGGCCTTCTCCATGAAATTATTCCATGTTATCCTCACAACAAGCTTGTGAGGCTGGTTTGGCTGGGAAATAGGAAGTTGCCCAAGGGCACTCAGTAGGTGTCACAGCTGAGCAATAATTTGAACCCAAGTCTCCTTGGTCCAAGACAAACACTATGTCTACTATTAGTCTATTCTACAATTACAGCCCAATCCTAACTCAAACAGGAATAGGGAGGCCTGCCCCATACCCAGCGTGGGATTGAAGCTGCATGTGGCACAACCAGTGGTGTTAACCTACCGGAACGCTGGGTGGGACATCAGGGTGATCGACAGCCCGCCCGTCACGTTCCACAGCATTACGCCATTTGCGTAACCAATTACGCTGCTTGCGTACGTTACGCAAACGGCATAATGCTGCGGTACGCGACGGGTGGGCTGCCGATCACCTGGATGTCCCGCCCAGCGTTCCGGTAGGATAACACCGCTGGGCACAACTCAGAGTAAGGGGAATGTACCACACTGCAGCAGTCCAAATACGGCTATTCGGAGCTTCACCACAAAATCGCTGATGCTACTCCGAGTGGCCCATGCCAGGGATGGGGGTTAAGTGAGTGGCCCATGTAAGGCAGACCAAGCTAGGGATGGGGGATCCAGCCTAAGTGCAGGAGGCTGGTCCCACCCACTTTTCGGGTCAGTCTGCCCATAGGCCCAGCAGTTGAGAAGTCTCTTGCTTGGTTAGCCATCCTCACCTTTGGAGGAGCTACATTCATCACTCAAAGGAGCACCTTTTTAGTTGCATTTTTTTTCTCTTCTGAAAGCTGGAGCTGCGGAGCTCAGCCTCTACTGCATAGATTGATAATGAACTCTAACAGCCCAATCTGATTAGCCATTCATACCGGTGCTTTACTGGTGAAAACAGCTTTATGGCTGTTGCAAATACTGCAGCTCAAGTGTGTGCGGCCTGGCTGCTGCAGCAACAATGAGAGGCCAGGTCTGTGCAAAGACGGATTCTAAATATTCGCTGGAGCAGGTAAGGCAGCACAGGGGTCGGGAAGGAGGCAGGAAGGAGGTGGAACAGAATGGGGTGGGGAGAAGATGGGGCAGAGAGGGACAGATTGGGCCCAGGAAGGCAGTGGTTTGGCGGTAGCAGCAACTTCCAAATCCTAACACCCATCCAGGGCCTGTGAGCATGCATGACACATGTAGGAATAGACGTATCTGTGTTTGAATGAGCAGTTTTGACAACAATGCCGACATTGTTTAGGAAATCGGAACGGATATAGGCCCTCCATGGTCCTTTCATTCCACCAGAACCTTCTACAGGCCTAAAACCACCAGATATGACAAGTCATCCTGGAATAGGGATAAATCTATATTCAACGGCGTGGACTTCATTTCCGAGACGAGCAGTGACGCTCCTGATGCCGTTGGAGTCTGGGTTCGGCCCCCCCTCGGTGTGGGGTGCGAAACAAAACATCCGCCATTCCCTGCTGGAACGCCTGGGGCAATTGGCACCAGAATTGGCTTATGCCTTGCGGCCTGGTGACAAACACTGTGGGGGTCAGGCACCCCCGGCACCCCCAGGGGTGGGGGCATGCAGGGGGCCCCACATGAAAATAGTCGAAAACGGCCGAAATCGGCATCGAATCCATAGTTTCCAGGGTCGCCGAGACAAGCGGCGATGCTCCCGATGCCATTGGAATCTGGGTTCAGCCCCTGTCGGCATGGGGGGTGAGAAGGGGTGCAAAATAAAACGTCCACCATGGCCTGCTGGAACGATTGGAGCAATTGGCACCAGACTCGGCACGCGCATGCCTTGCGGTCTGGCGACAAACACGGTGGGGGTACGACCCTCTAGCACCCCCAGGGGTGCGCAGAGGACACCACGTGCAAATGGTCGAAAACGGCCGAAATCGGTGTCGAATCCATAGTTTCCGGGGTCGCCAAGACAAGCAGTGATGCTCCCAATGCCGTTGGAGTCTGGGTTCGGCCCCCGTCGGCGTGGGGGGTGAGAAGGGGTGCGAAATAAAATGTCCACCATGGCCTGCTGGAATGCCTGGAGCGATTGACACCAAACTTGGTATGTGTATGCCTTACGGTCTGGCGACAAATACTGTGGGGGGTATGACACCCCTAGCACCCCTAGGGTTGGGGGTGTGAAGGGGGTGCCATGTAAAAATACTTGAAAACAGGCGACATTAGTGTCAAATCCATAGTTTCCAGGGTCGCCTAGAAGCTTGGGATAATTTGTTACCCGGGCAACACCGGGTAACAAAAGGCTAGTGATTTATAATTAATAATAATTGTAAAACTAACAGGTGGAAAACAAATAAAACACTGCAGCTACTGCAGGCAGCAGTGGGTTTAAGTGTGCCCACCACTGCTGGGGCAGAGCCCTGCCTGAAGCTAACTGAGTGGCTGAGTAAGTTCAAATGCTATAATAAATAAAAAAAGCCCTGAAATTGAGGCAGGCCGGCAGGCATCCAAAGGCAGGTGCTTTGCTGCCTGCCTGCTGCTTGCAGCTGCAGCAGCAGGCAATGTGTGCTGCTACTAGTCTCTAAAAAATCCGGGCAAGAACAGAAGAAAGCAAAAAATTAATGCTAAGAAAGAGAATGAAACCGCCTCCTTAGAGGCAGCAACGGACAATCGTGGCCTTCGCCTCCAAAAATTACGGAAATGATAGCAAAGCAACAGCAACCCCTCTCCGCTGTCTACTTCGCCGGCGTTTTTCCAAATGGAAGGTGGAGCACGCAACAGGGAAATAAAGCAGCCGAGTCTGGACTCCAGACGGCCAATCGGAACGCCAGAGGCGGAACCTGTAGGATTCTGCTGCAACCCATTGGCTCTCCCTGCTGCTGGAGTGAGCATGCGCACTTGTCTCACCATGAGGCTTCACTGTGCATGCCTGAGGACCCGAACATGTGCGGTGTGGGTGCAGAGCTGCGCGTGGCGACCACTGCGCATGTGCTGGATCGCCTCGGCCTGTTCGCCGCTTGTGGAGTGGTCTGCACGGACATGGGAGTGCCCACGGCCTGTTCGCGTGCACAGGCTGAGGAGGAGGATAGCGCGGACATGTGGGTGTCGTGAACAGGCTGTGCACACAGACATGGGGGTGCCGCGCAATTTGGGGGTGCCCTTCATTGTGGGTGCTAAGCACCCATGGCAAAATTATTGGGGGTGCCATCAGCATACCAGCACCCACGGAGTTGGCACCCCTGCCCATATTTAACCTTTAGGCATATTCCTCATTATAAAGCATGCAGGGGGTAGGATTGAGCTGTTAATAAATATGTCATTTGTCATTTAAAATAATGCTTTCTTTATATTTAAACTATTCTATTTAATCTCATTTCTTCCATTTATAAATTTAAGCTCTCAAAAAACAAATTTAAGGACGCATGGCCTATAAAAGCAGAAGAAACTTTCAAGAGCAAGTCAAGTAAGGTGTAAGGAGCTGTGTGAATTATGGCCGCCCCTTGGGCCCTGTGTGAGTTTTACAAGCCTATTTATTTCACTATTCAATAAAATAGGGAAATAGACCCGCTGGACCTATAACTTACATGCTGGACACATTACCTAGATTTCACAGTAGTGGTGTTGCTTTAAAAGGGGGTGAATGGCAGGTGAATTTCCTTTAAACTCAATGGCAGCAGGGACTCTCTTTACAGCTCCTGTTGCTGCATTTGATTCACTCTTTTCCTCCACTAAACATACATGAAGATGGAAAGGCAAGTTGCAGGAAAACTTAGTGTTTGCAACTGCAGTGTAAAAGCAATGTACTGATTTAGGAATGTGAGGAAATATGGGTGGGAATTATTTGTGGGCTGAATGAAATGGTTTTGTGATCTTGAGGTTATGAGCCTAATCCTATCCATTGAGATGACAGTTACCTTTCTAGCCAAGGTTAAAAGCTCACCTCGCTTCTACACCATCGCACCCCAGCATAGAGGAAAAAACATGAAACTGTGCCTTCATAAAAAAAAAAAAAATTAAGGTACATGGCAAAACTAGCAGCTTATGTAAGTTTTAAAGAGTACAAATAAAGAACCAATGATTTTCAGAAAGAAGTGGAAGTTAACTGGAAAAACATAAAACAAGGCATATATTTCTGATATTTCTCAGCTATGTGATTTGGTTTGAATGGAATATTCATTGTTATTGATTTTCCTTTTGCAATATACATTTTATTTTATTTTTTTTAAACTAAAATGTTATTTACTCCATAATTTTTTTATGCTGCTGCTAACTGGGCAAGAGACACCTTTTCAAGTGGTGTTCCTCTTACATTTAGCAGAGGGAGAGTAATTGTCCCTCTTCACCACTGCACAGTGTCTTCAGTAGTGGCTGGTGGTGGTCTGCATTTCTTTTAGACTGTGAGCCCGTTTGGGACAGGGAACCACTTAAATTCTTCTTCTTCTTCTTCTTCTTCTTCTTCTTCTGTAAACCGCTTTGTGAACTTTGTGTTGAAAAGCAGCGTATAAATACTATTGATTGATTGATTGATTGATTGATTGATTGATTGATTGATTGATTGATTGATTGATAAAAGAAAAGTTGATGTTAGGGCTCGGTTACAGCCCTTATTCTACACATCCAGTTTTTAGGTGGGGATTCTTTGTACAGAGGACCCTTCTATCGTGCGTTTGAATCTCTGTGGTACAGAGCAGCAAGATCTAAGCTGGGCTGCGCAATTCTGGCCAGCACTTAGGCCAACTCAGGAGCCTTTCACTGGCGCTTGTGTCTGGAGGATAAAGCATGTTTACAGCTACTCAGCTAGGCCAGCACAAAGACATGCACTGGCCTAGCAATGCTGGATCCTGCTAGGGGGTATGTTTGTACCGACCTGGGTAGGCTATCACAGGGGGTGGAATAGGGTGGGGGAAGGGAGGAACAGATGTGGGGAGGGGCATATTTAGACAGGAGGGTGGACTGGGAGACAGATCAGGCCCAGAACGAAAATGGGACCAGCCATGGCAGTGCAGGCCAGATCCTAACCTCTGGCCCTGGCCTCACCAATGTTACATGGGCCGTTCGGATTTGTGCTTGTGATTTTGTAAGCATAGATCCAAGTATCCCCATAGGGCTGGCAGGCACGTGACAAGGGGTAAAGGGAATACAATCAGGGAAGTGGTATGGGGAATAATTTAGCCTGCCTGTTCCAGTGCAAGTGCAAGTCAGGATTGCCCCCACAGTTAGTCCAAGCTAAATGTCATAAGGGACAGTATTTCCAATGGCCAATTCACATGGCCCATTTTGCATACATAAGGTAAATGTAGCCCTGTAGAATTCAACACAGAAACAGCAACTATGGCATTCCTTAATCAGTCCAGCTCAATCCAAACTTATCATGCCTCAACCATTTTACCAAAAATATGTCATGGTAAAAGAGGTGTGTGTGTGTGTGTGTGTGTGTGTGTGTGTGTGTGTGTGTGTGTGATAACGAGATAAAAACACATATCATTGCTTTCTAAACTTCTTATTTTTGTTTAAAAAAAAATCTGTGAAGAAAATAAAACTGAAAAGGCAAATCTCTAGTCATGGTCAATATGGATTAAAGTTACAACTGTATTTGACCCGATTCTGAAATAAGCCTCCAGCCACTTTCTTGTGGACAGCCACAATCAGCCCACATTCCCAGCTGCGAACTTTGTTTCATTTCCTAGCCCAAGCTGAAAAGCTTGCATAGTCTTTAGTCCACAGACATGTGTCCACAGAAAGATATCACTTCACCTATTTTGTTTCTCTTCTCTGGGGAAGACAGGGCAACAGCTGTGTCCTTGTTAGAAAATTACATTTTGCACTATGTCTGCATGAAAAGAAGAGGAAGAATCAATTGTTTCACACTCACACCTCCTCGAAAGAACAGGTTGCTTGTGCCAGACATTAACAGTATGGAATTCCATATCAGATTTCAGTCTTCATATGGATGGACAGAAGGAGCATCTCCCAGGAGCCCATTCAAATCCCAGTCCTCAACACAAAGAGAATCTGCACAGAAGTCTCAAAATGTCCTAGACCTAGCTGGTGGGGGTCACTAGGCCAATTGCAGCATTAAAGGCTTGCTAAGTGAAGACACCTCCTACAAGTCCCACACAAATTGTTTGACCATTTGGAAACTTTGGCTAGTGCAGAATGCAGTCACACAATTTGGCTGGCATGAGGTGTCTTTATGAGGTGCCTGCTCTTTATCAGCTGCAGTGCTCACTGATCCGTTTTCAGATGCGATTTAAGGTAATAATTTTACCTTTAAAGCCGTAAATGGCCTGGAACCAAATAACTTGGAAAAACCTTATCTTCCATACGAAACAGCCACCCCCCTGCAATCAACTGAGAGACTTTATTATGGTCTCACCATTGGCAGAGGTGTGTTTGACGGTATCATATGAGAGGACCTTCTCCACCATGGCACACAGGTGATGGACTATCTTAGCCCTAGGTGTAAGGTTGGCTCCATCACTTCTAGAGAGTGACTTAAAAGTGACTGTTCTGTGAAGCCTTTGGGAGCGAAGTGTATATGGTCCATCTCCTCTTACATGGTTTTTTTTTTAAACTGGTGTTTTACCCTTTTTGCTTTCATAATTTTTAAAAATTGTGTTACTGTATACTGTGTTTTGTATTTTTAATATGTTGTGAGCCACTGTGCATGCCTCCCTTGCAAGAGGGGAATAGTGGGTTACAAAATTAATTAAATAAATAAATTTATTGTGCAGGAACTTCTAGGAGCAGGATCCCTGGCAGTGTAAGGCCAGTGAATTTGCACAATGATGGCTAGATTGCAAAACTACTTCTGTTACAGTAAAGGCTGCAGCAACAATTCTTTAAGAACCATTGTTTCACTCAATCAAATCTGTTAATTGTGGTTTTTCCCCCCCTCCAAAGAGGGAAGCTACTGCGTAAAGTCTGTAGCATTAGAAAGGCATGACATAAAGTGATCCTATACTAGCATTTACATATTGAAATTTACAAAAGAATGGGCTACCAATGACATTTTTCTCAGGACAATCAAGTGGGTATGTACATAGACTCATTATTCCATCAGTAGAATAGCCGCCTGTATAACCCTGTGCTGACATCAATTGAGCTGAAATTATATCATCAATTGAGCTGAAAAAGGCCACATTAGATATAGTTACCTTTTTGGCAATAAAAGTTTGTCTGTAGCAAGTGCATCTGGCATAAACTGAACAGAGTACATAAACACAATTGAAATATGCATGCAAAAATAAGAGCTTCGGCCCATGCAGTTGTTTAACGTTACTCAAGCCAAGAGTAGCCTTGGAATTTAAATACGATTGCACAACGTTTTTTAACAGAATCAGAAACTACGTCTGAAAAAGCCCATGAATGACTAGTGTAAATATTCAACACTAGTCCTATCTAGCCTTTGCATTTGGCTTTATATTGGAACGGGCTGAACCATTTCATTAATGGCCAACTGTAAACAAGTGTGAGGGATCCAGTCTATATGCCTTTCATCTGCTGGCTTTGCACATGTGCTGAGCATCTGAAAAAAGAATGTGACATTTGACCTGTTCTGGACCAAGAAATAAATTTTAAATATGTTTTTATGAGGAATTGCAAAAAAAAAACCTTGGCTTGGCACACCAATGCAGGATGAAGATGTCATGGGAAGAGCAACCTGGAATTACCTGATGGACAGGAAATCCATTTCCCAACTAGCCCTGTTTTGAAGTCCAAGTGGCAGCTATTACATCATGGTGGTGGAGAATACGTTGTAATATGAGTAAAAGTATATGGATGCATTTTTTACTATTTTTATCATGTATTTTATAGGATGTCAAAGCACTAGATACACTGGAAAGATTTTCTAATGAGTAAGGGGGGGGGAGTCATTTTAATTCTTTTCTCCCTGCAAACCCACAGAAACAAATGCCTAATTATATTCAATTAAACATATATTCTGCTTCGGATTCGGTGACATCTTATATCAGCCTTTAATTAGAAATAAAACTTGGTCTATTTGCACTTCTAGTTTCCTAATTAATTTCTAAAATATTTATGAAGAATTTAAGAAAATACTTCCTGATGGAATTTTGTTTCCTAAATCATTACAGCAACATAGCTCATAGTATATAAGCAATTTAAAGAAAAGAATTGTGTATTAACTATTAAGCTGCAGAAGTATGATATTTCTAATTAGAAACTATGTATTCCTTTCCTATATAGTCACAATCTACTGTATGTCATCTCTAGAATGTAATACTTTTCTCCTGAAGCTTCAAAGGATGATCCCAACAGCCTGCATGATAAACAATACATTGAAAACTATTTCTTTTTTTAGTCTGGCAAATCATTGGAATATGAATTCTTAACAGGCACTGTCTTTCCAATGACCTGTTCTAGTGGACCCTTACAATGAATAGTTAAGTGGCTTTTATTCAGGTTATGCAGTAAATGTGTGCTAGGTGCATATTTCAAGAAGAAAAAGAAAAACACATGAATCGATGTGTTCCTGGGGCAGGCGCACATATTCAGGAGGCCAAGAAGAAACATTTCTCGCCACTAAATATGAGGGGAAATATTTTCTTCATTCAAGAGATTGTTTTCATATGGGTTCATTTTACGGTAAATTTTTGGAGACCAGAGGAGAGAAAACAAGTCTGGATGCAGTTGAATTTAACACAGGTCACTTGAGGGGAAAACATACACATACCCACCCAACTACAGCTGAATAACATTGTTTTCTTTTAATCAGCCAAATATGCACGCTTGAAAAAATTTCATAACTTCTCTTTTAGTAAATGCACACACACCAGGCTGACTAGAATACCATCTTTCTAGATGTTTTTCCACCCACAGAAGCCTTCTATTGTAATTATAATAGACAGCTCAATTCTAGCCATGAAATACAAAATGGCTGCTGCTGTATCCTCTAGGGCCAGAGCAGCCACAGAGTCTCCTCAGGGTAAGGGAGCATTTGTCCCCTTACTCGTGTAGCACTTCGTTGACCCCAAAGGCCAGCTGAAATATCAGATCAGTGCCAGCTCTTGAGCTGGCGTAGAACCAAAGAGGCCAGTGTTGGGCTCTGCAGCTCTGAAGGGGGCAAGCGTATTTTACTGAAGGATACAGCATATTTTACTGCCACCCCTGCCCCCATTTCAGGCCCAATCCCCCCTTTGGTCTGCCCTCCCTCTGCTTAGTTGCTGTTTTTATGCTATTGCTGTTCTGCTATTTTTTTAATTGCACCTGTATTGTTTTTATTAGTTTTATTTAAATGTTTTTATTAATTGTATTTTATATTGCACTTTTTACTGTTGTACACCATTTTGAACTGAATAGAAATCTTTTAAATAAATAAATAGGCCTAATCTCTCCCTGGAAGTTTTGACCTTTCAGAGTAGTATACAAACAATTTCTTATAGGCCTTGGTAGTCCTGAGTCCTATTGCCGTAAGTACAATTTATACAGGAAATGTCACCACCAAGTGACATTTCCCCTTCATACATCGATTATTAAATCATCATCACAATCACCTGGTTTGTGGGTTAGTATTATTCCTATTTAACAAATGGAAACCTAGGGCCAAGAGTGACTTTCCCAAGACCATTGAACACAGAACTGATGTAGGAGTTAGACCTGGTACACGATTCCTCAGATATTCCAGAGTAAACAGAGAAGGATTCATAATAAATGAAGGTCTTTTATTGTGACAATGTGGACAACAAAATAAGATGTTAATGGTGAAGCCTGATCTTGGGATATAAGAAAAGCTTTGCTGGACCAGGCCAAGACCAATCTAGTCTAGCACTGTCTTTTCCACAGTCGTTCACCAGTTAAAAGCCAAATTCACAAGCAGGAGAGAAGACATACTGGTTTCCCAGCATTGCTCCCATGCAACTGGTATTCAGAGGCATAATGCTGCTGGATCTGGAGGACACAGCCATCCTGACTAGACCAGGCCTCCCCAAATTTGTCCAATTCCTTTTTTAAAGTCAACCAAGCTAAAGGCCTTCACCAAACCTCATGGCAATGAATTCCACAGACTACTCATGCAGTGTATGAAGTACCTCCTTTTGGCCATCATAAATCTCTTACCACTGACCATTCCTTGAATGACTCCCAGTTCTAGTACTGTGAGAGAAACAATGAAATAGAATTTAAAAAAAAATAGTAATTCATTGTCTCTTTAAAACCACAACCGTGCAAAAAACAAACAAATAAAAACAAAACCCTGCAGTGTCACAACAAACAGAGAAACCTCTGCTTAACGCTGAAAAGTTTTCAAAGCCTAACCCCTCAACCTCTGAAGGAACCGGAATCTACATTTTTCTTCCAGGGCTCTTTTTCCCCCTTGCCACTAAACAATCTGCTGCAGCTTGTTTTGAGAGCTTGCCCAACATTTCTTCTAACCTTAAAAAAAATCAATTATCTGAGAAACAATTTTTTTTTTTTATAAATCATATTGCATGCTTTTTTTTTTTTTTTTAAGATACAAAAGGTTAAGCAGAGCAGCCGGCATCTGCACACTAATGACACAATTGTTATGATAGGTGTTTGCTTTACCCTGGAGTGGTAACATTATAATTCATCTATCTCTGAATGAGCGGCGACAATTAATGCAGTCAATGTGTCCCACGTGTTCCCTGTAGCATTAACAAGGCAGCTCGAGGCCCCCTGGCAGACACCGGGCTGAAAGAGACGGCTTCCCATTTGAATGTGATCCTGATTACCTCAGCAGGGCCACCTGCTGCTTAGTGGCTGCTCTCTTTTTTTCCTTGTCAGCAGCCTCCATTTGTATGGCCTCAGGGGAGCGCAACCTAGAGGGCAAGCCCAGCTGACACCAATCTGGTGGGACACCGGCTGAACAATCCAGTAGGCAGTTTGGCTGACTGGTTTCCAGTGGACTCACTTTTGGGAAAATCCGTTTGAACAATGGGCCTGCTTGTTTTACCACACCAAGACCACCTTCTTGGTGGAGAGAGCAGCACTTTCCCCAATTGTGATGGAGGGAGGAAAAAGCTGCCGTCCCTGAGGTTTTTGTTCAAAGTATGTTGTTCCCACATACTTCTTTATTAGCTGGCTTCCAGATGTGTCATTAGAGGATGGTATGCCTGCACTATTGGCATGACCCATTGAACAGAAGATAGCCTACACCTTACCGTGTATTGTGGCTAAAGTTGCCAGACAAGCCAGCCAGAGATTGGCTGTTGCCTTGAAAAGCTGCTGTTGTAACAGGGGAAAGCTTCTTCTGCTCTAGTGCCCCCATTGCTGGAAATAGTCCTGCTGGAAGCCAAAACAATCACCTCTTGCAACTGAGGGACAGTTGGAGTAAATGGAGTTTTCGTGGTCCAAACAGGGCTGGTCTTTCCATGAAACAACCTGCCACATTCAGTGTGGTGGTGGACCAACAACAGGCAGGCCTACTTAGGCAGGCAGGCCACTATATCTGTGGGGGGCATTCCTGCCCCCCCCACAGAAACAAAAACTGTGAATATAGTGGAACTCTCTCTTCATGTGCCCCCTCACACCCATTTTCTACCAATGCTGCACCGGAGGTTGCATTTCTACCAAGATTGCTCTTACACATCATTGGTAGAAAATTAACGTTGAGATTCTTCCTACTGTGAAAATGTTTCTTCCTTTTACAGGTCACTGTAAGTGTGCAAGCTTATAGCTCAGCGCACAAGGGAGGCTGCAGGCAGCCTGAAGGCTTGAAGAGACTGGATCAAATGCTAGCAGGAAGTTAACTGCATCTTGTTAGCATTCAATCTAGTCTCTTCAAGCATGCTTCTCTTGCATGCTTATAGTAATCTGTAAAATGAAGAAACATTTTGGCATGAGCAGTAAGCACCTAAGTGATAATAATGGGCGTGTGGGTGCAGGCCCTTCCCCTCTCCTTGGGATCTGCAGATGTGAAACCACAGATACCAAATCCATAGATTCAGACTAGCTCCAGTAGGGTTCCATCAGTCTTGCCCACCTCCAACAGCTGCATCTTCACAACCCTTTCTGAGTGTGCTGCAGAACAGCAAGACCATCCAATAGAACAGCACAGCAAGACCATCCAATAGCAGCAGAATTATTTCTGTGCCTTCCCAGCAGTATTCTGTGATTGGCTCTGAGAGCAGAAGTAGACCATAAAATGCAGGCGTTTCATCTGCTACTGAATGCCCCTTCAGGATTGTAGTGTGTCAATTGTAGGATTGAGTTGTCAGAGGGCCCTATGGTAGCTGCTCCACATTCTATGCTCTGTTAGAATGTATTGGCACAAAAATGTCTAGTTCTACAGTGCCAAACAAATTTATTTTGCAACCAGCAAGGCAGGCATTAATTGGCCAATGGATGAGAAGAAAAACCACAGTTCCCGATCACATTGGGTTTTGAGATTAGCCACTTGAAAGGAGAAAATATATCTTTTTCTAGAGAAAATATATGCCAGATGAGCCCCATACAGCATTGTGTTATTGATCTAGAAAGGAGCCGTGGACCATGGTGAGAACAGGGTGACCAGATGCAATAGAGGTCAGAGTGCCTATACCTTTAACTGTTGTATTGAAGAGGTAATTTTGGCAGTTGCAACTTTTTAAGCCTTTCCATGTTGAGTTGCACCTGCCAAAATTACCTCTTCAATACAACAGTTAAAGGTATAGGCACTCTGACCTCTATTGCATCTGGTCACCCTGTTCTCACCATGGTCCACGGCTCCTTTCTAGATCAATAACACAATGCTGTATGGGGCTCATCTGGCATATATTTCCTCTAGAACCTCCACAGACTGCATGAAGCTCTTTTAGAAACTTTTTATAACTTCTGAATTGAGAAATAAGGCACATCTATTCATCGGGAAGGAAACAAATTGGATTTTGCTAGAGTCTAGCGCTTGCCCCTGTTTCCTGTAATATTTAAGTTTCAGAATTATTATATTTCAAGGACAATTGTAGAGTTTTGAGCTACCCAATATCATTGGATCAATACTGCAATACAATGTATCGCAGCTCATAAAAAATACCTACATTATGAAATTAAAAGTCAATTTACTGGAGTGTAAAACCTCTTGATGGTTTGTTTGTAATCAGCAAAAAGGCCTTCAGGGAATGAGAATTAATGTGATTTAGACTTTTTTTTCTGAGGTGCAATGCTATTCCAAATTATAATCCAAGCATATGTATAATATAGAGGCATAGTTATTTTAAAAAAAAAAAAGTATCCTTTATTAGAAGTTTGCTCGCCTATGCTTTAGGCTTTTCTGCGGCATATGTGTGCAACCTACAAAATGAAGAATGGACCTCAGATTCACTACCAATTTGCATGAATTGTTTGTAAGGACAATATTGTTAACATAAAGAGAGGCCATCTTTTCCTTTCCTGTTCATGGTTTCAGCACCAGAATATTTTGCTTGGGATATTAATCACTTGTTCATGGCATTCTCCCAGGCCCTGGACCCCCATGCAGAGGCATATAAAGGGTGCCACAAGTGGAGACAGGCATAGCAGGCGCAGTTTGCGGCATGGCGCAAGGGGAGGGGGGAAAACAGAGCACTTTTTCAGCTACCTGCTGTCCCTCGCATCTAGTTTAAATGGCGTTATTCCAAACCCTGGAGGGGCAGCCCAGGGGGCGGGACAGTGGCGCTAGGGGCGTGGGGACGTCACCCTGCCCCTGGCACAATTTGAGCCTGTTAAGGTTCTGGCCCCATGCACAAGCATGGTACCCAAAGTGTCTGAGGGCTGCAGCCAAACGCGTTGACAGGCTCTGCTTCTGTAAATGCAGTATGTGAGATGCAAATTGGGGTCAGAAAGGTTTTGTACATGCAACTGTAATTAGAGGTGGGGAAAAATGGTGATAATAAAACAAAAACATATAACACCGCTTTCTGCACTTTTCCTTTTTGTAAAAACAAAACCTGAAATCTGCAAAAAAAAAAAAAAAAAAAAAAAAAAACCCCAAACATTTTATTTGGTTTTTATTTATTATTTAATGGGGGTGCATGAGTAATGACTGTGGCTGCATCTACTGACACTACACCACCTATATCACCTACTTAGCATACTCTTAAGCGATTATCATTTATAATTATAATGTTATAAATTTTCAATAAAATTATCATTTTGTATAAAAATACATAACCACGCTTTATGCACTTCTAACTTTTGGTAAACACTGAAATCCACACACACACACACACACACACACACACACACACACACACACACACACACACACACA
>JAJKFI010000006.1:12217404-12245491 GCA_029204185.1 Lerista edwardsae | reverse complement strand
ACACACACACACACACACACACACACACACACACACACACACACACAAAAACCTATTTTCTCCCACTTCTAGTTATAATGTAGTAGTCCTTTCCTAGAGCAGTGCTCACTTACAGTGATATCTCAAGAGTGCATAGGGGGCTACTGCCAGGCTCACAGACAGGCTCCATTCATGCGCAGGTTCTCGTTGTGAAAGCTGGGTTCCAGTGGGGGCTATAAATGTGGCTGCTGTGCTCCACATGATTGCAGCAGCCTGAAACAGTCTGTGTATTGTTCACAGCTCTCATGTAGAAGTGACAGTTCTCACAAAGGGCTTCTCTGAGATTAGAGTCCTGCCAGGAGCACATCTGCAGCCTCTGCACATTTCTAAGGTGCTGGTGTTGGGGCCCATCTAAACTTGCTCAATGTCATTGCCAGACATTTATTCCTGTGAGGGATCTCCCTATCTTGTTTATTTGACCAGATCATTTTCATATCCAGAAAAAATAGCAGCACAGGATATGGCGCTGGCCCTTCAGCCTTGCCAGTCCGGTGCTGTTTAGGATTGAACCTTGTATCTCAATGCCATCTGATATTACTCATGGAAATCTTTGAATAACTGGAATCAGCATGTAAATTCAGCTGAATCACTGAAATTCTTGTATTCCTTATCCACACTGGGATGGGGCACTGATTTACATGTTCATTGCATTTACAGTCTGCAAAGCATATCACATGCAGCTTCTCAGTAATTATGGCAATCAAGCTTTGTGATAGGTAAGTGTGCCTTCATGCAGCATGTTATCAGACTGGATAATCCTGAGACCTGAGTGGGTCCAAAATGGGTTATACATATTATATGGTATTTTTATTTTTCATAGGATTTCATTGTTGAACCTTATTCCCTATACTGTTAAAACTTTCTAACGCAGTGTTCTTCAGCCTTATGGTCGAGAGACCCCAACAGGGTCTCGAAGCCTCAGTTGTGGAGTCGTGGCAACTTATGGGAATTGAAAAGGTTGAAGACTACAGGAATAGAGCACCACCAAGTAAAGGGGGACACATTTGGTGTACCCCATCAGGTACCAGGAGATTGTGTCCCAGTCCTGCTCAGGTTCTTAGAAACTGTGCTAAGCCAGCTTTCTCTGGTTCCAGGCTTCATTGTCACATTTCCTGCTCTCTCTAATAAGAATATTGGTTACAGTGAACAGCGCTAGGAAGGCATTACAGGGGCAGCAACCAGGGAAGGGATGGAAGGTCCCGGGGGGGGGAGATTAACAGTGGGTCCCCAGTCTCATACGGTATTTATTAATTTATTTATTGGGATCATTGCATGAAAAAAAAAGTTGAAGACCATTGTTCTAATGCATCTTCTTGTCCATTGTTAGAAACAAGATCATGGACTAGAAGATAAATCACTGGCACAATCCATTCCGTTACATGGATTATTATGCCAGTGGTTTTCTGGGGAGTTTTTTCTTTGCAATTTATTCTCCCACTGAATTTGACAATTTAGAAATGAGACAGAAAATTTGTTTTCTGTCGTTTTCTTGCTTTGTTCTAAAACCCACATCTGTTAAAGCAAGGAACACACGATTACTGCAAACCAAACACAAACTCACTGCACTGCAGAAATTCGCACATCATCGCAGCCCAATTTAAAACCACAAGTATCTCGCCTCCTTGATTTCAGATCCACTCCACTTTGGATCTGCATCATAGTTTCAGACAGTTTAAACAGAAACATTGTTCATCCAATTGCACCAGTGGAAAGTTGACAATGTAGAATTATAATCTTGATGAGAGAAAGAGAGGGAGGTCAGGACACTTCTCTTCCAGTGTCTACATACATTTGCTTGAAATACTGTAATAAGGAATTGGGTTTTGGAAAATTGATGGTATAGTAAAGCTCAACTAAAGATATGCCCATACCAGCAGGACAGACATCATGACAGAGTAGTGTTCCCTCTGTAATCTGGCTATTACAGGGGCTCCCCCTAGTGTATTCATTTGCTTTGGGCACATTAGCCATCCATTTCAAGTTACAAGGTGGTGTAAATAGTACATGCCCACCCCTCAAAAGTGGATTTGCTACCAAGTGCTCCTACCTGCCATTTCAAGTGAACAGCTGCACTTGCCCACAGGTATGCAACCTATCTTGCCACAAATGACAGGCTCAAGCTCCCACCTGTGAGCATATCTACGTGCAAGAAAGGGGGTTCCAGCCTTCCAGATAGGTGTAAGGCTGGAGCCCATCTCAGGAACAGATCTTCTGGGACGGGAGAGAAGCACCAGCCTGCTGCTTCTCAGGGCAGGCTGTTATCAGTCCTTCTTTACAAGAGGCTCTAGAGGAGAGGGAAGCAGATCTATTGCGGAGTACTTCCTGCACTTCCTGTGTTGCTCTTTACTCATGTGGACCGCATATGTGCAAAGAACCAGACAGAAAGCAACAGTAGGGGAGGAAGGACAAAACGAGCACAATTTGTCCTTCAGCCTAGGAAGAACATCAGCGGATATGTATGAAGCCTAAAATTCTATACCTGTTTGCTTTCCTGTGCCCACTCAGATTAATCAACACAATTGCTGCAAAGCCAAGATTCCATTATGAGCCCAAGCCTAATCCACAAAAATGCAGCTTCTTTGCTAAAGGACCCCTAATTTTGTACTGATCACGTTTTCAAAACTGCAAAAGCTTTCCTTTAACTGCATGATTTTGTGTTCCTGATTGCACCTCCCCGTCTTTGCTCTGAAGTTATTAGCTGCTAAAACAGTTGCGTCGTCAAGCCCTAAAGTGCCTGCAGAGTGCTTTCCATGGATCAGTTGTAACATGAAGCCTTCCCACATCAAAGGCATATCAGAAAACAAAAATGAAGGGCTCTTATTGCTGCTCATCACTGTTTTAACTAGTATGTGGCCTTCTCCGTTATGGAATCGGTCTGCTGTCACAGGATTTGCTTACCCGGTCTATTGCTGTTTGTGCTGTAATTGGATGCTGTGAATGAACCAGAGTATAAACTGTACATCACCATAGCAGGGTACAGCATGAGTTCAGGATTTAATACCCTTCAGCCTTTCTTCCTTTAATTTCAATACTATCCTAAGCTCCTCTCTATAGTACTGTGTGGCATTGTTTGATGCCGGGGATGGAGGGTGACCTTGGGGAGAGTCCCAGAGGACGGTTCCACTGAAAACTGACAATTCAGAAACCAAACTGTAGATTTGTTTTCCATTCAAAGTGATCAGGCAAAGATATCAGTTGATCCCTGATATCGTTCCCCACCCCCACTGGCCTCCTCCACATCAAACATTAGACTTATTCAGCTGACAGCCAATAAATAGCTATATGTTTCAGGGAAATATGTGCTATTTTTAAAGAAAACCTATTAAAGGGGGGGGGAGCATGTAATCTGTGCACCATCTGTTGCCTATTGCAGTTGGCACTAACACAAGGGTTAGTGTGTGTGTGTGTGTGTGTGTGTGTGTGTGTGTGTGTGTGTGTCCTTTTTTTACATTTTGGACCATGAAGCAAGCGTACAGATCATTCCTACCTTGTACTTTTCCCATCTCATTATTGGAATTTATTCCCATGCTTTGTTGTCAGCGGAGTACCCCTTCTAATTGTTTCTCACATGTGTTGTAAATCTGTCCACCAATCAGTGCAAACGGTGGAACATGAAACTGAGACCAAGCTGGCCATTTCCTTGGCTTACCCTCTGCATCTGCTGGTGTGCCGTGTTGAAATAAAAATGAAACATGCTTGCGCTCTTGCTTTCCCTATCATGCCGTAGCGCACAGCCTTTTCATTTCACTCGAGGAATTTTTAATATTCAGGCCATACCCTGCGCATGAAGTCATTTCCCCTCAATATAATTGTAATGGTAATATGCATGGCCTAACAGGCCGTGGCACGACTGGCTGCCTGCCACAGCTGAGCCTGCGACTCAAAGACTTTAATTCTGTCATGCCTCATCTGGTTTTATGTACTCTTTTGTAGTTACTTTGCAAATTTATTTGAGGGTTCCCATTGAGATGGTCAAGGCCATTGACGTTTCTCTGAAGACATCACACTCAGCTAATGAAGGGAACCCAAATATGTGCATTGATAACCGGCATGTGGATCATTCAAAAAAAATGATTCTAAGCAAACACTCCTGTGTGGCTAATGCACCAACAGATGGATCTGGAGACTTGCCCGGGAGGTTAAGCTAATATATGCTGCCTGCTGACGGGGTTGTGCACAGTTATGTATGTGAATGTCCCAAGATAGTCAATAAGACCTGTGCGTGCAAAACTGTGCGTTGGATTGTTGCAGCAGCCTGTGGGAATAGATGGCTGGGCTCGCGCCGCCAATTGCCCTATTTTTAATTAAATCCGTGCAGCTCTGCGCTACTGCTGGCCCCGTCTAAACAAGGCTGGCATAGCACTTAGGCCTGGTTCACACACACACACACACACACACACACACACACACACCACTTTAATTTATCTGTGCTTGATAACTGGCAGCTGAGTGTGTGAAATGGTGCCATTGGCCAGCACCAATTTGATGACATGAGTCCTCTTCTCACACAATGTCTATGCATAGAGTGAATGTGTAGAGGGCTGTGTGTGTGGGACTGTGACCACCGGCTCTACTGTTGAACTTGATACTAGGCAGCATACTGGCTAAGGGAACGACCTATGAAGCTGATAATCCCTGGTTTGAACATTGCTCCTGCCTTGAGCTCAGAAAATGGTTTTAGATTCCTTGGCTTCAGCTGCAATAAAGAGATTATATTCACCTTACATGGTTGTTGTAAGGACTGCTACATCATTACGCCACACTTCACACTTGGAAGCACTATGCAAAACACACAGGAAAGTCAGTGGCATAGTATAATATGCAGGGACCCAGCTGAGGAATCCTGACAAGTCTTCAGCGGCCCAGAAACTACTGTCAGCAGTTTGCTAATAGTAGTCTTGCAGTGGTTTGTTTGCTCATAAAACATGTTAACACATGCTTTGTTTATTTATAAAACTTATTGTAAAAGCTCATAAACTGCCTTTCTAAGAAATGCTGATATTAGGAAAAATTTTTTAAAAAAATTGAAATACTGTAGGATGGTATATAATTGGTGATGAATGGACAACCCCCCCCCCCATCATCACTAGAAATAATTGGAGAAACATATTACATTGCTGAGTATTTACAGCAATGCTTCCCAAAGTTTTTAGCATGAGGACCCACTTCTTAAAATGACAATCTAGCACCACCCACTAGGTAAAAAATAGAGAGAATATGTTTATTTATTATTAGTAGTGATATTAATAATAATAATAATAATAATGGGATCCTGTGCTCATGAGGCTGCTAGAGATTTTACATGGCAGCGCAATCCTAAACCCCCTGTAGCACCGGTGCTGCGCTCTTGCGCCAGCCAGATGCTGTTGCGAACGTGCTGTAAAGCGCATCCGCGTCAGCACTAGGCGCTTGGCTGGTGCTCACAGCAGCACCAACGCTCGGGTGCCACAGCAGCGCCGGCCGTGCACCAGGCGAGCATCGGCACCGCTCGGGTGGCACAGAGCCTCCAAAAGGGCATTCCAGAGGCATTTCAGGGGTGCTATTAGGCGGCGCAGTGGGCAGAGACCGCGGTTATGATGCAGTTGTGATGCAAGGCCGCCGTAGTGCCAAATCCTAAACCCTGTCCCCGGCCATGCCAATTCGGACCGCTCCTGTCCATGTTCCTCTGTGCCTGCAAAACAGCAGGTGCAGATCCAAGGAGTCCCATAGGGGCGACCGGGGCTTACGTGGGTGCAAGGGAAAAACCTCCCCTTGGCCTGCACTTCGCTGCTGCCACCTCCTAATGGGCCTTAGGATATTGCCCTGCTATGTTGGCCTTACAAGGCTGGCACAACATAGGATTGTGCCCATAGTACATGTGTGTAAACATTTACTAGACCTTCCCTAGAAATGGAGTTTGAGGGCTGTTCCCCAAAACTTTTACAGTCATTCCAGGGTATCCAGAAGGCTGAATTGGAGAGGAAGATGTGCAGTTAAGGATTTCAAGGACAATTTGGGGGTATAAAGATTACAGAACCACAGGTTAGCGTTTCAGCTAACAATTTTCTTTTGCAAACCAGTCAAAGGTGCTTGCAAAGTTTCTAATGTTCCAAAAACTTTTTGCGACCCACCAAAAATCAACTTGTGACCCACAGTTTGGAAAACACTGATCAAAAGGATGTTCAGGAAAATGGCTCAAATCTCAAATCAGGACTGGCGTCAATTTGACTCCCATCATCATGCCCAAACATAAGCCCACCTTGCTGGGCTCTTTCCTTTTCTAGGGAAGAGGCTGTAGCCCAGTCCCAGTTTCAATCTCCAGACAGGACAAAATTCCTGTCTGAAATCCTGGGGAGTCACAACCAATTACTGCAGAAAATAGCTACAGGGACCAGTGCATTGATTCAGGATTAAGGCATCTTTGTACATACACTTGCTAACATGAATGCAGCCATTACAGGAAGGGCTTGGGAAGGCACCACTGGGATGGCCTTGATTAGATTCTTCCAGTGGTGTCATCTACTCCCCAGTAGATGGTTCGCTGGGCGGGAGTAGGGAGTGATTGACAGTCCGTCGATTCACTTCAGGTTTCTTCGCGCGCCCCGCGCGGCTTTCCCTCGCCTCGGAGGGGGCGCCTGCTCGCCCAGGCACCCGGCGTGCCCCCCACCCATCCCCCAAGGTGAGCAGGCGCCCCCTCCGAGGCAAGGGAAAGCCGCTCGGGGCGCACAAAGAAACCGGAAGTGAATCGACGGACCGTCAATCACTCCCTACTCCCGCCCAGCGAACCGTCTACTGGGGAGTAGATGACACCACTGGATTCTTCCCATTGCAATGAACACACATGGTAATCAGTTCCAGTTCACTAGGGGTCTGGGAAGAGCCAGCACCAGGCTCCCCCCCCCCTGCACCCACCCCATGCTGGTGCACTGGATGCTATCACTATCACCAAGAAGTTCAGGGGTTGATCCAGTGGATGGACCATCTGATGACTGTGACCTGACTGGAGGGTAACTGTTCCCATGCCACTCTGGAAGTATATCAGCTGGGAATTAGTGTGAAACTAACCCTAACTCAAGAATTAGCCCAATCCTAACATGCATTGGAGCAGGCAGGCTGATTGGCCTGTGTTGCATACTACACAGGCTGGAAGGCTTCTGGAGATCACCTCAGGGTAAGGGGATCTCTGGGGCTTCTCAGATCTGCCCCAGTGAAAGTACTGGTGCAAATCCGAGCAACCAGGTTTGGTGCCTACCAGCTTGGGGACAGAGGTTAGGATCCTGTCTAAATGCCGGATCTGCGCTCCATCCCCTCCCTAGGCTGGCCCACTCATGGAGCAGCCCTCTCTCTGCCCTCCCTCCACCCTGTTCCACTTCCCTCCCACCTTCCCCCCCACCCTTCTCAAGCCCTTGCATCGGCCGAACTCAGCCAATGTGGGAATGGCCTTCCTGGCGTTCTCGGCAGCACCCCTGGGTTGGCACAACTCCCTGCATTGGCCCAGCACCCTCCTAGCTGGTGCAGATTGCCTTATGGCACATTTGCTACAGCTCTGGGCCAGCACAAGTGATATATACTGGCCCAAGGGCAACTTGGGATTACATCCCAAGTGGTAGTAGTACTCCTTCCAAAGTGCACATGCTATTTCGTATATGACGTATATGGCTATATCTCTGCTTCGGCTCACATTGCATAAAGTCCAATAAGTCTAATGACTTTGCTTCCCACCAGCACTCTAAATACATTGATTTTCCATGTTGATTTCCATTTTGTTTTGTTTTTAAAAAGTAGTATTGTGAATTTATGATTCTCATAAGGCATCCTGTGCAGAGTGAAAAGTCAGCCTGGAGGCAAATTCTGTAACTCTCCAGACTATAAAGGCAGAAGGATGACAAATTGCATAAATATGTGCAAATTGTCCAACTGTTGTCATGGTTTAGGGATTGTAGAAACCCAAGAAGAATCCATCAGTGGAAGGTCAGCTCACGCCCTCGCTTTGAATAAAATTGAGGCAATTACATTCAATTTTATTAAGTTTATCACTCAGAAGAAACATTTCGGTTAAATCAGCATTTTGTGTTTTAGAGGCCCTCCCCCCACATTCAATTACTGCCATGGCGATAGCTTCCAGTGAACGCAAAAGAGATGTTCTTGTATACAGCTGTTGTTATACAGGTGCTGCATTAACTTTTAAGGGATTTGTGAAATGGGTGCAGAAATACCGGTGAGATAGCATAGGAAGCGACTCAATGGATTTTAAATGGCAAATTAGCCGGAGTGGTAAAGTTCATATTTAAATGAACAGAGCTTAGAATGGCTTAAGAAACCCATCTCCTGTGGAATTCTGGGACTGGAGGGTAGATGGACCTCCTTGGGATGCATACTAGTCTGTAAATGCTTACATTGATGGTTTTTCATTTACATTACAGAGCGCTGCTCATTCTCTACCAGTACTGGGGTCAAGCTCTCCCAATTATTTGTCGGCAAATTATTTCTCTTATAGGTTTTCATTTACATTGCACAAGATCTATGTCTCCTTGGGTCATTCTTTTTTCACTGGTACTGAATCTTCCTCCTCCACATGTCTTTTCATTTCTCCTTTTCTCCAGTTATCAGAACGAACAAATTAATATAAAATGGCATAGAAAAAGTAATTATATTTGATTTGGCCTGCTGGACTCCTGTGGCTGTAATCATCGGGGCACATGATCAGTTTAAAAGGCAACGTTGGCTCTTTCTTGCGGACATAACCATCAAGATCAGACGTTTGTCAGCAATTGGATAAGGCTGTGCCTTGGTGACAAGGGGCTGATAAAAGGTAAAGGTTTCCCCACGACCGAATGGTCTAGTCGTGACCGACTGTAGGGGGCGGTGCTCATCTCCGTTTCAAAGCCTGTGAGCCGGCGTTTTTGTCCGATCATGGTGGCCAGCATGATTCTACGCCGTAGCGCACGGAACGCCGTTACCTTCCCACCAAAGTGGTTCCTATTTATCTACTTGCATTTTAGGTGCTTTCGAACTGCTAGGTTGGCAGGAGCTGGGACAAGCAACGGGAGCTCACTCCGTCACGCAGTCTCGAACTCCCAACTTTGCGGTCGAAAGCCCAGCGACAGCGGATTAACTCGCTGCGCCACCACGTCCCTGTGCCTTGGTGACAAGGGGCTGAAGCAATCTACAAAAGTTTTACCAGTTACTACAGCCACCTCTGTATGTAGTATCCATGTTAGCAGACAAGAACTGTATAATGAAGGCACATGATGCAGATTCCAAAGAATTGCCAGTCAGCTTCCATCTCTGGGTGTCATTTTGACTTCTTCCTTCAAGTGCAAAACACAGAGTGGAGCATATGTTATGGATGGTCCCAGTTGCTCCATTGTTTTCAATGTCAGTGTCTCATGCATCACAAAATCAAAATCAGAGAACCCCTATACATAAGAACAAAAGAAGAGCCCTGCTGGATCAGACCAAAGGCCCAACTAGTCCAGCTTCCTCTATCTCACAGTGGCCCACCACATGCCTCAGGGAGCTCACAAGATAACAAGATGCCTGCATCTTGTTGCACTACCCTGCACCTGGCATTCTGAAGTAGCCTACTACTAATGTAAGGAGATTGCACAACCCATTGTGGCCTATAGCCCATAATGGACTTTTCTTCCAGAAATCTGTCCAATTCCCCTTTAAAGGCACCTAGGCCAGATGCCATCACCACCTCCTGTGGCAAGGAGTTCCACAGATTAATTATCCACTGGGTAAAAAATTATTTACTTTTATCCATTCTAACTCTCCAGTACATGGATAGTACTGTATAATGGCACATGGAAGAAGACACCTGATTTTTGGTTCTGGAGAAATTCCAAAAACAGATTCAAATGCCCAATATATTGGAAAGGGCATTTTGCTTCCCTGGAACTATTGTAAAATTTGCTTGTGCAATTTCCTGGGACAATTTGGAAGCTTCTACTGCAGTCCTGGAAAAATATATTTTAGTAGTCTTGTTGAATCCAGTGTGAATAAGTGGCTCATAATCAGTCCTTGGTACTTAGGAGGCAACAGGGATTAAGAACAGATGGAACTTATTACAAGAGAATTCCAAACTAGATGGAACTTATTACAAGCCGATGCAAAAACAAAGGTCTTATTAAAATGTTTGGTGATTCTTTGATTTTAGAAAAAAAGAATCATTTTTAGGTTAAAATGTTAAGGTAAAGATGTGCAGTTAAAAGAGCCATTTGACATCAGACAATTTGAGCTTGCATCGAGTTTATTCTGCTGAATGGGCCATTCTCTAAACATGTCTCAGCTGCCAACGTTAAGGTCTCAGTAATTGTTACTTTTAAGAGCACATTAAAAAATGCCGTGAAACTGCTCGTTGTAACGATTTCTACACTGGGTACCCTGCAAATACACAGCTGGAGGTTGTCAGGCGCACACCTCCTTAATAGACGGTACTGTGTGTGTACAATTAACACATTAATTTATGGAGTAAAACGATCAGGGGAGACGAAGGCTTCAAAGTGAAGCCCTTGCGATTAAGCACAGTCTCAGGTTCTGCCTGATGTTTGCCAGTCCCACCCACAGTTCCTGAGTCCATGACGGGAACAGAAATGTTAACAAAAGACATGGGCTTGCATCTTATTCTCTTTGTGACACTCTCTTCCATGCACACAGGATATTTGTTTATGGGCTTAGGAAGAGAGTCGGTTCATTACTGTGACTTATTTCTTAGCCATGTTCCCCCTCAGTTAGCAGGAGTGAGAATGTCATGTTAATTAGATTCTAAAACAGTCAGCTTACTGTGTTCCATATTTTTGTTCTTTCTCCCCTCCTACGTCTTTCTCCTTCCTTTGATGCTATAGCAACTTGTTTCTTTTCTTTTTTGCTAGATAGATGGTAGTACAAATAATAATTATTTTTTGATCCCTTGCTTACCTTTGTATACAAGTTTATACAGAATACAGAATACAGTTTCCTTTGTATTCTGGTCCTCACATTTTTTCCTTTATACTGTACCTTTTTCCCCTCCTACTTCTTTGTTTATACTTATTCCTTTCAGTTTTAGCAATTTTTTCTAGGGCCCAATCCTATCCAACTTTTCAGCACTGATAGAGCCATGCCAATGGGACGGGCATTGCATCTTAAGGTGGGGGGGGCAGTCATGGAGGCATCCTCAAGGTAATGGAATGCTTGATCTCTTACTTTGAGGCTGCTTTGCAGCTACATTAGCACTGGAACGTTGGATAGGATTGGGCCCTTGGTCACTGTCTTAGCTGGATAACAATCTTTATTATTCAAAGAAATTGAGAGTGCAATGCAACTGTGTCAAATGGACATGACTACCTCTTGTTACACTTCCTGCTAACCTCAGTCTAGTTCAATGGTTCGCAAACTGTGGATCGGGACCCACCAGTGGGTCGCAACCCGATTGATGGTGGATCCTGAAACTGACAAGCTGATAGCTGACATGGAAAGTGTACTGAGTCCTATGGAAAGTGAAACTGAGCCACACATGTGCATTTACTCATGAATAGGCAACCATGTCTCAGTCCACTTCTGGCAGGCCTAGACGAACGCAACACCACCAGAATGGTCCTGATCTGATTAATATGGAGCTCAGCAAATGCTCCAGAAGGCAATCTCCCCCACTAAAGTCAAAAGGGTAAAAACAGAGGCTTGAGCACCTGGTAAAGTTACACTTTTAAGTCTCGTGAAGCTATGTGGGTCCAATGGAGTGTCATTTTTTTAAAAGGGCATCCCAGTGTTCAAACCTTTGGCAACCAGTGATCTAGTCTTTTCAAGTCTTCAGGCTTTCACAAGCCATCCTCTATAAGCCCGGTATGCTTATAGCAACCTGTAAAGCAACAACATTTTCAGTGGGGTAAGCATTTAAATAACATTAACGGGCATAGGAGGGGGCCCCAGATCTGCAGGCAAGGGGGCATTTCTTTATTTCTCAATTTTCTTATTTGATTTTTAGATTATGATTTACAATCATGATTTTTATTGTGATTATAATTGTTTGCCAGCCACTTGGTGAGAATACCATATCATGAAAGGTGAGATATCACCACCACCACCACCACCATGAATTATGATTGAATTTTTTGGTGTTCCTAGAAGATACTTGTCCCATGGTTTTATAAATAGGAGATGTTTCTTTAAGGAGCACTGATGGATGGTAGTTCCTGAATCAATTACCCATCTCAATTACCCATCGACACTGAACTGAGAGCCTCCAAGCAGATGTTGTTTTTTAGGAAACTCATGCTGCTTGACAGAATAGCATTGTGTAGTGTATACTTCCTGGCTGCCCTATGCTCAATATGGATTTCCAGGAAGAGGCAGGATATAAATATTTTAAATAAATGCACATTTTGTAATAAAATTAATTTCACAAAAAATTACTCACACTCTTTGTCACAAGAAAATCGATCCATTTTCAGCTTCAGCATTTTCACTGTCCTAAAGAATGCGGCACTGGGATACCTAGGGTCATGGAACCTTGGGACTCTAAAATGATGGCTTAGTACACATCTGTGGAAATGTGTGGTGAGGGGCAGAAATTACGAGAAGAGGGAAGAGCTGAAGGAACATATTTTCCACACAACAGCCCTATTGTATATATTACCCTTATATATATTTTAGAGATCAGGCTAAGAGACTGTGAACCACTGTCCCCCCCATCCCTATAAATTTGTTGAAACCCAAGTGAATTGGACCACAACGGGCCACAATGTGACATTCTTACTAGGTCAAAGTGACAATATTTCTACAACATGAACCCGAAAGTAAACTGAACAAATTAAGAGCTGACAGCATTGTGAATGTAGTCCTCAGCCTGACCAGAAGAAGGAACTCCAAGCACAACAAATATACTGTATCATTTCAAACCTCACACAACTGAAGGGGAAGAAGTGGTAGGCTACAGCAGTGTTTTTCAAGAGTTCAGGGAACTTTGGCATCCATGCTTCGCTTGACAATTTGACATGTGGCAGAGTGTTCTGTGAAGGGTTCTAGAGAAGTGGTTCCCAAACTGTGGGCCTGTGGCCCACCAGTGGGGTCATGACCCAGTTTGACGGCTGATAAAGTGAGACTTCTTCTAAGGTGGATCCCAGTGCTAAAAGGTTCAGCAAGTGCTGATCTAGAGTATATGTTCAATGCATGCAAAGTGCTGGTCAGGTCTACTGGCATTCACTATTGTCCCAAATGAATTGACAGTGAAATATGAAGCACACTCAGCACTATCTTGTGGCAGCATATTGCAAGGCAGGGCAATGCCAAACACACTGTCATTTAAGGAAGTCTGTGTGTCATTACTGATCTTAAATTTGAGGAGCCTCTGATAAATTCACAAGGAACCACAGAGTCCCCCCCAGAACATAGTTTGACAACTTATGTGCTATGGTTATTCTTACTGGATCAAATGGAGATCACTGGAGTAGCCATATCTAGACTAAGCTAGTGAGATATGTATTTAGCTTTCTGGATTTAATTAGTGAGGCCAGTACTACAGGGCCCTGGGGTAAATCCCAGCACAACATTAAAAAAAACTAAGATCATGGCAACCACTCCTATCACTTCCGGGCAAAGAGAAGGGGAAGAAATGAAAGCAGCGACAGAGTTTATTTTCCTGGGCTCCAAGATCACCGCAGATGGTGACTGCAGCCATGAAATTAAAAGATGTTTACTTCTTGGGAGGAAAGCTATGGTGAACCTAGACAACTTAATAAAAAGCCAAGACAAAGGTTTGCATAGTCAAAGCTATGGTTTTCCCAGTAATAATGTATGGCTGTGAGAGCTGGACCATAAGGAAGGCAGAACACCGAAGAATAGATGCTTTTGAATTATGGTGTTGGAGAAGACTCTTGAGAGTACCCTGGACTACAAGAAGATCCGATCGGACAATCCTACGGGAAGTCAAGCCTGATTCCTCCCTGGAAGGACAAATCCTGAAGCTGAAGCTCAAATACTTTGGCCACCTCATGAAAAGAGAGGACTCTTTAGAAAAGACCCTCATGCTGGGAAAGATTGAAGGCAAAAGGGGAAGGGGGAGGCAGAGGATGAGATGGTTAGACAGTGTCACCGAAGCAATGAACATGAAATTGGGCGAACTCCGGAAGCTAGTGAAGTACAGTGAGGCCTGGCGTGCTGTGGTCCATGGGGTCGCAAAGAGCTGGACATGACTTAGCGACTGAACAACAATAGTGCATTTGGCACCATCATTGCCACTTGTACTAGGGGTTCAGGTAGGCCCCTACTGGGCATGGGTCTTCATCCAGTGCCCGATCTGGCTGATCGATGCCCCTTCTGAGGCCAAAAACATTTGGCAGATGTAGTGCACAATCCTAACCAACCTTCTGGCACTGATATAGCTGTGCCAATGGGGCATATTCTGCATTCTGCAGTGAAGTAGTAGTCACGGAGGCCTCCTCAAGGGAAGGGAATGTTCCCTTACCTCAGAGCTGCATTGCCCTGGTGCTGGAAAGTTGGTTAGGATCAATCAATCAATCAATCAATCAATCAAAAAGTATTTATATACCGCTTTTCAACGTGAAGTTCACAAAGCAGTTTACAGGCAAATAATAATAAAGTAAGTGGCTCCCTGTCCCAAAAGGGCTCACAATCTAAAAAATGCAGAACACCACCAGCAACAGCCACTAGAACAGACACTGCTGGGGGGGGGGCGATGAAGAGGGCCAATTGCACCCATACATGACACTCAATGGTGGATCCAAGGAGAGGGGAGCCGGAATATGGCTGTCGAGCCTCCATGATTGACTTGGATCCTCCAGGAATCAGCATCAATCTCCAAGCACTGAAGCAGAAGAGAGAAGAAGAGTGCAGAAGAGAGTGACAAAAATGATTGCGGGGCTGGGGCACCTCCCTTATGAAGAAAGGCTGCAGCATTTGGGGCTCTTCAGTCTGGAAAAGAGGCACCTGAGGGGGGACATGATTGAGACATACAAAATTATGCATGGGATAGAGTAGATAGAGGGATGTTCTTTTCCCTCTCTCACAACACCAGAACCAGGGGGCATCCACTAAAATTGAGTTTTGGGAGAGTGAGAACAGATAAAAGCAAATACTTTTTTACCCAGTGGGTAATTAAGCTGTGGAACTCCTTGCCACAGGAGGTGGTGATGGCATCTGGCCTAGATGCCTTTAAAAGGGGATTGGACAGATTTCTGGAGGAAAAGTCCATTGTGGGCTATAGGCCATGATGGATTGTGCAACCTCCTTTAGTAGTAGGCTACTTCAGAGTGCCAGGTGCAAGGGAGAAGCAACAGGATGCAAGCATTTTGTTGTTTCGTGTGCTCCCTGAGGCACCTGGTGGGCCACTGTGATATACAGGAAGCTGGACTAGTTGGGCCCTTGGCCTGAGCCAGCAGGGCTTTTCTTATGTTCTCATGTTCTTAAGCAATCCTGGAGATTTTAAGAAGGCCTCCAGGAATTTCCAGCAGTACAACTTGGAAAATACATCTTTAAGAATAGCTTCCTCGAGAGCCGGCAACCCTAAGCAAGGACCATCACAGGTTTATTATGCCACAATTAGTTTCCCCAACTCTCCTTACAGGAAGCAAGTGGCAGGGGAAAAGAGATTTCTAGCCTTAGTTTTCCCATTTACACTTTGACCAGCACATTGCGGAAAATCCCAGAGGGCAGGTTCATAGACATACAGGCAAATTATATCTTGGACTGTTTGGGGTATAGAATATCTGAGCCAGAACTAGCCAGAGATGCATCGCAGCTCATCCGATTGTTTGGTAAAATATTCATTTCCTCCAAACAGGCATGAATAGGTAAGCGGCAGCGCAGAACACTCGGATGGTTGGGGAAAGGGACATCTCTGACTACTGTAGCTGAAAGTATTGGCACACATGGCTTTCTTGTGGTCCTACGGGCAGATGCACCATCACTTTGGAATGTGAGCTGTTTCTTTTAATTTGGAAAATATGACTTCAACAGAAAGGCTTCTATTTTCCCAGCAGCTTTGCTCTGCTGGCTTGAAAGCTTCAGCAAAAAATTCATCGTGTTCTCTCTTCAGAAAGGTCTCTAAGTTTTCTCAAAGAAGTCTTTCTTCTAGACCAGGGGTCCAATCCAGAGCCCTTCAGCGTGAGAGGCATGAGCACACCGCTTGCACCGGTGTCATACAAGGTCAGTGATGTCATGCACCCACTACGCAAGTACCGGTTCCTAGAAGTTGTGCTGGCCCCGCCCACTCGAAGCTGGCCCCATCAGCTGGTTGGCTCAGCAGCTGCGCATGCATACTGAATGCTCGCAGCCGTTGCCTGCACTTTCTGTGAGCAGGCAGGCAGGCAGGCAGGCAGCGTGGTGGCAGCGGCATCATGACATCACTTCCGTCTATGACCTCACTTCCTGCCACAACATCACTTCCGGCTTATGACGTCACTTCCAGTGGGCGGACCCCGACAAGTGCCAATCAAAAGTGAGTACCTGTTCCTAAATCATTTGGATGACACCACTGTACAAGGTGCCACAAAGTGTCTCCAACACCAGCAATAAGTCGTTACCACCTGCGCTGGGGCGGTGCCGTGGTGACACCGGCCATGCAGTCCGCAGTGAGTCCACGACTTGCCTGCAGTGGGGCCTTTCCAGGCAGGGCAGGAGGGTGTTCTGGGGCTGCGGGGAGTGGGGCAAGATCAGCAGTGACTCTAGCCAGTGCAGAAGCAACTAGATCACTCAACTGTGCTGCAGCCTTACTGCAGGGAAAGGGGACAAATTCCCCAATCCTGAGCTGCCTGGTTGCCCAAGTGAGAAACAGTAGGTGGGTGGCTAGTGCTGCATCCAGCCAGCAGCAGGAAGCTCCACGGGAGAAGGGGACGTGTGCCCCCTTTTCCCTGCAGTAAGGGTGTGGTCTGGTGAGTCATCTACTCACCTCTGCATCAGCTATTTAGCTGGAGCAGAGGTGAGGGCCTCTGTGTAGGGCTACGCGACCAGGATCTGCAGCGAAGCTTGCCGTTTGTCCCACCCCGCTCCGCCCCTCCCACTGCCCAGGAATGCCTTCTTACCCTGCCCCAAAAGACTGCAATGCCGGCGACTGGTATACTCATTGCTTGCCAGCTTGTGGTGCTGCTTCCATGTGGTGTGGGCGGGTGTTGGCCAGGCAGTTGTCCAGCGCCAGTGGTAAAGGTTTACTGCGGGTGCTGGAGGTGACTTACAGCACCTTCTGCGACACAAGCGCAGGCAGTACACTCAGACCACCCATGCTGAGGGGCTCAGGATTGAGCCCTCAAAGAGTAAATTGACTCACGGGACTCCCCTTGACCAGAATGTGTGGCCCACCAAGCCATGTATTCTGCTCTGCCTGTCAAGTGCTTGGCACCCTCCCTGTTTTTGCAATCTGAGGGAGGCAGCAACACAACACAGTTTGCAAGCCCTAGTGGGCCACCAAACCTGGCTAGTGGGCTGTATTAGCCTCCTGGTGGATTACGGGAGAGCTCCAGGATGCACGGACCAAACTGAACATGATCAAAGAATTGTTCCCTATTCCCCCAGCAAGAGTGCTATCGTGGCACTATTGCACTGGGGCCCCATGGGGAATTCTTATCCACATCCTGATGGCCCACAGGATACTGTCAGTGCCACTGGTATTGGGGTTCAGGGGTTCAGTCCCCCCCCGATGGACATGAGCCCTCAGTTGGTGCCCAACACTTTACTCCATCCCTGCCCAGTAATATCAAACCAGAAGGGAGGCTGGGAGGAAAAGGTATCATGTGTTCTATCCTCATGACTGGGCAGGACATTCTTGGGCCAGTCAAGGCAAACAAATTTGTTTGGGCGGGAGAGAGAGATTGGAAGCAGATCATACTTTATGTAGGAACTGCTGCTCACATATCCATTCCTTCTCAAACTTTATTTTTTTCATTTTATTTGAAGAATTTATATTCTGCCTTTCCCATGCCTAGGCAAATGCCCAAGGCAGCTTACATGGGCAGGCTGGTCTAAACCACAATTTTTCAATCAAAATCAAAAATCAAAGTCTGTGATTTACCGAATCATCAATCCCAGATGTGATTCTCAGTGTGATTCTCTCCTCTGGCTAGGTGCCATAAAGCTTCAGCAGGCAATCGTTAAGTCAAGTCTGGACAGATCCTCCAGTCATACCCCGTTCCCTTGCCGGCTGGCCTTCTCACACATTCCCAAACTGGCTAATCAGCTCCATCGTAACTCTGTCCTTTCACAACATACTGCAGTTTTTTTCACTTCACAGCATTTCATCTCCCATCCAAAAACCATAGATTCTTCTGCTTAGCTTCAGGCAGTACCAGCAGCTCAACCATCAGTCCACACCTGCTGTTTTGAGATTAAAAGATAACAACTTGTTAAGTTGTGAAAAATGTGTGTAATTGTTTACATTTTGAAAATGAAGGCTCAAAATGCAACTCTAGATTTCAGTTGGCCTCCCTCAGAGGCTAACACAGCAAGGGGTGTTCCTAAGTAGTGGGACTTCCATTGCTTGGGAGCATCCAACTGGTCTCTGGGGAAGGAAAGAATTGCACCTCCTATCCTCTCCTAGAGGCCCATGTGACAAAGCCAGCAGCCAACAGGAAGTGAGAGTTGAGAGACTGCCAACCCACTTGCTGACCAGCCAGCCAAAACACTTATCACCCACTAGATCAGGCACCTCCAAACTATGGCCTGTGGGCCAGATCCAGTGCCTATTGGAGGCCTTCCCCTGCATGAACGGAGCTCATCGTTCTACCAGGGAGCGCCTCTTCTTTGCATGCCAACACCCCCAAACATGGTGCCAGCCAGCCGCTTCCACGTTGTGGCACCCTAGCAAGCTTTGCACCTGGATTTCTGGGCAGATGTGGCTGACCTGCACCATGTTTGAGGGTGATCAGACACAAAGAAGATGCACTGCCCAGTGGAACGGAAAGCTCTGTTCAAGTCGTGGACTGCATTTTTGGTGTGTAGCGGTCTCCAGTTTGGAGACTGCTGGACTAGATAACTGACCCACTCTATCCCCAGCCTCAGCCCATGTACTGTAAGGAAGGGAGTGATTGGCAGCAGTTATCTGGTGGACAAACTAGCAAAAAGGTGAGTGGTCATTCCTCTGTCACCCTCCACTCTTCCCTTGTCACCCTCCAGTCAACCCATTCCCAGACTGGAGAATGAATGTGGTAGTGGGGAGGTGGCAGGTGGTAGGTGCAAACAAGCCATTGGACCAGGACATCCTGGTACTATAGGGTGTCACCACAGAGAAGTGCATAGGAACTCCTTAAATGACACCCCCCCCCAAGCTCAGTCTACTCTGCTCGCCCATCCATTTACAAGTCAGAAGGGATGAGAACAGGCTACATCTTCCACACAAGGCAATGAAGTTGCAGGCTTCTTTTGCACTGTGTTGCCTCTACAGCCCAGTTCCCAGCTGCATATACAACACATGCTTCTCCCCACCTGATTATTGTATTCTGGATGCTTGGCAGCTGACTGTGCAAACTGGCTCTTCATATGATAGGCAGTGAAGAAAACAGGAAAGGTTCTGGTGGTATTATGTTTTATTCCTTTTTTTTTCCATGATGGAATTCAAGGGATTGTACTGTACAGAGGATTCCAAAGCGGTGCCCCACCCAGCGGCATTCCTACAGGGGGGAAAAGCACTGTGTTTTACAGGAGTCTGAGCTCCTGTGCAATGCAGCCCCTCCCCCTTTCCTCCAGAACCATTTGCGGCTCAGAGAGGAAAGCCTCCAAGCCAGCTCTCCATGCCACGAATGGCTCTGGAGGCGAGGAGGAGGGGCCATGTTTCACAGGAGTTCAGGGTCCTGCAGTTGCAGACCCAGACAAGGGGCTGCCCCAGGTGCTGCCCCCTCCCTGCCCCCTTTGCTGTTCTGCCATGCCAGACGCCATTTTGGAGCTGTACAGGGGCAAGGGAGGGCAGGCGAGCTGTTTCACCTCCGCCTTCCTCCCACTCCACCAGTGCAGCGCACGGGGCATTTGCCCCCCTTCATAATGGTAGAACCACCACTGGGCTCCTGCAAAACTTAGCATTCCCCCCCCGTAGGAACGCCACTGGCCCCACCCGGACACTGACCAGACCAGGTCTGCTTTGCGCCAGGAAGGTGGCTGCACCATGCCCTGAGAGAACAGGCCCAGATACCCCTGGCATAGGCAAATTAACACTTGGCAGTGTAGTTCTGATCACATGCTGAGCGGGCATTTGTGAGCCAGACTTACTTGCTTGAGAAATCTTTTCCAGAGCTTTCGCCTTGATGCTTAAAGGGCTGAACAGGAAGCACAAGAAATGTCCATGCAGAGGTGCCCTTGATCTCAAGGCAGCCTACACTTGCTTTCCACGGGAACCTCTCCCCCCCCCTCTCTCTGCCAGCCTGATAATGGAAACATTGTTGGCACCCCCTGAAAAACAATCAGTACAGTCACAATGACTTCAGCAGACATGCTGGAACGAGAGCCAGCAGAAAATGACTTTAATGGGAATATGTTGCAAAGCAGCTGTTGGAGTGTGGTAACAAGATGCTGAATAAATGGCAGCTACATAACTTCCCCTAATCAGATTGGAGCAATCAGCTTGAAAAATTTTCCCATATGTTGGAGAGTGGAGCTCGTGCCTAGGGTTATGGCAAGGACACAGGCCACATTAAGGTTACACAGTCTGGCTACAATTAAACACTCGCTGCAGAAATTGTGATGATGCTTCAGGGAGCTATTGCACTTTAGTCATTCGTAATTGCTTATTCGGAAATTACTCACTCCAAAATTACTCAGGGCCCTGTTCCACAGTTTGCAGCATATGTTCTCAGAGAAGGAAAATATTATCTTTCCAGTGGGTATCATTGTATGAATTTGTTTATGGCTATTAATGCAACTTAATATAATGGGATCGTTCATTAATAAAGTCATTTAGGATATCAGGGCTAGAATCCAAATACATATTTGCACAGGAAATTTCCTGTGATGCTGGATGCCTTAATGGCATGCTTTCCGTTTCCTACCCAGGACGTATGTTTCCTTGTTACTCCTTAATACACAGGGCTTAAGAGGAAACTGGCAAACTTGCCCTTTAATAACATCTGCCCTTCTGAAGAGAGAGGCTCAGTCCTTAACAGCTGCCTTCAGAGCTTTGTCCCTCTCACTTCAGAGCTGGCAGAGAATCAATAGAAAAGTAAAAGCTGCATAGAAGCCTGGCATTGTGCAAACTTCCACATTATTATACCATTAAATCATGCCCTGAAGTGCCTCACTGTATGGTCAAATGTGTTTTGACAAAACTGCGCAGCCCAATTCGCATGTCTGTTCAGCTGGAATTAAACCCGCTGTGTTCAAGTCCCGGGTTAGATTGCACAGAAACACAGATTTACGGCACAATCCTGCTGCAAATATGCTGTAAAGCACATTGCAACAGTGCAACGGTCAGTAGCGCTGGTGGGAAGGCCTGTGATGTTCCACCAGTGCAGAGAGCAATGTGCGCCAGACACCGTACGTTTGAGACTTTAGGGTCTTTTGTGCGCATCTGCCTGAGTTATGTTATGCATGTATAGGTTAGAAGTGAATTTATTGGGACTTACTCCCAGGCATGTCTTGCAGTGCAATCCTATGCATTCTTACCTGAGAGTAAGTTCCACTGAACAAAACTGGCTTTACTTTTGAATGCCAGGTGCAAGGGAGTGGCAACAGGATGCAGGCATCTTGTCTCATGTGCTCCCTGAGGCATCTGGTGGGCCACTGTGAGATACAGGAAGCTGGACTAGATGCGCCCTTGGCCTGATCCAGCAGGGCTCTTCTTTTGTTCTTATGAGTAACACATGCATCAGATTGCATTGTTAGTGTTCAGGACTAGGAATGAGGTCAGAAAAATGACTTTTGATCTTCATGTGATCTGCTTAGGAGTTTCTCCCAAATTCCCCAAAATGCACACAGCTCAACACAAAAATTGAAACTCATGAAAATTTGTCTCCGTTCTAGTAGCAGTCCCACCTGTCTGGAAGTGATTCAGACATTTCCACATCAGTCTTTTTTCCCTCATATCTTAGAGAAGATGTTAAGTGACACTGATGTAATATCCTCCTCACCTATATCACCCTGTGCATGCCACATACTGAATAACCCACTTTTATCCATTTTAAGGAGCTCTGTCGTAACTAGGGAGCTTATCAAAGCTTTGCAATAAATGTGTGTCCATCTGTTCGTCGGTCCATCTGTCTGTCTAGTATCTGTAATCTGATAACTTAGTTACATGTGTTCGGGTAAACAAGTATATAAACTTAGAAGCCACCTACTTTTTCTCTAAAGCAGGGTAGAAGTAGAGATTTACTTGCAGCAGTAGAGAGAACCGTGCCTGGCTTATGATACTGATGTTCCAGAAGTGAGCGGAGAAAGTTTGCATACAGTTTAGTAACTCAGTCTACAATAGTATCATGGCTGCTGTTTGTGCTGTTTTTAAGGCTCAGCTTCCAACTCCAAGCCTCAGGAAATCAAACATCTGACAATGCAATTTGATATATGTTTTCGCAGAAGTAGGTTATAATAGGATTTACTCCCATGTAAGTGTGACAGGATGGCAGCCTGAGTGGGGAATGAATGCATCCTGTCAAGCGCCCATGCCCGGATATGGGAACAACAAGGCACTGTATGGCACACATCCTGCTATTTCACACACAGCAGTGGCTGCTGCTGAATAATTTGAACTGTTGATAACATATTTATAAGACAATGGTGTTTTGCTAGTGTTTCTCTAAGCAAAAGAATAATTGCCCTGGGGTTTTCAATCTAGGGAGGACATGCTGTTGCAGGGTAAGTCAACCTCCAGGGAGGCCTTCGACAGTGTCAAACCAAGAGGCTGGCAAAGTGTTCTTTGATACAAGAATAGCGTCATTTCCCTATTTTTCATCTGTGAAATGGTGGTCAGAGATTACATTAAGCCAAACTTGCTTAATGTAAGAGTCACATACAATAAAACTTCAGATGTTTGAGAGCTGCAATATTTAAGAAGCATTTAAATTTATTTACTCACCGTGAACATTAAACTTATGTTTTATTCCAATGGACTCTCAGTCTGTACCTGGTAAATAATTATAAAGCTTGAAAATGTCTTATTTACCTTTTATGTTAATTGTGATGCCAAAAGGAGCTCAGCCAACATATTTCCAAGAGCCGCACATTATGCATCAAAGAGCCACGTGTGGCTCGCAAGCTGCGGTTCGGTGACCCCTAGTATATGTATATTAAGGAATTGCCATGAGGAAGAAGAGATGGAGAGGATACTGCAGAAGCTGAAGGGTTAATTTACAATTTACAGTGCAATCCTATGCATGGGTCCTCAGAAGTAAGGCCAATTAAATTCAATAGGACTTACTCCTGGGGGAGTATGTATGGAATTACATCCTTACTAGACTGACAGTGAACTCCTGTGCCCACTTTCCCAGGAGTAAGCCCCAGGAACACAGTGGGACTTAATTCTCAACAATCCTGCACAAGATTATTCAGGTAGGCTGCAGCCCTATACTGTACATGCTTCCTTGGGAGGTAGCTCCCAAGATTAAGTGGAATTGCCACCAGTGTTCGTCTCTCGCAGACCCGTTCTGTAGCTGCACTGGGTCATGACAGCACTTCCAGATGTTTGGAAGTGACATCATCCCGTCATTGCTGAATGTCTGCATTGCCAAGTTCCACACTATGCGGAGCTCAGCTTAGAGCAGCATTTCTCAACCGATGGTAAGCATACCCCCAGTAGTATGTGAGGTGTTGTCTGGTGGAACCTCACAACAGTGAGATCAGTCGGAAGCAACAGTGAGATCAGTAGGAAGCTTGGCTTGGCAGGCAGAGCTCCAGTGTGCAGTTTTCACATACTTGAAAAACACTTCATCCTGCCCTGAGTCTCTTACCAGTGTTTATTGCATTGTGTTTGGCCTTCCAACCTGGAAGTAACTGATGATGACGTCATCACCAGTTATTTCCAGTGTTTCTTCCAATTAGTGGGACATGCAAAATGGTATGTTGGGGGATGCAGTGGTGGTCCTACCAATATCGATGGGGGGGGGGCAAATGCCCCAAGCACTGCGCTGGTAGTGGGGGGGGCTAGCAACAAGGTGGCTCACCTCTCACAGAGGTGAGCTACAGGAACAGAGTTAGGCCCTCCCATCTGCATTTGTGTTAGAACGGCTCCAAAATGGCACACCATTTGTGTGGGGATGTTGTGGGAATGGTGCAGGGGAGCTGGCACAGGGGGCAGCACTCATTGGATGTTGCCCTGGGGCAGAGCCTTGGCTGGGTCTGCAACTGGGGGGGGGGCGAAGATTGAGAAACACTGACTTGGAGGGAACAATGACTGCCACCTCCTTGGTCTTTGCTCTGCCCAGCGCCCCCAGAAATCTTTTTGCACATGTGCAAAAATCCAGGTGTCCATCATTAGTGAGCATGATGATTAGTGAGCAGGGTGATTTTAATTACCATATTAGACAATACATGTTCTAAATACATACAAAACAAATGGTAGTGCCTTCAAAATTGAGCCTGGTGGTGGCTTTCATCTTGGGCCCAGTCTGTATATGCCGTGGTGGTAGAACTCAAATTAGTAGGCTATGCCATTTCAGATGAAAAGGGTGCGGCGGTGGGAGAAAATCAACTATAAAAGAAGGACTGTCACTATTTGTTTTCAAAAATGTGTGCTGCGGAATCTGGAAACAAATATCACAATCCAACTAAAACAGATTTTTGCATTAAATAAACATGGTCATTCACAGGGGGATATGAAAATGCACTCATTTGTAAATGGGATATAGCAAGTGGAGAACTCCAAAAGACTACCAGCACAGCCTGCAGTTGATCGACATATGGATACTCACCCTCCCTGCAGAAAACATTTACTTTCAGCTTAAAGATACTTATTTGGCAAGACACCAATTTTGCTGTTATTAAAAGGGGAGAAAAGTATGCTCTATTGGTCAGAGCCCCAGATGTAAACTGTAAAATGCTGTGGAATTAGTATTACTACATAAACTAATAGCTACCATGAAAATCTTCCCTCCCTGGGCACCTTTTCAGAATAATGGATGCAATAATGTATGGAAAGAATTATACTTAAACAAGCAGAACATCTCAATCTGCAGTCATTGCAGAGATAACATTGGCGCATAAAGCATGAATCCTGTTAATTCTAATCTGATAAAGTTATTTCATTGTAAACATTTCCATTTCTTCACACTGCTTGTTAATACAACTGTTATCTAGTATCTCGTGTGATGTGATTGCAACCTCATATGTAATAAGGCTTTAAAATTTTAGCTCTAGACTCTCATTCTAGGCCAAAGGTGCCAAACTAATTTCATACATTGGGCCAAATAGCATTCATGGCACCTGTTGAGGGCCAGAAGTGATGTCATTAAGCAGGTGATGGCCAGAAATAAGGACATTTTTCTCCGCTAGGAACTCATTCACTGCAAATGAGTAGCCTCCTTCTGAGGCATCCATCCATTGCTCATTCCCAAAGCCTCAGCAGAAGTGGCAGTGCTGAAAGTGCAGTGCTGGGAAAAAACCAATAATTGGGCTCTTATCATGTGGATTATCCTTTCAGCAGTGATACCACAGTAGCCGTGGTACTGCTGAAAGGGTAGCCTGCATGATAATTGGGCTCTTCCAACACTACCCTTTCAGCAGTGCCTCTTCCACAGATGTGTCACCACAGCTCAGCTGCTGAGAGAAGCTGATGCTGGGAGAGCTTAATTATCATGGGGCCAGACAGAGAACTTCCAGATGCCGTATGTGACCCACAGGCCTTATATTTGACACCCCTATTCTAGGCCTAACTGGAACATGGGGCTGGTTCACACATGCATGTCCATATGTGACATGGACTGCAGCATCATTTTATCACTTGTAAGTGTGACCAGAACTTACCAAACACAGACAGAACTTTCATATACCTCACTTCGTTGCAGGGCACAATCCTAACCTGTAGTTACGTCGGCACAATTTTTCCAGCAAAGTTTGGCTGGCACAAAAGCCACCGTAAAGTGCATTTGGACCACTCTTGGAGTCAGGAAGGATGGCGCACGTCTGTGTGTTGGCCTCTCGGACTCTGAGAGTGGTCCAGACATATTTCACTGTGACCCTTGTGCCAGCCAAACTTGGCTGGCCTAACTGTGCCAGCCTAACTCCAGGTTAGAATTGTGCCCTTAATGTAGCAAACTTGACTCCTATATAGAAACTTTCTCTGAGTGCTTAGTTTAAATGCCAAGATTCCATCACAGAACAAGGACACGCTCTCTATTCAGATGTTATCTAAAAGTATGAAGAGAGAGGGGAGCAGAAATAGCAAAAACCTGACCCCCATGCCTTTGTTATAAAATCTGGAAAAGCCCTTGTGCATACAGCTATACGCTGGGAGGTTATTCCTGCAAGGAAAACCTGAAAAGACGGGGCTCACAGTCATATGGAAAAAAGCTCTCTGCACACACAGCTGTACATGCAGTGACTTCTTCAGACTTTAAACCCAACACATGGAAGTCAGGGAATCAGATAATGCCTTCAAAGGGCTTTGGTGGCAATTAAAGAAAGATGGCCATTGTACTTTCCAAAGGCATCGATTCACTCACAGCCCAATCCTGAGCACGGCAGTAACCAGGACTCCAGTGGCAGCGACCACTGAATCCTGGGCCAACAGGGAGACTGCCGGAGATCTCCTTGGGGGGGGAAGGGAGCTTCCTTTCCCCAGGGAGACCTCAGATGGTGGCAATGGGTCTTGTCAGCTCTGCACTAATGTTTGAATGGGCGCAGAGTTAAGGATGCCTGCGTCAGGCCACCCGGATTCAAGATAAGGCAGCAGAAGTTGTAGCCTTCTCCATGCCCCCCCCCTCAGGCCTGGTCCTCCATTCCACCCCTCCCTGCCTCCCCCGACCCTGAATCTCCTTACTGTTCATCGGCGCTGCTGGAGTGCTGGCTGGCTTGAGGCCAGGCACTGACTAGCACACATATCGCTGGCATGATGGGCATCAGGAGTGGGCCCTTATTCATCTGTCAGCCATCACTACTTGCAAAAGCAAAGGTAAAGAATGTTGTACATCTATGTATGAATGAAACCACAGGTCAATCATGTTTTCCTTGTCTTTTTCCCAGGTTCGATGGCAACCTTGAAATTGCAAATCTGGAAGTGCAGAATTATTTTGGTTTTCAAAGGTCTCAAGGTGAATGATGGATGGTGGCGTCTCTAGGCAAAATGGCGCCAATGGCAAACACTGATATTGCACCCCTGTCTAAACAGAGATCATGGGGTGAGAAGCAAGTCCTGTTCCACCAAGTGAATTTATGCAAAAAGCCACATACACTAAGCCCCCCTAAAAGAGAAATGAAAATTGTGCTCAAACTTGGGCGGCACAAGAGCAGCTCTGGGCAGGGGGAGGGTGGGAGGAACTGGGCAAGGTGGGCAGGCTGGGAGGTGTGCTGGCCCAGGGAGGGGGTAGGGCTGGGATGTGGCTGTTAGGTATGCACCATCCTCCCTGACAGAGAGTGGTCCATACGCGCTTTACAGTGTCCCTTGAGCTGGCCAAACTTTTCTGGCCTAACTGTACCAGTTTAACTCCAGGTTAGGATTGCACTCAGGTTCTCATAAGTGTGCTGCAAATAAAGGTCATTCATATAAGTCCTCATAATCATGGCATTTCAGAAATAACCACATTTCTTTATGTTCTTGGTGAATAAAATTTTTTGCCTTTTCAGATGCTGTATTACACATAAAACATTAATTCCAGTTGCTCCAGTTTCAAAAGAGCAGCCATGGATATTTCTCTTTTTCACAGAAGTGTGAAACTTAAGGCTGAACATTTTAACACTTCTCCAGTGCTTTTAATATTATATGTATCCTGTTTGTTTATATCATGTACTAAGCTATATTTCCCCTGGTATTCTCTTCAGATGTCAGATTAGTTATATGTTGTACAACTGATGTTGGGAAGGAAAGATTAAGAATTAGAATCCCCCAATGAACGAAACTAGTTTTATCTATATTTAAAGACCAAATGCCTTCAACACAAATAATACACACAGTCTCTCTCTCTCTCTCTCTCTCTCTCTCTCTCTCTCTCTCTCTCTCTCTCTCTCTCTC
>JAJKFI010000006.1:12186325-12217394 GCA_029204185.1 Lerista edwardsae | reverse complement strand
CTCTCTCTCTCTCTCTCTCTCTCTCTCTCTCTCTCTCTCTCTCTCTCCTGAAAAGCTTTAGAATATGTTATTTGAACCTAAAAATAAAGCCACGTTTAAAGGCCTATCAAGACTATTTTTGTTTTGCTTTTAAATTATAACACCATTTTAAAATTAATGAAACACTTGCAGAGGGGTTTTGCCATTCTGAAGATACATGATATTATTTTATCATTTCTTCAAAATGAAAGATGCCGCGAATAACAAAATACTTTAATTTGTCATTGTGTTTCATTGACATTTTGCCCATTTTGTACAGTGGCAATTAAGGGCCCAATCCTATCCAAATTCCCAGGGCTGGTGTAGCCATGCCAATGGGATGTATGCTGTGTCTTATGGTGGAGGAGCACTTACAGAGGCTTCCTCACGGTACGGTAACATTTGTTTCCTTATGTCAGGGCTGCATAGAGGCTGAACCAGTGCTGAAAAATTGGATAGGACCCTAAAACTCATCATAGAGACTGAACAGAAAACACCTTGTGGGATCAGAACAAAGGGCCAAAGTTTTTTCTTTCTACTAGTGCAGTGGTATTCAAACTTTTTAGTCTGGGACCCACTTTTTAAAATGGCACTTGTATTGGAACCCACTGGAAGTGATGTCATTAACCTGGAAGTGATGTTGTGGCAGGAAGTGACATCATCAGGGAGGATGTGCTGGTATTGTAACATAATAAAATGACACTCTTAAAATGCAAATTGGCATTCTTGGACTGCAGCAATTATACAACCATGAAACATCCCTGACAAAAAGCAAGATGAGTACAAAATATGATGTAAAAGCAACAAATATGAACTAAAAGCAAAATATGAACTAAAAGCAACAAATTTTTTTAAAACCCTCACTTGAACATTCAAACTGTTAACACTCACAAAAGGAATATAGCAAGAGTAAGATCTCCAACTTCCAAGATACCTGCTCCCAGCTTTCCGCAACCCACCTGACATCAGGTTGCGACCCACCAAGTGGGTCCCATCCCACAGTTTGAATAGCACTGTACTAGTGTTTGGCCACATGGCTTTGTAAAATAACAAGCAAGGCTCTTTGTCACCAACATATAGTAATCTGAACAGCAATTCAGATCCCACTTACACAGCAATTCAATGTCCATCAACTTCCCATGGGAGAGTTTCAGTCTCCAAATACCTCCTTGGGGCAAGGGAAGTTTTGTTCCCTTGCCCTAGAGTTAACCCCTGCCTGCCCAATGAATCTACTTGGACCTGTGGCAGCAAGTGGATCTGTGAAGTGGGATCAAGCCTAGGATGGGGGCATGGATTTGGTGGGTGCCACTGCCATTCAATTCACTCTCTTCCAAGTCCCAATCCACCCTACTCCTCGTAAGAATTTTGTTTGTCATGCCATGGCCCTCAGCTGACCCACAGAATTAAGTGGTGGCTGCATCAGTGCCACAGCACCTCCACAGGTAAGAATGGGCTGTACATAACCTAAATAGCACTAGTTCCTTTCTAATACTGATCAAAGGGAAAATCATTATTTACTTTTCTCCATTGACAAATAATGTCCAATAATTCCTGTTTGCTCACCCATAAGAGGACTTTGCCCTGTTTCAAGGGACTTTGGTGAACTAATCTGCATGAAGCTTTTCGAAAATCAGAGCATGCCATGTCCCTGTTCTATGGATCAGTTCTGCCTACATGCTTGTAGGGCAAGAGGTCTGGTCGGGGCAGAAGGTCTGGTCCAGAGGGTAGAGCTGCTGTTAAGTCCGAAAATAAGATCCAGAGGTTGCCAGTTCAAGATCACTGGAAGCTTCCATGAGTGGTGAAACCTCATGAATGTGACTGATAAGTTGAGCTGTCTCCAACTGCCTTCTGTGGCAGAGGAGTTGTGTTGGGCCAGCTGTTTCTTCAATGAGAGCAGAGAAGCCATCTATGAGCCATTTATCAGCCAGTGTGGGAGGCAGCTGTGCAGCCAGCAAGGAAGACCAGACCATGAAAGATCCATTTGAATGTAGTTGTTCTTGAAATATTAGAATCTTCGTTATTTGTAACAAAAGCAAATCCTCAGGGTTTAGAAAAAGCCTGCCTATGTGAACCACCTTGAATTAAAGTCAAAGGAGCAATCCAATCATCAAGAAAGGCGGTATATAAATACTGGTATTATTGTTGTTGTTGTTGTTGTTGTTGTTGTTGTTGTTATATTTGGCAGAAGATTATATTATTATATATATTATATTATATTATTATTAAGAATAAATAATAATAATAATAATAATAATAATAAATGGGCAGAAGATTTAGCTGAGAGGGTTAATGCCTCCGTTTGCCCGAAGATAACAGCTGAAGATCTGAAAGTCGTGAGCTCGAGACTACCGGAAGTCTCTGTGAGCGGCAGACCTTGCAAACTGTGGTTGAGTAAAAGCCGAGTTTCAGCTGCCTCGTGGGAGGAGGAGTGTGCTGAACTCAGCTGCGTCTCTGGTGGGAGCAGGGAAGCCTCATCAGCCAGCAGACGACAGACGGGTGGCTAAAGAAAGAAGGCTAAATCCAGAAAGAAAGATCTGTATGAGTGTTGTTCTTGAAAGATAGAACATTTCTGTAAATTGTAAAAACCTTTGGGTTTGTGAATAAAAGTCTGCCTATGTAAACCACCTTGAGTTACAGTCATGAGAGAAATCTAGTGATCTTAAGAAAGGTGGTATATAAATACATATATTATTATTATTATTATTATTATTATTATTATTATCATCATCATCATCATCATTCTAAACTAGGCTGAAAGGGTCAATGAAGCAATATTCTCCCTGGAAAAGGCATGCTGGTTTTATTTCTCAGCAAGACTTACTTTTCTCTTCACAAGCGTAGCCTTAATTCTTTCTACCAATTCACCTGAGACAGAAGTTAGGCTGACAGATGCATAATTTCCAACTCCCCACCCCCAACTGGATTTCTCATAATGGAATTACATTGGACACCTTCCAGTTCTCTATTAAGAAGGCAGATTTTAGCAGTATTGCTTACTTTACCAAAAGCATCAACAAATTTACAAGCAAGTTCTTGATTCTCCCACGAATGTCACCTGGTCCTAGTGACCTGTGACTGTAATTTGTCTGTTAGCCCTAAACTGTTATGCTTTTAATTCTTCAGAAGTATTCAAAAGTATTTCTGACAAGGAAAAAGAAGAAGTTCAGATGCAGGTATCTTCCCCAATGTCCTCTGCAGTGAAGACAGGTGCAAACGATCTCTTTGGCCTGTCTTCAATGTTGCGGCCTTCTGTTCATGCTCCTTTCACAGTACAATGTGTCTCCGGCTGACCATTTCATGCTTCATGAGTTGGTTGCTCTTTCAGGATTTATGTCTACAGCAATATGGTCTCCAAATTTCTTCTCAAATTATCTTATTGTAAATTTCTCTGGAGCCTGTGGCTTGCCCAGGTTTATACTTCTTTAGCCAAGACTTCCATTTTTAAAGGATGTTATCCTGCATTTTATGGCGTCTTTAGACCTATTCAGATGTTCAGACTGGTCCTCCAGAGCTCACAAATAGCAAGTGATGCATAGCAAAAAGCCCAGGTTTCTGAAAAAGGCTGGTGTGTCCAGTTATAGCAGTTCAGAACCCACAGAGGGGAAGTCTGGATAAGTTCACTCAACAGATGAGAATGAGGTTGAAGGGCCAAGGGCATAGTGAAGATCCAAGGGAACAAGAGACTGGAATTTCCAATTGTTATAGCAACCAGCTAGGCAACACGATAAGGGATGAGCCAAGGGCGGAAGCCTGCTACTAGGTCAAGGGGCTACATACAAGGAGAAAGAACAGAAGGCATAAACAAGCATATGTGTTTATAGATAATAGATTCAGTTTGTGCAAAAATCGCTTTAGCAAGCATCTATAAGCTAATGCCACGTTTACCAACACGTTTACCCATACAAGGCTACGCATGCTCAGAAATGTATGGGGCAAGCACCCCTAAAAATGTATAAAAAGCTTCTTGTAACTCTGTTCTTGGCCATTTGCCTGTTTCGAGCATATAGTCCTGCACGTGTGAGTAAAATTCTTTTCTCACTTCACTCCTCGGCCTGAGCGTTGTCTATCCGCATCACATTTTCAAGTACAAGGTGGAGGGCAAATGCAGCCCATGTAATAGGTAGGGAAACTTACAGAAGAAGGACTGTAGCTCAGTGGCCCAGTACCTCCTTTGCTTCCAGAAGCCAGGCTTCACCCCCTATCTGAGCAGTAAGGAACTTTAAGATGCAGTGCCTCAACAGTTTCCTGACTGGTCATCAGATAAACTGTGGGGCTGCATTTAAACTGCCTAGAACTTCCCTGAGATATGCAGGTTTTAGAGGTTCCAGTGGCATCCAGGTTACAGATAATGGAATCCAGGTTACAGATAAAGGAGTGATAAGGTGATAATACTTGTTGCTGCAACTTCTTTATCTTGTAATACGATAGGCATCATAATCATGCCTAAGTTCTCTTAGAACTTGACAAAGAGAAGAGGATACAGTCTCTTTTCTGCCAGGTGGCCAAGAGTGAAGCTCTTTGGCCTGAAATGTGTCCAAAAAAAAAATCATCACCCATCCTCTGAGTCTGAAAGTATGCACTTGGACTGCCCAGCCCCACAATGTCGTCCACAATGTCTCTGGCTTCATGGTGGATTCTAGCCACACTTGTGTGGTTCCAAAGCCTCTTTCTTATCTACCTCCTTCCATGTACACATCCCCCAGATTTGCTAGAATGCAAGAAGTTACCTTATACTGAGTCAGTCCTTACATAGGCCCTCTAATTCATTATGGTCAACCCTAGCAGTGGCTGTCCAGGATTTCAGGCATGAAATGTCTCGGTCTACCTGGAGATGCTGTGGATTGAATTTGAGACATTCTGCAAACAAGGTGCTTTGCTGTGGAGCTGCAGCCCCAGCTTGGCTTCGCTGACATGCCGCGTGCCTGAGCAAATGTAGCAACCTTGGCTGCCTCACCACTAACCCCTTCTCGAAGCAATGATCAGCTAGAGAAGGATGCTGCTTACATCTGGCCTGATCACTTTATAAAAGGATCTCTCATACAAGGCTGAAGATGGGGCAAGGACAAACCCTAAAACCCAATTTGCTCTTCCAGTGACTTCAGTGAAACTTTACTTTAAACTTCAGTTTAAACATACTGTCTAGTACATCAGTGACTGGGCGGGTCGCTTACAGAGTTCGTTCCACTCCTTACCCAGCCTTGCCTGAAAAGAACTCTTCTCACAGCTGAATGCAAATGTCCTCTTTTAGTCCATCCACTGCATTTCTGGTCTCTCTCTCTCTTCAGCACAGAGCAATATCTACTTCAAAGCTTTTACGCCAGAGACCCTGATGATGGGCTTTGGCTGGAGCTGCTGATTTCAGCGAACGCGCTGAAGGACTTTGGCTCCAAGTGCTAAATATATTAATGATTATTCAATATTTATACACACAAATACCACATGCGATATACGTACTGGGGTGAGTTGCCTTGAGTGCGGTTGTGAAACTGGAATATTCCAAGGCTGACATGGGGCTCTGATTCCGTCAATATTTCCTTTTAAATGGAAGCACTTGCCAATGTCTTGTCATTGCAAAGAGTGCAAGTGAAGTTCTACTGTGCTTAAGGACCTCCCTAGGCACAAAGTATATTTGAATGTGAGAAACTCTAGAGTGATCGAAAGTGCTTCCGAGTTCATGACTAGGGCAGTTGTGCATAGAGGAAAAGCTAGTAGGTGGTGGTGTCCATCCTGTCCATTCAACTTGTCTTGCACTTGTTGGTTTGGCTCAGACCAAGGGTCCACACAGCCCAGCATCCTGCTTCCCACAGTGGCCAATCAGGGAAGCCCAAATGGAGGGCATGAAGACAAGAGACTTTACATTTCAAAGAGACCTGCTGCATCAAAGGCAATACTGTACGAGATCAGAAGAGTACTCAGGCAGGCAGTGGCAAGCACCAGAAGCCAAAATGCAGTTCTATGGAGAACAGCCAAGGAGTATTCTAAATTCAGGCATGGGCATACTGAAACTCATGATGTTAAGGCACAGGAAAGTATATGGCCGAAGTGCTTGGTGGCTTCCACAGCCTATTTTACCTTACACATGGCTTTCAAAAGCAACCTTAACCTGTATTTGAAGTTGCTTCTCAGCAGGAGAACATGTGCATTCCTCCCATAAGCTAGACAGGCCTCACTGATGTGTTCAATGTAGAGATGAGCAAGCAGGCCTGGGCTCATGCTACATTGCCTTGGAAATAAAGCAAGCCATTCATTTCTGAATGACTGAAAATCTGAATTTGTACCTGCAACTCCCTTCCCTTCCATCCAACCCAAGTCTCCTTTTCCTTCCTCGCTGTGACCTATCTGGGGCAGGTATGGTGGCAACTATGACTCATTCCTTCCCTCCCTTTTCTAGTGCTTTTCCAAGCCATTGGAAAAAGACCAAGTGCTGCCAGGGTAACATACAGTAGTTTACTTATGGTCTACTATTCATGTGCACTGTATGCCACCCAGCCTCCCAGGAGAAAGAATGTGGAAAAAGACATTTTGATGAGCGAGGGTGGGGGAAGATGGAGGAATCACTGTTCCTTCCCTCTCATGCATTATAGTCTTCCAGTTTGGTATTTGTAATTACAAATGGTTGCGTTGTAGCCACCAAGAGGCTAAGAGAACTTAGGATGCAATCCAGTAATGGGATCTGGGGATTGACTACAGGAACGCTGGGCGGGACTTTGGCGGGACTTACGCATCATTGGCTGCCCGTCCGTTCGGTCCGCCGCCCTCCCTGGCCTCGGAGGGGTGCTGGCTCGCCGGGGGGGATGGGTGGGGGGCGCGCCGGGTGATCGGATAAGCAGCGGTGGGGCGCGCTCCCCAGGAGAAGCCCGCACGGCCGGCGGGCAGCCGAAGGAACGAAACGGGCGGGCTGCCAATCACGCGTAAGTCCCGCCCAGCGTTCCTGTAGTCAATCCCCAGATCCCATTACTGATGCAATCCTAAACCATTTTCCAACACGGGGGTAAGGGCAATGCAGCTCTGAGGTAAGGGAACCTTCCCTTACCTTGAGGAGGCCTTTGTGACTACAACTCCACTGCAGGATGCAGCATATGCCCCATTGGCACAGCTATGTCAGTGCTGGAAAGTTGGTTAGGACTGCACCCTGAATGACTTTCAGTATGTAGGTTAAGGATTAGTCAAAGATTCCGCCTGATGACGAATATAATCATTTGCTAATTGTAAGCACCAGCTCGACATTTGCTCAACCTTCTGTGAAAGTGGGGTAGAATTGCTACTGAAACAATATAATTAGCCCATTGTCTGAGTTTATTTTTTTAACGTATGCCATGTTGGTTGCAAACCTCATTAATCATGGGTGTCACGTTCCTTATTTATTAAAGAAAAACAGAAGGTAAATACAGATCATTCCTCATCTGATCTGAAGCACATTTAAGGTTTTAGGGTTTTGACATGCCTTGTCCCACCTGGGAATGAATTCCCCCAGTTGAACCATCAAGAAGACGCTGAAAACCAGCCACAGGGAACTTAAAAAGACTTTTTGACCTCAGATTGTGAGATTATATGGATTGTTATACACCTCTCTATGGGGCCGTTTGATCGCTTATTATTATTGTTGCTAATTAATACTGTTCTAATTGTTGATGTATATGTGCCTGCTTTGATGTTTTTTTGATCCTGTTATTTTGGGGATTTCACTTACTACTTTTTTAATGGTTTGGGGATTTTAGAACCTGTATTTTCAAACACTTGTTTAATTCTTTTTTTATGTCAAGCTATTCTATTTCTTTTAGAACCATGCAATGTCTTGATGCGCTATTCTTCACGGGCTCTTGTGAAATGGGTCAATCCTAGTTAATTTTTAAAGTTATACCAACACATTCACTTTTTGTTCTACTTGAAGCTACTAACTGAACGAAACAAAACAAAACTGTCAGCATTAGCTTTACACATATTTTATTCCAGATCTGGCATTTTGAGGCAATCTAGGTGAACATACTGGAGCTATATAACCTTCAAGTCACTTGCCATGCTACAGGTTAAAGACCTGCACCCTGACCCAAAGAGTCTTTGCTGTCTTATGCATACAACTTCCACACATGCAAAGCTTCCCCATTCCTTATAGGGAAGCAAACAGCTCCACAAGTAGAAAAAAGGCAAAAAGGGAGACATCCCTTCTGTTGAAATGAGGAATGCTGTAATTCATTGTTTTTCGGCCCTAGGCATGTCTCTGCCCTTCCTCATAAATACAGCACCTGCGTAAAATTAAGAATGATTGCGGACCTTTAAAGGTATTGTGACTAAAATGGTTGTTCTTTCTTAGCCTACGTCTCCTTGAAGCTATTTTCTAAATAAAAACAAAAACTCTGTATTATAAAAGCAAGTGTGCGTGCGTGCGTGCGTGCGTGCATGTGGGTCTGTGCGCGCGCACGTGCGTGCAAAAAAAAACCCTGCAATGCTGTTCAGTGCTGCAGGTTTCTAGGAAAGAGGTTTCCCTTTTCCCCTTCCAGAGTATCCAGTGGCTCTGAGCCAATGAAGTAGTTCCGTGATCACAAGCAGACCTCTTCCATTGTCAGCTCTGTCAGGAAAAAGCACCTGGTATGCAGGTGCAGTTTCAGGTACCATATCATTGATAAAAGCCTTCCCTTGGACACACAGAGTGCTGGATCACAGCCAAAGGACAAGAGAGCTTCTGCAAATGATTCCCATCACTACCAACATGTAATAAGAATGAGAAGTGTACCCCTCTAACTTGAACGTAATAGATGTATGAACGGCATAGCTGCTTCTTGGGCTATCAGGCTCCATCTGTCTGGGACCAGCTTGTGTGTACTAACATTCCAAAAAGATGTTTTCATAACAGGAAAGGGGAATCAAGGAGGTGTTTCTGAGTCTCTAAATTGTTGTGTGGAAAGGAGTCCTTCCTAGAGCACCTGGCAGGGAAAGTGATGCCAGCATGATCTTTTAGTGATGCCAACATATTCTGCACTGTGCAGCCTGCACTAAAAGGTCTCAAACTATCCATCACTTGACCAAATTGCCCAGAAATAATTGGATACTTGATCTTGTGGTCTCAGATGTATAACATTATTATCCCGTTAGATGAAGATGGACAATTAAAAGGATGAGAGGATTTTCCCATTCCTTTCTTGTTTCTCACATTTGTCCTGCCTTAGATTCCTCCTGAATTACAGTTTAACTAGAAGGATATCTGGGACTAGGCCAGTTTACCTTAGTATCTTCACATCTTTTTTGCCATCCAATTTACTGATGTTCACGTACACCTTGATAAAGCTTGGATTTCACCCTTTCCCCGTCATGGCAGCCATAGGAACACCAACAGCCCTGCAAGGAGGAGGGCGGGGGGGGGAGGAAGAAACAAGCAAGGCATGTTTCCCCCTGTACAATCTTTTTTTCTGTCAAGACAGTTTTATGGGGATGGTTTTTATGTTTTTAATCATTGTTATTTGTACACTTTGATGTAAGCCACATTGGGGACACTGCTTCAGAGGATATAAACCTCCAGAATGAATGAATGAAACACCACACCAAAAGAACACAACTGTATGAACCATTGCATCAAGTTTGCTTTTTGTGGTACACAGATGCACTCTGGTACTTATGTGCATTGCTAAACACAGCACAAAAATAAGCTTGATGCAACTGGGCATACACTTATATCAGGATCAAATTGGACTGCTTCTCTTGGGATCAACCCATGGTCCCACAGGCCTATGGAGATGGGAGTAGTGCGAGGAGGAGGCTTCCTTTCCCCTCTCTTCGCTCCCCAGAGGCAAATCCTCCTACTTTTAAGAGCCAAATCCTACCCAGTTTTCCTGTCCTGATGCAGCCATGCCAAAAGGGCTTGCACTTCATCCTGCAGTGGGGGACAGTTATGGAAGCTTCCTCATGGTAAGGGAATGTTTGTTCCCTTACCTCAGGGCTGCATTGTGGCTGCCTCAGTGCTGGAAAGTTGGATAGGATTGGGCCCTAAGTCTAGTTACAAAAAGTGTCACACAGGGACTTGTGAAAATGTGGAGTTAAAAGATGACTCAATTTTCGTTATAAGGTTTAAGGCACTGCTGCAATTTGTGCAGCAGCTTCCCATGAAAGTGAATAATCCAGTGTCAGCCAAGTAGACCTTCAGGAGCCTGTAGACCTTTGGCTGATGCCTGACCTGCTCTGATGCCAGCCCTGACCATTATTTTTAGCTCCAAAAGTGTGGACAGCTTTATACATAATGTAAGTGGGCCATGTGGATGGACTTTATCATATGGTAAAATGTCCCTTCCTAGACTCTATGGAGATTCTCCATACAGCAAGACTATGCGTTGAATCTGCTGACATACATCTGAATCAGCACAGCACCCCCTCACTTGAGTGTCAATTTCCACCGCAATCATGTTGACTATACAATGCACGACACCAGCCACAGAGTACAACTTGGAGAACAATCTAGGAAGGAATCCAAAAGAGACTCTTTGGTCCCCCTCCTGAAAAGAGGCCTAGAAATCCAGACAGCTCCTCTTAATGCTATCATACAATCTCTACTGTAGTCATTATATAGAATTTTCCTGAATCTACACCTCTTCCTTATACCCCTTAACCTGTATTTCACTAATTTAATATGATCACTGTGAGTATAATTGCACCTACTGTTGACAGGTCTTTTTCTTCAACAGATAGGTGATATATGCCTGTCAGATAACAAAGCATCATCTCTGTTTTTATGAATAAAATTCTGTATTCCCTCCCTAAACATTTCAAATCCATGTTCATTGCCAGTGCTATTTTTATTTACATAAAGAGCTTGACAGCAGATTTTTATAACTCAAAAGAATGTATTTTGGTATAGTTTCTCTCTCTTTCTCTTTCAGAAAACTTTGACATTTGATTGAAATTTATTTATTTAGACAATTAGCTCCAGTCTGAGTTTCAGTTTTCAGTGCATTGAAGGATTCTAAATATAATATTACTCCAACAGTAGTTGTCACGCTTTTGCATATATAAGTGTGTGAATCCATCTTCCTCCTGGTTTCTACCCCAAACTACCAATTATGTTTTGCCAAGTTCAGCAGAATATGTTCTTCCACAGAAGACAAAAGTGGCAAAAAATAGTTTTCAAGCGCAAATGGTCATGTGCACATATAAAATCTCTTCCCATAAATTGGCCTTGAAATCAGATCTTCACATCCTTTTTTCCAAACAGCTTGAGTTACAAGAACAACTGTTCATTGCTTTTAAACCAGATGCTGCAAAAATTCACACATTTCACAGTAAATTAAGTAGTTTGTTAGAAGCGAAAACAGAATGAAGTCGCATGGCTGAGCAGCTAAATTTTGGGTCTATCAGACTAGAGACTTAAGAATGAAAAACAGAGACAAAATTTGATCCATATGAATTTCAGTTAGTAGAAGAGGGGGAGACTTGACTAGTTCTATCTAGGGCTCTTCTTAACAGAACACTACTTAAACCACGGTGTTGTAGTTCATAAGTAGGGTTACCAGATGCAAATTGGGACAGAGTGTCTATACAGGTGCCATCTCTCTTTGTGTCTAATTGATGGTTAAATGGCAGCTGAAGGATTTTTCCAGTGGGTCACCTGATTCATTTTAATAAACTCACATATGTAGACAAAAACTAATGTGTATGTATCCTAACTTCTGTTATAGGCAGTTACACTGTGGATTGCGTATGTCTAAGATGAGTCCCAAAAAAGCAATCAGGCAGTAATGACCTATGGGCTATCAATCCAGATACTTACACAGAAATCCTTGCTCCTAGCATGAGTTAACTGCCCAGTTATTAAATGTAGGGGCACCTAATATAAATGACAAATGTGGTAAAATAATTCTGTACCACATAAGGCCCAATCCTATCCAACATACGAGCACAGACGCAGCCATGCAATGGGACATATGCTGCACCCTGTGGTGAGGAGGGGCAGTCATGTTTGTTCCCTTACCTCGGGGATGCCTTGTGGCTGCATTGGGACTGGAAAGTTGGCTAGGGTCAGGCCATTGGTACCACTTCAGATTGCTGGAGGAGGACTGTGTCCCTGCAAACAGAAAGTTAGAACATCAGGGAGAAGGGTATTCTAGCTAACTTTCTCCCTGACATGCTAGTTTTGTACATTTTCCTGAGGAAGCATTCAGTCATGCCTTCCTTCCCCTGAAATTTGAAGTGTTATTGTCTGACAACAGTTCTAATTACTTCACATGCCACTTGTATGAACAAGCCAGTATTTGAAATCTATTTTTTATCTAGTCTGCCCAGGTGAAACTGACAGGTCATTTTGGCCCTGCAGAAGTTCTCTTTTTGGTTTCAACAAGATATCAGTTCTTTTGAAATTTGTACTTGCTGCTGTTATGTCCAACTGCCTTTCTCATTTGCAAATGGATATTAATTTTAAAATGGGCTGCCGTGACACTTTATTCTTTTCAAAACAATAACGTGATTTCTGACATATTACTCATCACTTTCTTGTTGCTTTAATTTTGATCACTTTCCTGCTCACATTGTAAATGTCTTAAATAAATTTAAATGGCTTAAATTAAAACCTTCTACATTTTATTTTATTTTAAGCAAGGAGAAATTGCAAAGATTTTTCTAGGCTAAACCTTGTAACTAATAAAACATCAAAGAAATATGATGAAAGAGATACAAAGATAGTTTATGTAAATGCTACCAACTGATCATAGACTATCTGAGGAATTCAGCATGGTAAAGATTTGAAAATGCCAACCGAAGTTTATAAAAAGAGCAAATTGCTAGAATGTTTTCTCTTACCTTGTGTGCAGAGTTTTAACCATGTGGCTGCTATTTACGATTGCCCAGGTGGCCTGACTGCCATGGTCTGCATAATCCATATGAGCACATCCATATTGGAACACAGCTGTTACTAGAACGTTAGAAAGCTCTACTCTTTCTACACAGCCCAGCTTTTTAATGGCATTTCACTTGATGCTCAAGAGCCCTACCCTACTAATCACTTAAACTAGCAGTGGTGGTCCTACAGGGTAGCGCAAGGGCCATTAGCTACAGTGCAGTGGAATGGCAGGGACCTCTGCTCTAGCTCTACTTCTACCCCTACTAACCTTGAATAGTTGGTATTCAAGGTGCAAACTGGAAGTACCAACTCATAAATAAGTTAATGATGGTTTTGGCCACTGTTGCCTGATGGGCAGCCCGATCCCTCACTGGGGCAGCACCATTACCCACACACTTCCCCAGCAACAGCTGTCACAAATGCACAATCAATCAATCAATCAATCTATCTATCTATCTATCAATCGGTACTTATATATCGCTTTTCAACACGACAGACAACACTGGCAGACCACCAGCAACAGCCACTAAAAAGAAGTGGGGGTGAAGAGGGACAATTATTCTCCCCCTGCTAAATATAAGAGGAGCACCACCTGGAAAAAGTGCCTCTTGCCCAGTTAACAGGGGCATCATAAGGCATGTTGCGACAGCAGGGAGGGGAGAAGTGCCGGTGGGGAGGCCAGTGCCAGCACTTGGGAGGTGTTCCTGGGGAGGGAAGGATTGAAACTGGGCAGGGGGCCCAGGGGGCTGTTCAGGCCCCAAAGGGAGACAGGGGCATTAGTGAAGGCTGATACCAGATCCTATTCTCCCTCCTGCACCTGAAAGCTCTACATGAGCTACCCAGATCTGTGCCAGTGATTTCACTGGTGCAGATTTGAGTAGACCCATAGGAGCTGCAAGGGCACTATATGTCAGAGGCATATCTTCCCTGGGGCAACACAGGACAAGAGCCCTGGGCACTGAAAGCAAGGTGGGTGCCAGTGTGCATGCTTCAATACCTTCACCTGTTGGGAACCTATTGATGCACACAAGCCCTCAGCAGCTGGTCGGGTAATTTCACTTCCCACCTTGTGGGGTGCATGCTCTCTCAGCAGCCAGTCAGGTGAAGTCACCCAGCTGGCTGCCAAGACCCCCCAAAAAATGACATCATGATGCTGCGTAGCATCATGACATCATGGCACTGCTGCCCTGGGCACCAAAACCCCAGAGTATGCCTCTGCTACATGGGGTAAGGGAACTACTGTTCCCTTACCCCGAGGAGACCTCCGCCTTCTTCTTCTGCCCTGCAGTATGCAGCAGTGGCCATTTTGGCACCACTGTACTACGGAGCAGATCAGCAGCTTATGATTGAACCCTAATTGTTGTAACAGCAGCAGCAGAGAGGCCTTTAAACCTGGCATTACCAGTGCTCTAGAGGTGGAGTGCCGAACCATAAAAGACAGCCAATAGAACAGAACAAACTGTGCACAACTGTTTTGCTCCTCAGAAATGTTCATCCAACTCTTACACTGCCATCTCTTTCTGTGCTTTTTTTGTTTTAAGCACCTCCACAAATCTTGCAGATCAAACCTTCTTCCATCTATGTCGCACTAATCCAAACCCATGTGTTCAGTGCATGAATCATGCTGATATTAGCACCAACCATATTTCCAATTTCTAGTGTCATTTTAAGCATACAGGCATTGGGGGCTGGATACCACTGATATGGTATCCACAGGTTTAGTTATCTAAATGGACAGAATAGAATGGATAGTGGGACGCCTATTTTAAACCTCTTTTTTTTTACCTTGTTGTAGCAAAACAACTGATGTTCCCCTATCTTTCAAAAAGTGTCCCTGTATCCATAGTTTTAGGTATCCATGGTGGGGTCTGGAACAGAACCCCAGCAGATACCAGGGCATACCTGTAATTCGCTTCTAGTGTCATTTTAAGACTTTACATTTAGTTTTTACTGACATTTTGGGCATACCTCTGGCAGGCTTACGCCTAAAAATAGTTTGAATGTAGAAACCTGAAGTAGCTGTTGCCAACCAGCAACTGCCTTACAAATAGGTCTTTAGAACCACACTCTTTTTGGAATTAAATCCATCAATTGGGCTAAATCAAATAAAATCCTAGTACTTCAGTTTAACTGGATTCAAGGTTGGGCTATTAGTGTGCATCTTCCAAGTACACTATTTTGTTAGGGTGACCTACTTGCTACTAAGTAAATGTTATTCCTGCATTGGAGCCTGGATCTTCTCTCTGTCATCTTTCAAGTTCTTGGATTACATCTGTGGCAGAGAATCATCCAACTTGTTTGAAGGGAAATGGATGAAAGTGTATACAATTCATGTCTTGTGTGGAGTTGGGGGGGGGGGGCGCAATCCTAACCTGCAGTTAGGCTGGCACAGTTAGGCCAGCAAGGTTTGGCCAGCACAAGGGCTATGTTTTGGCCACTCTCTGAGTCAGGGAGTGTGGCGCACATCTGTCTGCTGGCCTCTCTGATTCCAAGAGCGGTCCAAACATACTTTACAGTGTGCCTTGTGCTGGCCAAACTTTGCTGGCCTAACTATGCAAGACTAACTGCAGGTTAGGATTGTGCCCTGTGTGTGTTTAAAACATGCCACTGTCAAAGTTTGGTTCCTTTGCTCCTGAGATGCCTCTTTGGTAAAAATGAAACTAAAAAAATAATACTGATTTTAAAATGAGCAATCTCTCTCTCTCTCTCTCTCTCTCTCTCTCTCTCTCTCTCTCTCTCTGGCTGGGTTTTAAAAAAAAAATTTTCTTACCTTTCAACAACCCAGTTTATTGCTGATACACTATTTGAAATAAAAGTTACAAAAACTGGCATCTTGTACTTCAGGAGGGCGTGGAGGATGCGGGAAGTGAAGGCTGTTGTAAATTTAATATTGCAAAAATTCTAGCAGAATTGGCTGTTTAGAAGGGGCAGAATCAGGGGGGGGGGATCAGCGAAATTTTATAGGCATCACCTTGTTGCAATGTATTTTCATATCCGTGAAACACCTCCTGGTTCTGGAGCATAACACAAAAAAGGTGGTTAAATTAAAGTTAAAATAAAAAAAATAACTCGAGACCATAGAGGAATCTGGACTCATCTCCTGAATCTCAGCTGTGGCTCTGCCTGTCCTCCCCGCTCACAGCCTCAATGTGAGCTCTGCCAGCCTGCCCGCAGTTCAATCCTCGCATTGTAGACTGCAGCTCCGCTGCACAGTAATATCCTTACATCTTTGCCAGGAAGGGTCATTACTAAGTTTTATAACTTCTGCTATAAATAAAGCCTTGTCATCTACGCATTCAATTTAAATACCTCTCCGTTTTATTTCTGAACGCTGGAAGTTAATAATAAATATCATCTTTGTTTTCTAATTTTTTTACGGAGTTGATTTAAATGCTCTTGACAGTTCCAATCCAATCCCCCCCATCTGAGCTGACAAGCATGACAAGCATCTCTGCATACAAGTTCTCAATTATGCATAATCCAATGTTTTCTAGGGTTTTAATTGAATCACTAGTCTCAAACTTGTTATTTTTAATTTACAACATTTGATTTCTGACACCGGCCCCTCTATGTCATAAATTATGCAAGGAAGAGCCTTAGTTGTGTGGGTGATTAAAAAAAACTAATTAGGCATGATTTTTTTTTTTTAAAAAAAAAAGGAAAACAGAGATCTCTTAAATATGTGCATGTTACCATATAAGAGAGGTTTATTTCAGTGGAACTGCTTGGCTGGGTTTTTTTTTTCCTCCCTCTCTAAGAGATTATGTTCAGTTCAGTACAATTTGATTGATTTTGACAGAAATGAAAGAAAATGTTGGGGTTTTTTTTCTTCCTGCATATATACCAGAAATTGCATTACATGGCCCGTTGATGTGAATTTCTCCCACAGCTCATTGAATGTAATTTTGTTAAGTGGGCAGGAAAATGAATGTGAAGAAAACTGAACATTTTCCTTGGCACAAGCAGCTAAGCTAAACATGGTATCTATAGATATAAAAATATATACATCCAGGAGAGGTACAATTATGGAGGGATTAACCTTTAAGGCCTCAGCTAATGATGGCTCTGAGGAAAACATGCACAACTTAAAGGAAGATGTTCTCCAGTTTGGAAGCAACTGAGCAAGTGCTAGAACTGAACCTCCTGATGAAAGTACTGTGATTGTTTCCTTCCAACTGAACTCTTGACATCTCAAGGGCACATATCACTACACCACATGACAGCCAAAATTGGGCTGCTTCAAGGCATCCAGAAAAACCAAAGATGGAAAAGAAGAAAACCCCTTCAAAATCTCAGCTTTGTCTCTCTGTCAGCAAGACTGTTAGAAAGTAACCAACTCTCCAGCACCCGGGTATGGGCAATGGAGCTCTGGGGTGAGGGAACAAACATTCCCTTACCTTGAAGAGGGCTCCGTGACTTCCCCCACCCCCAACTGCAGGATGCAGCATCGGCACACCGATGTCAGTGCTGGAAAGTCAGTTAGGATTAGCCACACTTTACTTCTCCCTGCCTACCTGGCTCCTTTGCCAAGGAACATAAGAACATAAGAAGAGCCCTGCTGGATCAGGCCAAAGGCCCATCTACAGCTTCCTGTATCTCACAGCGGCCCACCAGGTACCCTAGGGAGGCACGAGACAACAAGATGCTTGCATTCTGTTGCCATTCCCTTGCCGCCAATACTCTGAAGTAGCTTACTACTAATGTAAGGAGGTTGCACAATCCATCATGGCCTGTAGCCCACGATAGACTTTTCTTCCAGAAATCCGTCCAAACCCCTCTTAAAGGCATCTAGACCAGATGCCATTACCACCTCCTGTGGCAAAGAGTTCCACAGGTTAACTACGCGCTGAGTAAAAAAGTACTTCCTTTTATCTGTTTTAACTGGACGGTCAAGGCCCAGGCCATGGAGGGAGCAGCAGCCCCCCTTCCAGCCCCACTTTGGGCAGTCCCGAAGTTTCTGCCAGGCCGGTACGCACTGCCAGGCCTGGCCATTGCTTTAGGGCCAAACTGCACATTTTTTAGGCAATGGTTTGTCTATTTTGTTTCTTTTTAAAACATTTCAGTTCTGGAAATGCTGCAATGCCACAATAGGGGTGGGGATAAGGACTTGGATTCTGCCACGATCCTGCTTCAACTGTGTTCCCCCCACATACAGTGGTGTCATTCTGTAACGAACTAACGGAACGGTGGTGATTACCGCGTGATTGGCTGCGCGGGTCTGACGCGTCGCCACCGTTCCGAGCCCCGCGCGGGCACCCCTGGCTTCGGAGGGGGTGCCCGCTTGCCTGGGTGGCGCACTGGGTGCTGCGGAGAGCCGCGGAGGGGCGCACCACCCGGAAGAAGCCCTCCACGGCGGAACAGCAGGCGGCGACGCGTCGCGGGGCCCCTGTCAATCAAGGGGTAAGTCCCGCCTGCGTTCCGGTAGTTAATTATAGAATGACACCACTGCCCACATACTATATATAGTAAGGAAAAAGCATCAGTTGAAGTCCCTTCCCCACACAGTTTGAAATAAAGACGCAGTCAGGACCCAATCCTGGCCTGGCTTGGCCTGCCAGTGTCATGAAGCTGTCGTGTGGAGCAGCAAAGTTGGAGAGGCAGCAAACTGATGAACACTCAGCCCCAGTGATGTCATGCACCCACTACGCACCACTACGTGAGTACCGGTTCCTAGAAGTTGAGCTGGCCCCGCCCACTTGAAGCTGGCCCTGTTGGCTGGTTGGCTCAGCAGCTGCGCATGCGTACTGCACAACCACAGCCGTTGCCTGCCTTTCTGTGAGGAGGCAGGCAGGCAGCGTGGTGGTGGCGGCGGCAGCGGCAGCAGCGGAGCGAGAGGACCGGAGGTGGCAGCGGCGGCGGCGGCGGCAGCAGCAGCGAGGCAGACCCGGGAATAAGGCAGCAAGCGTGAGAAGGTAGGCTGCCTGGGGCTCCCGCTCCCTCCAGCCGCACAGATCCAGCGTCCTGGTTCCTCCTGCAGCCTCCCCCCAGTCCCAGCCCCCACACGGTCTTTTTTTGGCCACCCGTTCCCCCTCCTGCTCCTTGCCGGCTCCTTGCATTTAACATTAAAGTTAAATGGCTCCCTGTCCCAAAAGGGCTCACAATCTAGTACAGTCTAGCCTGCTATTTAACCAGGGAACAGTTGAAGCAAAATATGTCTATACACATCTCTAGAAAGCAAAGCAATAGAAGTTAAATCAACACTAACCACAAGCTGAAGTTATTACAAATATGATCACATCCATGGCAACCATCATGACCTCACTTCCAGCTATGACCTCACTTCCTGTCATGACATCACTTCCAGCTATGACCTTACTTCCTGTCATGACATCACTTCCAGGTATGACCTCACTTCCTGCCATGGCATCACTTCCGGTGGGCGGACCCCGACAAGTGCCAATCAAAAGTGAGTACCTGTTCCTAAATCATTTGGATGACACCACTGCTCAGCCCCACTGTTTGCTGCCATCTCCTGCCAGCCATAATCACAGCCTCTCATTTTCCATCCAAAAACAAAAGGAAGTGACCGTTTTTCCATATCTTGCTTGCAGCACAAGCCTATGCATGCCTACTCAGAAGTAGATCCTATTTAACTCAGGGCACAATCCTAACCTGGACTTAGGCTGGCACAGTTAGACCAGCAAAGTTTGGCCAGCACAAGGGCCACCCTAAGGTGTGTTTGGACCACTCTCTGTCAGGGAGGATGGTGCACGTCTGTTTGCTGTTTCTCCAATTCCAAGAGAAACATACTTTTACGGTGTCCTTTGTTTCAGCTAAATTTTACTGGCCTAACTGTGCAGGCCTAACTCCAGGTTAGGATTGCACCCTCAGTGGAACATACTCCCAGGTGAATAGGATTGCAGTATTTTAGGATTTTAGGCAGATTCAAATAAGTTCACAATACAAGGGAGGAATGTTCTTAAGAGAGGACAGGGGAAGATGTATTCACAGCAAACCTCAGGAACTGCCACAGATGCTGGACAAAATGGGGGACTTGGCTGGAGCAAGGCCTGCAACATATGAACAGGCAACGATTGTCCAGGCAACCTGTTTATGAGCCAACCTGCCTCCATCCTGTGGCAACTCTATTCATGATGAGGCCTATATGGTACACTGGTCTGCTGAGAAACACAGAAAACAAACCCTGAGGACCAGTGGGCTCCTTGGAACCTCTTGATTAAGTCCTGAAACTCTTTTAAGGCAAAACCATCTAGTTAAAATAATATATAAACGGTCCCTCAGTATCCTCATGGGATCTGTTCCCAGACTCGCCATGGATACAGAAATCCGCAGCTACCCGGCTCCGCATTTAAAAAAAAGTTTCAAAAGTTTTACATTTTTTTTAAGCCTTCCTTACCTTAGTGCTGCAAACTGCGGGGCAGTCTCAGGCTCTCCTAGAAGCCACTTCTCCGTCATGTTGAGGCCCACAATCCCCTCCCTTGGCCCTGGCATGCCTCAGGATGAATCACAGGAGGTGTTTCCCAAACGCATGGTATGGAAAAGAATGATGTGAGTAAAGAGTGAAAGGACTGAAAGAGTGGTGGTTTTTTTTTTCTTCACACAGAATAGTAGAATTAGAGGTCATTCAGTAAAAATGGTGGGAATTTTTAGGACAGAGGTGATGAAGTAGTCATTCATGCAACACAGCCTTTAAAACCCAACCCAGAGGCGTCATTCAGGCGGAACGGGCCAGTTCCGCGGAGCTCCCAGGCCGCGCCGCTGCTTCGGAGGACGGGCGAGCTGCTGCTGGGCCCGCCCTCCCTCCCTTGTGTCCGGAATCGCTCTAAAATGGAGCGATTCCGGCGCAGTGAGGCTTGGGGGGGGCGTGGCAGCCCTCTGCCATAGGGGCGGAGGGCTGTCAATCATCCGAGCGTTCCGGTAGTTGGCACGCTCGGATGACATCACTGACCCAACCTATATGGCACCAGCTATCTATACCAATCTATACATCACCAATCTATACAACAGCTTTATGGCTGTTGCAAGTAGCCTCCACTGATGTGCATTGCAGCCCAGCTGGTGGGGAGGTCACAACAGATTCCCGCATGCTGGCAGACCTACACACACATGCTGGAGCAGGCAAGCCCATGCTGGGAGTTGGAGGGAGATGGGGAAGGGGTTGAATGGGGCAGGGAAGGGTGGAACAGGGCAAGGAGGAGGGCGGGTCTGGCCCAAGGCGGGGCGGGATTGGCAGGGACAGCACATTCCAAGCCCTTCCTGGGGCTGATCTGCCTGCAGGGAGCAATGCAGAATTTTGCCAGCCATAGCGGCTGCGGCCGATTACTCCAGGATAAGGGGACAAAGGGGATAAGGAGATTTCTCGCAGTCAAACCCCACCACCACCAGATGCTGGAGCCACTGCATTACCGCATGAAGACAGTGGTATGCTAAGGCACCTGCTACCTGGAGTCAAAGACGATTCTGTAGCTCCCCTCTCCAAAATGAAATCAAATCATTAAGGAAAAAAAATTCTGATTAGTTGGCCATAACATTTGATAGAATACAGCTATTCTATCACAGTTTATTTCATTGCATTCTGCATTAAATTACCTTTCCAATGAGATATAACACAGTGGTATTCTTCGTAGTTACCAAGGTTTTCACAGTTTTGGCCACTAGTGTCAAGCTCAGCTTGTTGCCCCTGTGAACCTTGGTGCCTAGTGCAATTGCCCCCCTGCACCCTTTTAGCTATGCCACTGCATGAAGACTTAGAGCCCAATCCTAGGCATGTCTACTTAGAAATAAGTCTCATTATAGTCAATGGGGCTTACTCCCAGGTAAGTGCGGAAAGGATTGCAACCTCAATTAGGATTGTGGCTGTTGGTCTATGGAATTTGGTACCACACAAACTGGTGATGGCCACTTGCTTGGATGGCTTTAAAGGGGGATTGGACAAATTCCTGAATGACAGGTCTAACAATGCTGGTTATGCATTATCCCCCGTTTCTGAATTTCAGTGGCAGTGGTGCAATGGCAGGAGAGAAGCGTGCCTTTTTCTCCTGCTTGTGGGCTTCCCAGAGGCAGCTGCCAGCAGTGGTGTCCCTACAGGGGGGTGGCGCTTAAGTTTTGCAAGGAGCCTTACCCTGTCATGTAAATCCCTCCTCTCCCTTGCCGCTGTAGCCAGTAAGCAACGCCAAGACATTGCTTTTCCTCATGAGGATTGGCTAAAACGGCATGGGAAAAGAGCGATTTCCACAGCAAGGTAAGACTCCTTGCAAAACTTCAAGCTCCGACACCCCTGTAAGGATGCCACTGGCTGGTAGGATTCTGTGGGAAACATGGTGAATCTTCCTTTTGTTCTTACTGTAATATGCTGCAATCCTAGGAATCTGACGCACAAGCATTTCCATCTTACTTCCCTAGTCAGCTATCAGGTCACCAATATAATAGCTTCTATGATAGCAATAAGAAATAGCCAGTGGCAAATCAAGCTCTTTCCCTAGATGGGTATCAGCTTCCCAGCCCTGAAGGTGATACAGAGTGCAATCCTAACTTGGATTTAGGCCGGCACAGTTAGGCCAGCAAAGTTTGGCCGGCACAAGGGCCACCGTAAATCATGTTTGGACCACTCTTGGAGTCAGGGAGGATGGTGCACGCCTTAAGTGCTGGCCTCTCTGACTCCAAGAGTGGTCCAAACATACTTTACGGTAGCCCTTTTGCTGGCCAAACTTTGCTCGCCTAACTGTGCCAGCCCAACTCCAGGTTAGGATTGCGCTCTCAATCATTTGTGCAATAAGAAGAACAAAGCCAGCATCAGGGGCCAGGTGCTGTTGGGCAGGTACTAAGAGCCCACTGCTGATTTCTAGACCCCGAAGCCACATGTGTATTCATAGATTTTGTATGCTGTCGACAAAGTGACTCTCTTGGGGTCCATCTAGAGAGAAGGGGGCTCATCATGGACAGCGGGCCAAGACCCCCCTCAACGTGGAGGAATCCTGGGCAAGATTGCTGTGGGACACACTGATGCCTGCCAAAAGCTTTCTACATGAGCTTTGGGCAGAGGCGTTTTTACAGGGAGGGCAAAGCTCTAAGTGTTGCAAGAAGCCTTACCCTGTCATGCAAATCCCTCCTCTCCCTTGCTGCTGTAGCCAGTAAGCAACGCCAAGATGTTGCTGTTCCCTGTGAGGATTGGCTAAAACGGTGCAGGGGAGGAGTGATTTCCACTGCAAGGTAAGGCTTCTTGCAAAACTTAGAGCTTTGCCATCCCTGTAGAAACGCCACTGGCTTTGGGCATTGTGTTTGATCTTGTTGCTTATGACAGTACTGGCATCCTTCAGTCTCGAAAGACTATGGTAACGTGCTCTGAATAGAGGTCCTGGAACAGTGTCTGGTATGGCTAAAAAGGCCAATTCAAGAGTGACAATCCCTTCCACACTGAGGGCAAATACAGTCTGTCCCCTGTCCAACTCCCTAATTTCGTTGGTTTCGGAGCCGCCTCCTTGCCTCAGCCTGTTAAGCAAGTGTCTCTTCAGATTGGGAGAGGCCCTGCTGCACCGCCTGCCTCCAAGCTGAACGCTCAGAAGTCCAGGCTTCCCATCTGTTGAGGTCCATTCCTAAGGCCTTCAGATCCCTCTTGCAGATATCCTTGTATCGCAGCTGTGGTCTCCCTCTAGGGTGCTTTCCCTGCACTAACTCCCCATATAGGAGATCTTTTGGAATCCAACCATTAGCCAGTCTCACGACATGCCCAAGCCAGCGTAGATGTCACTGTTTCAGTAGTGTATACATGCTAAAAATTCCAGCTCGTTCCAAGACTACGCTATTTGGAACTTTGTCGTGCCAGGTGTTACCAAGAATGCCTCGGAGACAGCACATATGAAATGTGCTATGACAGTAGGTTTTTTTTTTAATGAGAAGCAAAGAACTATAATTTCAATAAAAATGAATAGTGCCAGGTTCAAAGCGTAATAAGAAACCACAGTGCTGCTACTGAAAATGGTAGCCATGTAGTCAATTTCTCCTTCTTTGTGTAATATGTAGTTCATCTTCTCTCACTTTCCGACATCATTACACTGAGTATTTCACTGTCCTTACTCCATAGCATTGGCTGCCTGCAGTTTGTTGAGGCAGGGAACTATGTGGAGTAATGATGCCAGGACACAAAGTAAATCTAAATTATGCATTTATTACATCCCTTCTTTCCATCATGGAGCTCAAGGTAGTCTACATAAAGTCCCCAGGTACTGCCCAAACACAGACAGGCAAAATGGTTGAATCATGTGTCTTCCAACGGTGCTTCAGGACTATAACCCCTGCTAATTGGGCAAGAGGCACTTTTTCCAAGTGCTGTTCCTCTTATATTTAGCAGGGGGAGAGTAATTGTCCCTCTTCACCCTTGCGCAGTCTTTCTAGTGGCTGTTGCTGGTGGTTTGCCTTTTTTTTTTTTTTTTAGATAGTGAGCCCTTCGGGACAGGGAGCCATTTAACTTTATTATTATTACTATTTGCCTGTAAACCACTTTGTGAACTTTGTGGTGAGAAGCGGTATATAAGTACCTGTTGGTTGATTGATTGATTGATAACCTCAAGTACAAACTGCAAGTTGAGCAACAATTTGCCGGAAAGGGGAGAGGAGATAACTTGACATGGGGCTGCCATTTTCAGTGGCAGCTTTCTGATTTTTATAATGTGAAGATCTGACCAACTACACGATACAATAAATATAATTGCACAATTGAGAAATTTTCAAAGAAAATTAGCACGCAGAACCCAACTAAGATTAATCTCGATTACGACAGTGTTTTTTCGTACTCATCTCGATGACTACATAAAGACATCCTTTAAAAAAGGAAAAGTTCCTCTTAAGAGATCTTAAAAGAAATGCAGTCAAAACCAATAAGTGTAATATGCCGATGATGAGAAACAGGTTTGTGGCAGTAAGAGTTTATGAATCAGCAATGTTTTCTCTGGAATAAAGCGTCCACATTTCCAGAACATGTTAGTTCTGTAAATCTGTCGTGCATGATCAGCAAATTGTTCGACATTAGAATACAAGTGAATACAGTTTTGATAGAAAGCCCTTTACTTGATAAAGGTGCTGTAGCCGCGACACCAAAGACGTATGGTTTCTGCAAACATGCAAGATGAAATTTTATACCAAACAAGCCGCCACTATTATTCCTTGAAGGCATCTCAGCAAGGATTAGAATATACATATTTCATGCAAAAATCAGACATAAAAACCAAAAATGGCCCTTATTTATGAGTGGGGAAATTCAAAACCTGGAGTTGCAATCTTTGCTTAATGCCATGGCCATGAAAATGCAATGATCTACAGAAATTCACACATTTGTCTCTGGGGGCATTGTTACAGGCTCATAAAAAGTCAAATTGCTGTTTCGCGAGCTTGCAAATAATTTATACCTATCGTTTGTCTTATAGTGCTAGCATTTGCCTGCTGCGCTGGCCATCGAGCCACTAGTATATGTTGTACCAATCATATTCTTGATGCAATCACAATTGCTGAAGAATGTGTAATCTGAAAGTAACCAAAGTGAAATAACCTAATTCACCAAATGAGAAAGCTGATCTGAACACTTCACAAGGATGTTAAAAACAAAAAGAATTGTAATCTCTAACCCTTAGATTATAGGGGTGGAGATGTGGTTATAAAGTATTTTCAATATTTCCTTAGTAGCACTCAATTTGGCACTGCAAATTTTCATTAACATATTGACTCTGTGGCATTCCAATGGGAGGCAAAATGTGAGCGCCTCCACCTTGCCTTCAGAGCCATTTGTGACTCAGAAAGCAAAGCCTTCGAGCCAGCTCTCCAAGTTGTGAATGGCTCTGAAGGCGACAGTGTCTTGATCATAGCTGATTTGTAAGGGTTTGTTCTTCAAAGATTTGGGTATGCGCTTCAGCATACAAAGGTAACACAGAATGAGAAACATGTTTTATTTCTTATAGGGAGCATGCTGTAAAACTCTAGAAACAGATTATGTATTTTCCCTCAGAAACTGATGCATGTTTCACTCTTTTCATGTTATATTTTCATGCATTTTAAGGCAAAAATGTGAGTACGTCTTTTAAAATTAACACAGAAAGCCCATAATTTGTACTTTAGAAGTAGATCTCTAGCATTTATGGCCTAGAAAGTGCAGTTGCTTATCTGGACCAAAACATTTCTACCCCCATGGTAGGAGAATGAGCAAGCATCCACACCATCCTCTGACAACTTACAATGAACTATGTTATGTGAACCATATAGAAGCACATATGTGCAGAGACTTGAATCATATGTGCAGAGACTTCAATCATATCCCCTCAAAGAGCAATAGGAGATAACCTAATGTGGCTCTTGGCATGTATGGACCTGCATATTGCATTAACAATGTGATGGAAGTTCTACCTTTGGTCCATATCAGTAACATGGCCTATGTCTAATGATAAATTTGCTAGTTCTTTCACATGTCAAATATTGTGTTCTAAAGCAATTAAATTGGCATTGAATGAAACTATGTACATTCTTGATGCCTGCTTAATAAAGAGAAAGGGTCAAACTTTATCTGTCCCATATTTGCTTTCTGTCAGGACTGCATTTAGCATGATGCTAAAAACACACTCCAGGATTAAATCAGGTGGACTGCACCATCCAATGAGCTGGCTCATAGCAATGACTTTTGTTTACCTGTCAGTTGAAGCAGATTCTGAATCAATAAACAGCAATGAAGGATAATATCTTATGTAGACAGCAGCCTTGTCACAGAAGACTTTGGGCTGCTAGAAAGGTCCAAAATCTGTTAAAAATAGGCCAAAAAGGGAAGTGGGAAATCAGGGATTACCCCACAGTCAGTGTAAAACTCAAAACTCATTAATTTTTGACGTGGTGAGGTGACTTTTCCTTTTCAGTTGATGGAGAGCATAGTGTCTGCTGAATGAAGGTGCATTTAGGCTACAATCCTATATACACCCTTCCCTGGGAGAAAGCTCCATGACCATAATGAGGACTTCTCAGTAAATATGCACAGGCTTGCACTGTTGTTTTAGCGTCTGCCAGGTTGTGGTGTATATCCACTTTCATCCTTAAGGGTTGTAGTTATAAGATAATGTATCAGAGAACAATGTTGGGGATTGCAAAACTTATGCCAGGAGAGAAGCTCAGGCTTGAGGTGTCAGTGAATTTACTTTGTAGTCAGTCTATAGAACAGATTCCACTCTTCAAGCATCCAAAAAAGAAAGTGGTTCATTTCATCTAAAAACAGAGCAACATAAGCATCCAAATATTCTAATGTTTCCTTGGGTCCGGTTTATTTCAAACTACCCAGTCAGAAACCTGCAAAAAGAACAGTCTTCTTGAATGGTCTAGTCACTCCTTCCTCTTTTCTTGACTATACAAAGAGGAAAATTGCTACAAATCAAATATCCCCCTATTTCCTTTTTGTTATTCAAATGGTGGCTGAAAGTGCTGAAAACAATTTATTTTCATAGGCATTTCCATCATGCAATATTGTACTGTCTTATACAGGAGAAATTTCTGACATACCTTTGCATGAAAAGAAAAATGAAGGTTCTTATTTGTGGTATGGGATATTGATCTTAATAATTGCCATTTCAAGGTGATATTAGATCGGTTCTTTTTTCCACTTTTGGAAAATGTAGTGTAGCTTTACACTCACATCAAGTATTTCATATTAAAACAACACCATGGAGACTTACTTTTTGAACACAAACTTCTCGTTGTCCTTAACTGGATCTTTCTTTGGTCTTGACACATGGCCATATAAACTGAGTTTCCGTCTGTGTTCATTTTTACTCAGTTTTACTCAGTACACAACAGTGCAACTCACAAATCATTTAACGGTGCAATCCTAACCAACTTCCCAGCACCAGGATAAGGGCATTGCAGCTCTGAGGTAAGGAACAACCATTCCTTTATTTGAGGAGGCCTCATCCACAGCTATGTCAGTGGTAGAAAGTTGGTTAGGATTGCGTCCTAAGCCAAGAGTGTCCTAAGTCAAGAGGATCAAGATATTTTAATGCTAAAATGCCTGTGCGTGTAAATTTATAAGTGATTCTTTGTGTTTATTTATTTAAAATATTTTATACTGCTTTTCTGGCACTCTTAAGTAGTTCACAACAAAGAAGAGAAGCCAAGGCCACTTTTCACTCAGATCCTGTGCTCTTGGCAGAACATTATACATTTTCAAACTGAGGTGTTGCAATGCTGCCTGTGTCCCCTTAAGGGGCAGGAGCTGGGGAATGGCGGGAGTTTCTGGGCATAGATTGGGGCTGGGGGGATTTACTAGTGCCTGTCCCAATGTCCAGTAGGGGTGGGGAGCAGGGTTCCCCGTGTATTAAAAAAGTAATTATAAAAACTATCGCAGCCCACTTCCAGTTTCACGATCGCAAACAGGAAGTGGATAGCAATCTTTTATTTATACTTTTTTTAATGCACAGGGATCCCTGCAGTGGGGTCCGCAGGGCACCCTAACCCTACTGGATGGTGGATCAGGCACTTGTAAGTCTCCCCCATGGAGTTATTATACACTGGAGAAGCCATGATGTCATATTCTTGAAGCCGAGAGTATAATAAGATGGCTGACGCAGATCATTGCCGCCAAGGAGGAGGATTGCCGCGAATTCACGAATAAAAATCTCCCTGCACGTGTGTAAAAGTTATTTTCAACCTCTTTAAGCATGCCTGCGTGTTCTCCATATGGGGGTGCGAATCGCTGAACGAAAAATGGGATTTAATTTCCACGGAAAGATTCATGTATTCACATTACATCAGTTCAATAAAACTACCGTTCAGTGAGTACTGAACATTAACAGAATTTGTTTTTTTTCTTTGGGGGGGTGAGTGTAGAAGTTTTCAAAAATACTCTTAGTAGTCTAGAAGTAAAAAAAGAATTCCTCTCATATTGACAACTACTTGTGTCATGAAGAGATTTTAATGTAATTTTCCTACTGTAATACTTATGAAATTCTGAACATTAACAGACATTTTTTTTATGGGGCATGGCCGTTTTATTTTTGGTTGTGTAGATTTCAAAAAATAAGTCTGTCAAAACAGTGCAATCCGAGTTTAAATAGACAGCAAGTAGCATTTCGTCCGGTATGTTCAGTAATATAATTAAGAGGAATTTAACCTTGTAATTGCATATTAAATCATAATAAGGTTACCAATAATGTTTCTACACGATCACACGTTTTTATTTTGGTAAGTTTTTACTTCAGGAGTAAACTATTCAGTCCTAAACAGTACGAGAAAAGCAATCTGAAATGCTTGGAATCAGCATTGTTTTGAGTATAAAAACATGGCCGCTAAGCCCGCCCCCTGGCTTCAATTCTGCTGCATTACTTCTTAAGGCAGGGCCATGGGTTGGTCTCCCCAGTCCCAATCTATGCCCAGAAGCAACATGATAGTAGCAACTGCACTGCTGCCATTCCCCTGCCCCCACAAACACAGTGCTTCTCAAACATTGAGAACCACTGCATTATACCAGTGTGGGGGATGGTATAAATGAAACATCCTCAGTGGAGCCAATGGAAGGCCGCCTATGGGTCTCTTCACATCTGTGCTGGCTATTTTGCCAGCATATATAAGAAGGCCCCTGTTTTGGGCTGTGTGGCCCAGCATGGAGGTTATGATCTGGTGGAGGAGAACACCGTCAGTCCCACCCCTGCTCCAATCCTCTTCTTGACAGCTCTCAGTTGGCAAGAAGTGGGCCAGATTACAGGATACAGGGAGAAGCAACTGCAGGGGTAGCATTCTGGGGGTGAAGGCAGGTAGGTGTGAGTTGTCATTCCTCCCCCCCCAATCAATTCACCTCCTTCCCCAGCTCATTGCTTAAAGTAGTCACTTCCCCTGGCCTCATGGGTGGGCTGGATTTGGGGAAATTGCAGACACTAGTAAGGCAGACAGGTGCACTACAAAGAAGCTTCCTTCCCCATTAGATAGCCTGAACAATGAAAAGAAAAGCAGGGAAGGAAGTCACACAGTAGCACTTTTGTCTCACTGAATCCCAGGAATCCTGTCCTGTATACTTAACTGCCGTACTGCAGCCTCAGGGTGCCGCTCAGTGTACAAAACAGGCTTGAGCTGCTAAATTACTGCTTTAAAACACACACCTCTGGTTGATAGGTCCAGAGTTCCCTGCTCATGTTCTTTCAGTATCTTTTTTTTCTTTGCTCCCTCCAAACTTGCTCTACAGTCCTTAGTTGTTCCATCCATGTTTGTTCTGCATTAGCATTGCTTTTTTCCATTTGCTTGACTGAAGTTGCTAAAAGAAAAAAAAAATCAATATCTGTTCCTGCAATGCATATGTATAAAGCATTAGGGGTTCATAGTCCTTGCTTTATTTCTCTCCTCCCTTTATATATCATTGTAATTCTGATTGCCTAACATTTACTGTTTAAAATCTGAACTCTTCTGGAACCAATACACTCTTTAAATAAGATCTGAAAGTAGGTAAGAACAATATTGAAAGTCATTGCCATCCCTACACCTCATTTAAATAAAATACTATTTCTGATGTCAGTGCAGCTGCAGCTTTAAATTAAATGGTGTTTTACAAGCAATAACTCAAATATAAACTGAGAACTTAAAACAGACCTAACTAGGGATGGATGCATTTAAGTATCTGAGATATGATTTTTGAATTTTTTTAAAGCAACATAATCAAAACAATAAATAAGTGAACCCAGCAGTCTCAGGAAATGCAAAGAATGTTGGTGCCCATAAGCATTATGGGTACCTGAGAGGCTTCTCATCAGAACAATAAATCATTCGGTGCACATGCCTTTTATGCAGAAGGTTCCAGAATCAATCCCTGACATCTCAAGTTAAAGGATCTTAGGGCTAAATACACATTACCAGGAGATCACAGAACACATTTTCTGTGTGTGTGTTTTTTAGCTTAAAAGCAGCTGTCGGGATCCTCAAATTGGATGAGGCCAGCGCTGCTGGGGAAGCAATGTTTTTCCACAACAGTCTCCTGGTCAATATCACCCACCCAAGCCACTATTAGCCCAACTCTCTCTCTCTCTCTCTCTCTCTCACACACACACACACACACACACACACAGAGAGAGAGAGAGAGAGAGAGAGAGAGAATATCACACACCCAAGCCACTATTAGCCCAACTCTCTCTCTCTCTCTCTCTCTCTCTCTCTCTCTCTCTCTCTCTCTCTGTGTGTGTGTGTGTGTGTGTGTGTGTGTGTGTGTGTGTGTGAGAGAGAGAGAGAGAGAGAGAGAGAGAGAGAGAGAGAGAGAGAGAGAGAGAGAGAGAG
>JAJKFI010000006.1:12165904-12186315 GCA_029204185.1 Lerista edwardsae | reverse complement strand
GAGAGAGAGAGAGAGAGAGAGAGAGAGAGAGAGAGAGAGAGAGAGAGGGGTAGGTATTATGCTTGTCTTCCCCATCCCACAATAGTAGTTTTGAAGAGGGACATTTAATAAGAACATGGCATAAGAGGAATGGTTAAAGAACACCCCATCCCCATGATCTATTAGCATAGTCCAATTTTGTTGTCTCCCCTTCACCAACTACCCCACACACACACACTCATAAAGTCAAGAGAGCCAATCCCATATCTACTGTGTATTATGTAGCTGTGTGGACAGAGAAGCCTGTACTAGAATACAGAGAATGCACAGCACACTCATTTTATGCTATGGGCTTCAAGGGAGAAGACCTAAACTGCTCAAGGGGGGGGGGGCACACAAAATAATTTTTAATTTATTGTATAGGTTGCCTTGAGCATCTCTGCAGAACAGTAACTAACAGGAATAGTAACAATGACTAAAAACAGATAGGCAAACCTCACAAAGAAAGCAGCAGCATTCCTATTAAGCGTTTTGAAATTGTGCTATCAAAAGCGGCTTACCAATAGATACAGATACAGCAAATGCAAAGATACACCCGAAATAACAAGAACACCTAAAAGCCAACTGTTCTTTCTTATCCAGTCAATGTCTTGACTAGGTGAGCATGAGGGCTTCGCATTTTAGGGCAGGTACAGACAGTGGCGGTCCGGGCCGGGAGCGCGCCCCATGGCAGGCGCTGAACACGCGCCCCCCACCTCACCCCGCCCCTGCGCATCACGCAGACACGCCTCCCTTACCCCGGAAATGCGCTATTTCGGAGCGTAAGGGAGGCGTGGGCGGGCCAGAAACCGTGCGGTCTCTCCCATACCGCACACAATGGCGCCCCGCCACTGCCCCACGCCCCTTGGCTCGTGCCATGGTGTGCTGCAGGTAAGATACGCGCCTGGGTATGGAAGACCCAGGACATTAAATATGTCCTGGTCCCCTGAGGAGGATTGAGTCCAGCCAGAAACCAGCAATTGTCAACTGGCAGTAGGCCCTTTTCTTACCATGGCAATAGATGGGGAAGATCCATGGAAGAAACCCACCAAATTAAGGGGGGGTCAATTAAGGGGGGGACGAGCTGTCTACTAGTCAGGATGACTTTATGCCACCTCCAAGTTTAGAGGGCCTCGAAATAGCAGAATTCATGTGCCTCAGAATAGCAAGTAAGTAATGGTGGGAAAGGGGTATTTTTAATTCATATTTTGATACAACACTCCGCTAAGGAGCTCATGATAGTGCATCTGGTTTCTTCCTTCCTTTTGTCCTCAAAACCACCCTGTGAGGTAGGTGAGGCTGAGAGATGGTGACCGGCCCAAGTTCACCCAGGAAGCTTCATGGCTGAGAGAGGATTTGAACTGGGATCTTCCAGGTCTAAGGCCAACTCTAGAATCACGACACCATCTCAAGAATGCCTTTGCCTTTATCTTTATCACGTATGCCTTTATCTTCTGCTCCACAGGCCACTGGTGCAACAGTCTGGGACCTGGATCCACCATGGCTCTTCCTATATTCTTATGGTGTAATAGAGTCAGCTCAGATAGTACCTGAGGTCATCTTGTCAAGGGACCCCTCAAACCTGGAGCTGGCCCAGAGTCTGCCGAACACAATCAAGTAGCAGAACATATTTTTTTGCCCATGAGTTAAGCAGTACCAACTAAGCAAAGCTGTCCCCTTACTACAAACGCCTTGAGCATTCTTAAGGATCATGATTGCACCTCATATTGAGACCAGCCTAGTATAACATTACATTAGAACAGACCAGATGTAAATCCTAAAACTACTGTACTATACTGTTGCCATATCACTCAAGATATGGCATTTAAAAAATAAATAAAAATGAAACTAAATATCACAACCCAGAGAAATAAAGTATGTTTGAAACTCAAGACAACACACATAGTATCCTCTCTTAGTATCAGCTACCAGATACCCTGCAGCAAAACTTGGGAGAGAATGCCCATGCCATTGTTCCTATTAAGGACAATGCAAAAAGCTGTCATTCTCCAGACTTCCCATGCAACTTGGAAATTCCTAAATGGCAATTGACATGCCTTGTGGAAAGAGGCTTGGGATATCAGGTCCCCACCCGAGGAAGCATCAAGACTACCAAGGGCATACTCTGTTAATAATGATACTCGGTGACAACCTTTTGCAGACTTCTTGGGGTAAGGGTCAAAGCAGATGTTACATGGAATGTGTAAAAGCAACCCTGTGTTTTCTTTTTGTTTGGGGCGAATAGTGAGCCAAGGGGAAAGCCACAGTGGGGGGTAGGGTGCCTTAGGACTTTGTCCTCATCATACTTCTGATTCAAACCATGCTCTTGGCATGCTAGTCTAATTGGAAAGCAAAACCTTCCACTGGCCCAATTGGGATTGAAATCACGGGAGGGGCCAAGTCAGGAAGCTTCCCTGCACCCTGCTACAATGTTGGCCCCACCCAGGTGTGTGCAGATTACAAACAGAAAAAGACAGGGGCATGTTATGCACTTCAAGTAATGCTTAGACTGACACAAAGGGAAAATCAAAACTCCAGAAAGGTAACTGCTTTATTTAGGAACTTGGTTCAATTGTCTAGTACAGGGGTTACCAAAGTCCTATTCACACTTTGGGAATCCTGTAAGTCTTTGCATGGGTGGGGGTGGGAGGGAAGTGCAGTAGCACAATCTCCCATCTCCGTGATCTTGCTGCTGCTGGGCAAAGAAGGGGTTTGGTTTTGTTTTACTTACCTGGGGGGTTGCTATGGCTCTCTTGAGAGTCTGGGGAACCTACAACCCCCTCTGCAGCCCTCCCTGATACTTGGAAATGTTTCAGGCCAAAAACCAGAAGTGGATATTTTTACTTTTTCAACATTTTTAAGCCTCAGGGAGGGTTGCAGTCTCCCCAGATCCTTTGGAGACCTATAAAGCCCCAGGTAAGTTTAAAAGGGACGTGGTGGTGCAGCGGGTTAATCCGCTGCTGCTGGGCTTTCCGACTGGAAGGTTGGGAGTTCAAGACTGCGCAATTGAGTGAGCTCCCGTTGCTTGTCCCAGCTCTTGCCAGCTTAGCAGCTCGAAAGCACCTAAATGCAAGTAGATAAATAGGGACCACTTCAGTGGGAAGGTAACGGCGTTCCGTGCGCTATGGCAAATAGTCATGCCGGCCACATGACCACGGAAGCTTGTCCTTGGACAAAACACCGGCTCTACAGGCTTTGAAACGGAGATGAGCACCACTGCCCCCTACAGTCGCTCACGACTAGACCATTCGGTTGTGAGGAAACCTTTACCTTTACCTTTTAAGTTTAAAAAATCCTTCCTTGCCCAGTAGCACCGCAATTGTGCTGCTAATTTCTGTGGTGCCAATTTCATGTTGCTGCCAATTTCTGGGTCATTCCTCTTAAAGGAGAATCCTGTTTTCTGGTGAGTCGTGACCCACCAGTTTAGGAACCACAGTGTTGTAGGTCATGAAATACATTGCCTGGACAGAGAAAATAGTCTGTGGGAAGAAACAATGGGGCTTAATTTTCAGGCAGGAGTCATTAGACCTGGACTTCAGAAGCTCATAAAAAAACTAGAGCTTAGTTCTGGGATATGTGGAAAAACAATAAAGAAGGAAGCTGCTTTGAACAAGTGCAAAGTGCCTTCCCATATTACAAAGGAACCAGAAGCAGCTCCCTCATAGATGCAACTAGGAGGGAGGGCTCTGGGCAAATGATGAGCCCAAATGATGACAGCCTTGAGCCCTTGTTTTTCTCCTTTTAAGGATTGTATAGCGAAGCTTCCTAAGCTTCCTAAGTCCAAAGCAGTGCCCTGTGCTACCCAATTGGCTGGTCATGGCATGAGTCATCTGGTCCTTGCCCAATCAGCTTTACCAAATGATCCTCCAGTTTTGCCAGTTAAGTCCCTAGCTTCCATAGGAGCTGTCATTTTTTATTTTTTATTTTTTTAGCCTGGCCTTAGAGCTACAACTCTTACTTCACTGGACATTCAGGAAATAAAACTTTTTTCCTCTAATTCTGAAGAGGGACATAATTACACATGTTATTATGCAAAATTACAGTATTTTACCATATTCCTCTGACAGACCATAAATACAGCACCAAAACACAAATACAGCATGCTAACAACCAGAAGGCCTTGTTGTCAGTGGCACCTGATTGCCAGCTTTTTTTCCTGACAACTGCTGACTAAGGTAGCCAAGCGCAAAGGCTGAAGTGAGTTACTGTGTGATTTCTGATTGCTTAGCAACATTTTCAGAGATTTTAAACCCTCTCTCCCCCTTTCTTTGCTTTAAACACTGTTTAGGTAACTAAATGTGAACATATTGGATGATTCACATACTGTAGCCTGCATTTGCTTCACAGCTGTAGCCTTATCACATTATCCTTTATAAACTTGGCTGAAAGTCCAGAGAGACTCCAGGCTGCTTAATATTCAGTTAATTTCTGTTTTGATTGGAAAAGGGAAAAGCAACCCGTTTGGAAATGGATTCATCATTTCCAACCGCATCACAGCCCTTATTGAAATGCCGTCTGCAATGCTCCAAAGTCAGCCTCATCACTGAACATAGGGACTTATCTTAATTATGGTTGGTTGTAATACTGTACTTATATTAATAATGTTCTTATGTTAAAGAGATTTTTTTTGACCTCTTGGAGTGCAGGAATCAATAAGAAGTTGATAAAGCCAAGTTCATTGCTGCCTAAAGTAAAGCAAGCCTGATTTGTTTACTTACCTAAGCCTTCATCTGTCAGGCCCATTCTGAGATGATTTATAGACCTCTACCCAATGAAATCATTTAAAGTAGATTAGATTCAGGGAACAATCACCTCTAATATGACAAGCTGATGGAGGCTGACAGGTAACCAAGTTGCTCGAGATGGCAAACAAGTTCCTGAAATTCTGATTAAATTAAAATATTAATGGTACCACTGGGAAAAAAAGATTGAATCATGTAAGGGGAATTCAACATTAGAACCCAAATGCAAATACAGAGCGATTTTGAGAGAAGGAAGCCTGCCGGAGAAGTACCAAGGGAACTTACCTCCAGTAAACCGGAGCGCAGGAAGTGAATTCCAATGAAAAGCATTGTGTCAGGGGCTCACCTTCACCTTTCTGAGGTCTTGGAACGAACAAGGCCTAACAGGCTCTGGGGTTGGTCTGAACACTTTTGTGAGGTTACATATTTATTTGGACTCACAGCCGAGCACTAATGAACAACGCTTGCTTTCTCGAGGTGATAAGGTTACCCTTTGAAGCATTGTTTCTTTTCCGTTTCATATTTGTGTAGCTTATGGTTTCTGTCCTGTATGCTAAGCGACACTGACTGAGCTGTAATTGCTATATAACTAAGCTTATTTAGACTGTCTGCTTCAGGACGTGTGTTAAATGGGATGTTCGCAGTAATTAAATGTGCTGTTCGGCTCACACGCGTTAAAAGGACGGCAGATCCCAAAATTGCCTTGGTTCCAGCATCATGATTATCATGGCAAGGGGGCAAAACAGAAGCACATCTATCATGGTGGTGACCAACAAAGAACATGGGCACAATCAAGCATGCAGAAGTCCATTGAAGTCAAGAGATGGATCATCTCTCTGTTGGGTTGTGGCTGATGAGCAGGAATCGGCACCCAGCCACTACACAGGCGAAAATTATTCACAGGATGGGAAGGGATCAGAAGACAATCTATCTATTTCAAGTTCCTGCTGCTAAAGAAGGACAGCTACTCATACATTGTCCCATAGAAGCATATCATCTCATTCACCACAACCACTTCCCAGGCTGAGCTGAACCATGCCCTATACTCCTGGAGACTGTTGGTGTGCTATGAGAACAAATGATATTGCCACCCTCTTTCACGCTAGCATATCAGCAAATGAAATGCCTGGAAATAAGATCTTCACATGCCAGGTGAACTCACAAATGATGGTCAATTATGATCTCTCATTAAGGTAGTGAACTTACTCCAGGTAGTGGTAATGAATTTACATTCTGAGGTAGTGAACTTCAGAAAATGAACTACCTTCCAACCATGCAGTGGTTCCCAAACTTCTGGGTCACAACCCTCCAGGGCAACTGGAAGCAGGACATTCCCCCTTAAGGGTAGTAAGGTTGCTGATAGCAGCAACGGTGCCACAGCTGTAGCAGATGCACTGTGACCAAGCGGCTTATTACTGTACCTGGGGTGGCAGCACCAGCCTTCGGGAGGGTGCAGGGAGCCTGCAGATGCCTCCCCAGGGATCCCAAAGCCTCAGAATGTTTAAAAATAGCTGTTGTGAACCACTTCTAGTTTCACTATTGCAAACTGGAAGTGGGTGGTTATTATTTTTAGACATTCTGACGAACCCTTGAGGAACTCCTTCGGCTTCCCCCATGCCACAAGTGGCAAGAAACCCCTTTCGTCCGTAGCAATGATTCTGGCAATGGCGTTGCTGCCTTTGCCCCTCCCTTGCAAATGCTTATTGGGTTCCCAACTTCCCTGTAGAAGTTTGGGAACTAGAGGAAAAACAAAAAGTATGAGGAGAAATGGAGTTACGCCATATTGTTAGCAGCCCATCATGAACAGGGGCGGCTTTAATCCAATGTGACCAATGTCATCCCATTGGGCCCCGCACTTTGGGGGGGCCCCACCAACACAGTGAACATGTTGCCTGCTGCTGCAGCTGGGATTTCTATGAAGTCAGTGGGGCAAGCAGAGCAGCTTTACCTTGGGCCATCACCTGTCCCTGCCTCAGAACTGCCCAAAATGGGCCTCCTAGAAACAGTTAGGGATGATGCCATCATGTCACCACCAACTATTTACAGGTGTTGCACACGGCACCACAAGCACTTTCCTTGGTAAGTGGGGGGGGGTCCTGCGGGAAAGGTAGGGGCCCCGCAGGAATGTTCCACATTGGACCCCGCCTCTCCAGGAGCCAGCCCTGATCATGACTACAGGAGGAGAGGGAATTACTGATTATTTGACAGCATGTCATATATTTGTAGCTACAATTGTTTAAAGTTCATCCATCATTCAATTTTGAGTTTTTGTTTCCTCCAGTAAATGAAAACAAAACATTGTTCTTGTTCTGATTTTCCAAAAAAAAAAAAAAATTTCTCCGCGTTCCCTTAGCCATTCTGGTTTTACCAAGACTTCTCATTTGTTCCCCATGCTACTCTCAATTGCATATTACTATAATTGAGTTATGTGTGCTTGTTTCCTCTTTGATTTAAGATAAACTAGAAATGCCATGGAATTTAAGAAAATTATGGGTTGAAGATGAAACCCACATTTTCACAGACCTAGCAAGGCTCACACAAAGTACAGAAGGGCTAAATGGCATTCTCCTCCCACTGACGTTCATAAAAAAAAGTCAACTCCCTGAACAATTCTCAGTGCGATGGCACAACCGGCGCTGGGAAGCTCAGGATTGGGCTCTTAGCCAGCAGAGAAGCGGGGACCTTCTCCTTCCATTCCTTTCCTTCTGCTTCTTCTTCTGAAACATTCCAGTTATTTTCATCCCACCTTTCATCTTAAAAGTCCCTAGGCTGAATTGTATCAGTGGCATTCCTACAGGGGGAACAAAATGCTAAGTGTTACAGGAACCTGAGCTCCTATGTAACGTGGCTCCTCCCCCTCATCTCCAGAGCCATTCACAGCTCAAAGGGCAAAACCTCTGACCCGCTCTCTGAGCAGCGAATGGCTCTGGAGGCGAGGGGGAGGGGCCACATTACACAGGACCTCAGGCTTCTGCAACACTTCACATTGCAACACTTCCTATAGGAACACCACCGAATAACATGACAATATGGCAAGACAGAAAATTAAATCACTGTCTGATTTCTCCTTCTGCTGCATCAGGTGGAATGGCTGCATACAGACACTGTTCTAGGAAGGGATGACCAGTTGATTTTAGCACATGGATAGGGTCTGCAGGTGGGCAGAGCTCTCTGAGAGGGACAAGCCTCAGAGATGGTGTTGGTCTCAGACTGGGAGATGCAAAGACATATGGAGAATGAGCAGGAGCAACAGCATTTCTATTCTGAAATAAAATAATCGTATTTCCTTTCCCTCACCCCTTGGAAAACTAGCCTTCAAGAGAGCGGATAAGACTAGACCTCCATGAAAAACCCAAAGAAGCAACAGTGTAAACAGAGACGGCTACATCAGGAAAAGCCCTCCCATCCTTTGTGACAAATATTCCCTGGGCCCGCGTTCGTGACCCTGTCTGAAGGAAGGGTATGCAAAAATCTAATTAATCTAGGGAACGGCTCTGCGGGCTCCATTCACTTACATCTGCCTCAGGTCTTCCAGTGTATGTGTGTGGGCTCGCCGTGATTACTTCAGAGTGGAATTGAAGGCCCAATCGGTGCTAAGCAATAGGAAAATGAGAATAGTATTTCTAACAAGAGCAATTTATCAGAAAGACAGGTGGCCTGGAGGTTGAGAGCTCTGTTGAACATGCATTGCACTATTGGTTGTAAATTTGCAGGCATTTAAATGTAATTTTAGGAGCAAATGTAGGGGCACATTAACTTCTCATCTTTTTCAATACATGGGTAAAGTAGTTGAACAGATTGTCTGCATATACATTACCCTAATGAGAAAATTCTTCAGGGCTTTTCTTTTCTCCATCGTGAGTCAAAGCACCGAACACATATAAACCAAGGTTTCTATAGCCAGGTCACTCTGGCATCGTTGCAATGAATTATGCCTTCAATGCACACATGTCGGCTTGAAGGTCTTTTACTTTTGAAATTCAAAATGAAATTATATTCGGAATGATATGCGTCTTGACAAAACTGCCGAATTCTAACAGTTTCTTCTAATCTTTCCAACACTTTTAATAATGATAATGTTCTTCAGATAATTATGCTGAAATATATCCTCATAAAATGTCGCATATCTACACATCTGCCTGCCTGGAGCATCTTAAAAAGGGGCTTTCGGTCTGGCTTTGCCAATTTTGATTCCATTTCTACATGATATGAGGCAAACAAGTGATCTTTTTTAAGGCTATTCCAGCTGGCTTCACAATGACAGATTTGGCTCTTGGGCTAAAAAAAAATTAGTGTTTTCTGAGAATTTTTGCCCATATGCAGGATAGGCCAAGTAATGCTTGGACACAAAGGCATGAGTCAGCCATCAGCTTCATAATAGGTGTGCCCCCGAGATGTTGGAATTCACTTGTTGGAATGTGAGCGCTGAGCTCTGTGCCAGCAGCCATCTTCTGCACATGAGGTACTAGAAAGGTAGAGCTTTCCTGTCATATATAACTACCTCTGATCATAATCAGATACTTTATATACACACACACACACACACACACACACACACACACACACACACACACACACACACATGAGTCACAAACCGTGAGTAAATGATCTTTTTATGAAACTTCAATCAGCCCTCTGCCCCATGCCTGCGTGTGTTTGTATTTTTTTTTTCTTAGTGGCTAGCCTGGTGGTGGCCTTTACACCAAGGAAAAAGGGGGTCTTTTTGCTACAATCCAGCCCAACTCCATACTTTTCCAACACTAGAAACCTCGTTGCCATTGTGGTGCTTCTAAGACAGTGATTCACAAATGTTTCATCATTAGGACCCACCTAAAAAAATGTTTCGCTTTCCCAGCAACTCGAACCTCCGAGGCTATAATGGTTATTGGGCAGCATTGCTCCCCGTCCCTGTCCCCTTACAAGTGGCCGGTTATTTAACACATAGCCTAATCTGCTTTGTCCGTTTTGTGACCCATCAAAAATGGGGTCTTGACCCACTGGTGGGCCAAAGACCCACAATTTGGGAACCACTGCTCTAGGAACTTCCCTTTGTGTGATGCCGAGGACAGAAGATGGAAGAACTTGTAAAGTTTGGCTTGTGCAACAGCTCCTTCATCTCCCAATCCAACCCAATGGTCCATCTTTTTCTCCCCAAGCTTCAGCATCACCACAGACTTGGCTTGAGCAGCAGCCACTGTCCAGTGGGTACTAGGAGAGGTCCTGCTGAGAGCCACATCAGTGATGACAACAGCAGCTCCCCTTCATACTTGTCCTCCAAAGCTACAACAGGATCACTCATGTACCTAATTAAGATAATTTGTTAGAAAATCCCTGTCCATCCATCCCCAAACTAATTTCAAGTCCAGATTGTGCACACTGCTTGTGTTTGAACACCTTGGTCCTTTTGAAGCTCTTGTTGTGCAGTGAGTAGCTGTTTATCAGCATGTCAAATCTTCAGAGCAAATGGTCAAATTCAAATCTCCTTTTCTGGAGACTTTAAATTCCTGACCCTGCATCTGATCCCATGGAGTTAATTACATGCATTTTCAAAGGCTGATTGCATTTTGCCTTCCACCGAAGAAATTTTATAACCAGTACATATTAAAAAGGTAAGATCTTCCATTCAATGCCCATGGTGAAGGGTAAAGTTTAGACTTGTTTACAGTCTGTGGTGGCTTTAATGAAAATTATAAAGTGCACTTTGCTTCCAGCATCCTCTGCTGTATTAAAAAAAAGTATGGAAATAAAAATATTAACATGTTATTAATGTCTCCTTTTGAAAGGTATGTTCACAGAATATTTTCTTCTCATATATTACAGAACTTTAAACTAGTATGGTGCCGGGAAGTTTAATAAGTTGGCAGTGTGCTTTTGTTCCCTTAACATAATTTTCCATTTATTCCAGATAAAGCTGAGAAGATTCTCTAACTCCAGTGCTTTTTTTTAAACTGAAATCGTAGCAAAACTGTAGCAACTGCAATTCCAGGGCTCCATTAGAAACAGCCATTAGGTTTCCATAATGAAAAGATAGCGTTTTGAGACTTTCAGCAAGTCTATGCACCTACACGTCCCCAGGAGTAAAACCGTTGAACTCCATAGGATTTACATCTGGGTAGAGATACGGAGGATTGAGCTGCATGACAACCCAATCCTAACTAACTCCCACCCCACCAAAGCAGCCACACTAATGTGCTGCATCTTGCAGGGAGGGGCAGTCATGGAGGTTTCCTTGAGGGAAGGGAACATTTGTCCCCTTACCCTGGGGCAAGCCTCTACCACCCAATGAGTCTCCTCAGATCATTCTGCAGTCCAACATAGCAACACCCATCTACCACCTCAGGACTCTACAATTTTATGCATTTCTATTTCAATGCTCTGTGCCAAGAAGCTCTCAGCATCCTTAGGCTCTGGCAACTTCTGCTGTGTTGGCTTACTAAAGGCCAGCACACACATTATGCTGCAGCAGGCTTTAGCAGGTGTGCAAGTCTTTGCCACAGCTTCATTGACAGGGACATGCGAGCCAATGGTGTCACAGCCATGGTTAACACCTGTGTCAAATGCTACAGGCTCACAGCCCAATCCTGAACTGCCCGCCACCCACAGCTCCAGTGGCACCAAAATACGCCACCACTGGATCCTGTGAGCACAGGGATACCGCTGGAGGTCTCCTTATGGCAAAGGAGCATTTGCTCCCTTACCCCGGGGGACACTGCATGGGTCTCCTTGGCTCTGCGCCCATGTTTGAAGGGGAGAGGATTCAGGAGATTTGGCAGCAGAGGCTACTACTCCCAGGTCTGATCCCCTCCCCCACCCATTTCTGCCCCCTCCCCTCCTCCCACCTCCCCAAAAAGCTTTACCACTGGCCAGGGCTGCTAGAGTGCTGGCCAACCTCCTGTGTGGTGCTAAGGCCCAGAGTTGACTGCTCTGGCCCAATGCCAGCTCTCCGTCCTCCTTCAGTGCTGCGATGGTGCCTCACGGCTTCAGGATTGAGCCCTGAATGGCTCCCACTAACTAGTTGCTCTACTGAATCTTCAGTCCAGAAGCAGCAGCCACGTGGTATTGCATAAACCAATTCTAACATGAAAGCATTGCGAATCCAGCTATGGCAAGGTCCGAGGAGGCTGCCCCCCTGCGCCGCCTCCACCATGTCCCCATGCCACTCCAGGTTCTATTTTGGAGCTGTTCTAACACAAGGGTGGGTGGGAAGGTTAATCTCTGCTCCCATGGCTCACCTCTGTGAGTGGCGAGCCATCTCATTGCTGCCACCGCCCCCCCCCCACTTCACCAGTGCGGTGCTTGGGTATTTGTAACTCCCAACGATAACAGCAGGACTCCCACTGCATGAAAAGACATGTGGCATAGTATCGACACTAAAGATTTCTGCAGGGCTAGCCTAAGACCTCCTGCCACCTGAGGCCCCAAGACAAAAGCTGCCCCCTTTTCCCAATGATGTGCCAACCTCTGCTCCTCCCACTCAGCAGTGCCCTAGCCCAGCACTCTCCTCCCCCACCCCACTTTCCTCTTGCCCTGTGTAGAGTCTGCTGCCCCCTATGGGCTGCACCAGCTAAATAGGCATGAAAAGAGTCAGGTCAGCCTCCAGGACTGGGAGAAAGGGTAATAACAATAGCAGCCTCTGCCGCTGTCTGTGCCCCCTTCCTGGCCCTAACTCTCCAGGCCATCCTCCCGCAACCACTTTCACCCCCCTCCTCATCTTCCCCTGCCTCACGGCATATTTGTTGACATCTGTTGCTGGGACAGCGTACAGGCCGTATGCGCTGCCCCAGCATAGGATCAGGCCCAAAGTCAGCTTTACTGAAGCTCAACTGGTATCCCTCATTCCTCATCCATCATCATTATGATGCTTAAATACATAGAACTGCATTCGCTCAGGTTCATCCTTTCCTACTTTTGCTGTCATTTACATCGGCAACTCCTTGGGAATAAAGAGCTCCCTTTCCTTATTCATTATGCTGCTTTGCAAAGTACCGTACGTGTGGATCACGCTATGAAGGCAGGCAGGTAGGCAGATAACATCTCTTCCCTCTTTTTGGCACAGAGTTCACCTTGCCTCTCTTAACCCTCTCTTTCATTTCTCTCTTCCTTCTGCCCCTTTTCTGACGCTTCATTGGCAGTATGTTGGGTATTCGGATGGCACTTCTCCACAAAGTATCTCTGATCTTCAATCATCCCCTTAGCTTGTCCTTGCATGTTCTCCTGCGATCGACACTCGGATTAGCAGCTGCAACTTCTAATTTTGGGAGAGGTCTTCTCTCTTCTTTCCTCCCCACCCTCTTAGGGATGTGTTCCTGCAATGTGGTTGGCAGTTCTATGCCCCACAGGCATTCCCTCTCAACTGCCCAGAGGCCATAAAACTCATTACAGCCCACTCTGCCAGATCTGAATGTGCTCCTCCAGGAGTCAAATGTCAGATATTCACACCTTTCCCTGTGTGACTTCCCCAGTGCTATGTTTCACTAGATCTGTTGTTGATTAACATCCAGCTCATGTGTCTAGCAAGCTCTTAATGTTTCATTCCACTAGCAAACTCTCCAGAAATAATATCACTGCTACAATAGAGTCTTGTAATATGACTTATGAACATGCTATTACCCTAGTTTAGGTAACTGGTCTTGCTAGACTTTGCTTAATAGACCTTATATTTTATGTTTTCAATGAACAACACATACAGGGTTGAGCCAAAGGCTTAATCACTCTTAATACAATAAAGCAGCACTTTAAAATATTATTAACCTCATCTGTCTAGATTTGGAACTAATAGACCATTGTGTGTGCATTGTCTTTATCCCTGCCAGTTATGTACATATTTATTAATCCACTCTTCCAGAGGAAAAAATTTCTAAAGGAAAACCAACAGTAACCTTCAAGTAAGCGGGCACAGGTTAGAAGGGCACTAATTAAATGTCAGACTTGACAGATTAAAATTATGAAATTTAAAATCACTATGGAGCTCTTTGTCATTGTCAAATTAGGCGTCAGTGTGATGAGGAGAAGAGAAGGGAATGGTTTAATGGATTGAATGGGAATGTGGCTTAGCAGCAAGCTTTTCTTGAATTCAGATCAGCCTGTAGTTCAGATCAAAGGCTGCTAGTTCAATTTCACATTCAAAGAGTGGTAGCTTACCTGCATCAGTAATCATTGCGTGTATGAGCAATTTAAAAAAAGAGCGAGAGAGAGTGGAAAAAAATAAAGAATATGTTTAGAGCTAAGATAACATCACATTAGCTTCAGTGATTTATTTATTTGTAATATTCCTATCCCTGCCCTAATTTAAAAAGCTTCTAGAGCAGTTGACACTACTTCCATTACCCTAGGTATTTTATATTAGTGAGTTTTTAATATTTTATATTAGTGAGTTTTTTAAAGCAGTATAGTGTCAATATATTTTAGCATCTCTTCTTAAATTTAAATCTCCTCCATTAGCGTTTTACAGCCATGTCAAGCCCTATCCTCATTTCAGTGGGACTTAGTCCCATGGAAGCATACATTACATCACACATTTGCACTTGTGGACCTGCCACCCAGGGGCCAGAAGCGCAGACAGTCACCCCCCACCACAGTTGCCTCCACTGCGAGCACCACTGCCCCCCATTCACCTTAAGCTCTGGAGCCTCACGCAACCTTTGGTCGTGCACCAAAACAGTTCTGAGGACATCAGAATGCTTTTAAACAATACTTCCAGTTTTCCGACCAAAACAGGAAGTATTGATGAAAAGCATTCTGATGTCTTCAGATACTTCTGGAGGCCAGTGGGGCATCGCACAGAGACCACCCGGCCCTCAAGAGAGCCCTGGGAGGCAGGTGGCAGCAGCAACAGCAGCTCAGCGATGGCTGGTGCTGCCCCCTCTACTGGTGTGGTACCCAAGGCATTTGGCTCTCCCACAATAATGGTAGGTCCACCACTGCACGTTTGCAAAAGGATTATTCAAAATGTTGCACTGTCTGGTTGTCCTATCCTAGGATGAGACAGTTTTGTTGCTTACACGGACACTCAGTTGGTGAAGAGGGAAAGGTTTAGGAGAGTAAGAAGGGGGAATAGTGAGTTAGATTGGGCTTCTTGCCATGTATGATGCCAAGGTGAAAGCTCAGAAATGGCCTACCCAGGGACTATATAGAAAGGCCCATGCAAGGAAGGCAGAATACACAGCAGGCTGTGGTGATTCGTTTGCATATTTTAGGAATGGAAAGGGGTGAAAAGGATTGTGGAGAATATGTGACATCTGAACATGGCAAAGGTGACAGACTACACAAAAATGATTTGGGAATGGCTTACCGCAGACATGTCTGAGCCATTCAGAATCTTAGGTAAATGCTGATGTTTCCATTGTTTTGGCACAATTCGAGGCACCACTCCAAAAACACAGGCTACCTTGACAATCTTCTGAGTTTTGAAATGGATTCCCCAAGAAAAGGAAGATTGATTTAGACTAATGGCATGTCTGGATTTTGAGATCTTGGATCTTGATGTGGCAGGACCCACCTGCCAAATTTTCACTCCTTGTTTCTTATTCACAGGTTCCACTTAACCTGAAGAGTTGCATCTTCAGGCAGAGTGAGACTGAAACAGGTGCCCTGCTTGAATGAAAACAGGTGCGCTGCTTGAATGTGCAGACTTTCACCCTGTCCTCCGTGGTCCTGGTCCCTGACAAGTTTTGTTCATGACTGTAGCAGCAGTGGAATTATGAGAAATGGAACATCAAGGTAATGAATTGGGGATTAGGTTGGTCTGGCTCCTACAAGGCGCCATTTTGTGGCATTGAGAGTATGTGGAGTCAATGGTTTCCCATTAGAAGTACTGCCAAGAGTCTCAAGTGGACAAGATGAGCAAAAAACCAGCCATATCTGACAGACTTCTGTCAAGCTACATTTGTCAACAGTCCAATGTCACTGCAGATTAAATAATATAAAAAAACATTCTTTATTAAGATAGATCAGTGAAATTATATATTTTTTGCTAAAAATATAATCTTGCAAACTTTTTGAATGCAAAAATGGTCATCATAAATAAACACAAAAATTACTTGTCAGCAACACTCTGTCCAAAGAATACATTTCACAGGCGCAGTCAACTGTGTATTCATTCAAAATCTAGCTAGTTTTATGGGTTCTGCATGACTTAAGAACATGTCAGAGACATGTTCTGGTTTGGTACTTATAACTTTTACACAGGAAGTTTTGTTCTCTTTAAAACAGGTTTTGATGAAATGTTCAGGGGCGAAAACTACATGAGACCAGTTGCATTCCCTTTGACCTTGATAAAGCAAGCATGTCGATGGTCCAGATCTTAAGACTAACTTGTTTCCCAACTTGAGTATCTTATCCATTACTAGAGACCTACACTATCTACTGCCTGGATAACTCTTGTCACATATGCATTATATTTATTTATTTATTTATTTATTTATTTATTTATTTATTACATTTGTACTCCACCTTTCTCCCCAAAGGGCACTCAAGGCAGCTAACAACCAGTTAAAATACAAGAAGAATAAAACAATACTATAAAACTAGAAAATACACAAAAAGATAATAAATGAGTTCACTTTCTTCAGGCTTATTCTCAGATCTTTTCAAAACTAAGGGGAGAAATGGAACCAAATCCATCTGAATGAAGAGTAATATTCTGCCAGAGCCATAACCAGCTCAAAGCACGCCGGGGGAGGAGTGACATCATCATGCCCCTAGCGCTGCCGCTCCGCCCCCTGAGCAGCCTGGTCACACACCCCAGTGCCCAGAAGTGCTCCATTTGGGAGTGTGAAGGAAGGCAGGTGGGCTGAATAGCTCACCACTTTTCTCCCTATGTTGCGCCCTGCTGCAACTGGCACCAGCTGCGCCCGCCTCCTCTTGCGGCACTACAAATATGCCTCTGTATTCTGCCCATTGATAATAATGATCTCAATCCAGGTCTCCCTTAAGTGATCTGAGAAGCACGGGGGCAGGCTGCAGCCCACACAGTCAAAGGAATGTCATAGTCCTTACCAAGTGCCCCACTTTTGCCTTGGAAGCAGCACTGATCTGGAGGGGTGCTGGTGAAGCAAAAGTACAGATCCAGCAAGTCTGATAAGCAGTGGGAGGGGTTAGTGGAAGCATCTTCAGGAAACATATTAGGACCTAGGATCTGTACTTCCCCTAGACTAGAGCACTGGGCACTACCTGTTGCTCCTGCCACCACCCACAGAGCCATCTAAGGATTTAGGGCAGTGGTTCCCAAATTCTGAGCCGTGGGTCCCTGGGAAATCCTCACAAAAAAATCCTGCTATCCTATATAATGTACAGGATTGTAGCCCTAATGGGGAGCCACACCCAATGGCCCAGTAGGTCAAGGGATCCACCAGTCAAAAAAATTAGAAACCTCTGATTTATGGGTACAGGGTCGAGTTCCAACATGCTCTGAGACCTCTGAGCTATGCTTCTGGGGATGGCTTTTGGGTCCAAAAAACATTCCTATCTTTTTGGTCCCATTTCAGAGTATGTGGCTATCATAGTACCACCCCTGCGGTAATTGCAGCATGTGTCCCGGCTGTAAAGAACCCACCAAGGCAGCCACGTCTTTTGCAACTTTATGGTGTTAGCAAATTTTGAGATGGCCTATGATATATCGGAAAAAGCAATCATGCTGCATATTATATGTATGCATCTGCATATTTATGTATAAGCCTGGATGTGTGCATAGGCAGACAAAAATACATGCATGCATGCACGCACACGCACGCACACGCACGCAGACATGTGCGCGCACACAGTGTCACAGTCTCTCTCTCTCTCTCTCTCTCTCTCTCTCTCTCTCTCTCTCTCTCTCTGACACACACACACACACACACTGTTTTTAACTTGAAATATGAACATAGATTATTATCACCTATCTATTAAACATAGATTATTATCACCTATTAGCATCTGGGGAATTGGCAGTAGTCTAATAATCTTTTATGATTACTCTGGTATCACTGACATCGTTTACCTCTTCCTCTACATTAATGCCTCTCAACTTGCTTTCAGATTCTGAGCATGTGCAGAGGAAATAAAGCAACTGAATTGCCTCTCACCCCTGGAGAGTGTGATCCTTCCAATTCAGATCTGTGGCTATTGGCAGGCAGTAAGCATGATTTGCATTGATGACGGCTTGCTCTCTCCTTGACCTATCTATGAATACTACAATTTGCATGATCCCAGCTGCTTGCCCAAACATCTCAGATTAAGCCTCCACAACACAGCACTGTGCATCAGCATTCAAAAGTTAAAACCAAGCCACAATCTTATTTTCTATGTGAAGGAAATAAAGGAAAAAGATTTCTTTTGCCCCTTCTGCATGGAATTAGTTTCCATCCCTTTTGTTTGTTATTGCAGTCATGGTTCAAAGCCCTCTACAAAAACAAGGTCCCACTTTATTATAGGACAGTGAGGTTCAGCGCACAGCTTGCAATAAAGAAATTAGCAAAACCAGAAGCTGCAATTCTATGGAAACACTCAAAAACAAAGAGGATTTAAAGTGACAAGATCCAATTAAATTTAATTACCCAAGCTGTATTTTCATTTTAACTGACACTTTTTATTAAGGAGCCACATGCACGAAAGCTAGGAACCTGGGCCAAATTGCATCCCACTAATACACTTATCTTATGCAAAATTCTGAGTATCTAATTTTCTACAATGAAATTAGAGACATGGGGTTTGTAAGAGGTCCTCTTTGTCTGTTACCATAAAATGTGGTTTGCAACACACCCACGGTACTTTATTACCTTCTTGTTACACATACATTCAGTGAACCCAATAGCACTCATGCTTTGGAGAGAAAAATTAAAACAACATTTTATATTTGCATACAGAGGTGTGTGGGGAAAGTCAAAGATAACTCCTAGACTAACAGATCCAGATGGGCCTTCAACCTGATCCAGCAGGACTCTTCTTACATTCTTAAATGCTACTGAGTATTGGGCTGCTGTGCTGAGCCCTTTGTGACAGCAGAAGGCACTTGCACTGTCGCAAAATGGCTGCTCATTAACATGGAGTGTGCAGTGTTCCATTGGCAGCCACTTTAGGGACATTGCTGTGCAAGGCAGCAGCACTCTGAGATTTTCCCCAGGGGTGCGGCAAGGGTGGGGAGGAGGCAAAACAGGGCCAAGAGGTTGGGTGGGGAGGGGGAAATTGAGCTGGGAAGGGACATGATGGAGCAAGGAATCCACAGGAGAGGTTGATCCAGTGCTAAAGGCATGCACCAGATCCTATCTGTTCCAGCAGCAGCCTCTGTGTCCCCTTTCTCTCCTTGGACGTGTGCATGAGCAAAATCACTAGCACAGGTCCAAGGAGACCCACTGTGGGTTGGGAGGCTTATTCAGGGGTAAAGGGATTTAGATCCCCTTGCTCTGAGAAAGCCTCCTGATCCGCCCCCACCCTTGCTGGATACAGCATGCCTGTTTTTGACACAGTTGCACCCGTGGGGGGGGGGGAATAGGATTGGGCTCTTAAGTGTCAATACTCTAGCACTCTCACTCCTTAGGGCTCTAACACAGAGTTAATTTCCGAGTCAAGTCAGCTCTAAGGGAACATTATAAACTGAAACATGAATATGTTGCAATGAATATGTAGCAAAGTTATATCTCCATTTTGTAAGGCCCTGTGAAGAAAAGATAGTACCGGTTGAGAAGTTATTGATATTGATAAGTTATTGATATTGATGACTGTGAGCGTGTCACACCCATTCATAAAATCAGAGTACACATAGATCTTCTCCACACACACACACACACACACACACACACACACACACACACTCAAACACTACCCAAACCACACTAGAGGGAATTTCAATCACGTTCCTCCTCCCTTTTAGTTAACAACTGCTGGTATTGCTACTTCCTGTTCGTCTACTACTTTTTCAGTCTAGTGCTGATGATTGTATCCATCTTGCATGACAGTTAGCAAAAACAGAACAGTTTTCCTTTTTATTCATTCTGAATTTATGTGCTAATTTTGTCAGTTAGCCTCAGGACCTATATAAAATAGTAAAACGGAGTAAAACAATGTCACTAAGAGCCAGTGTGGTCCTGTGTTAGCTTAGGCCAGGGGAGGCCTGTACAACTCCCTGTTCACCCATGGACTCCGTAGGTGGCCCACCGTACATCATTACATCTCAAAGCAAGCTTGTTACTCTCATGAATAAGATCTCAAGTTTACATAACCTTTTTTTTTGCTCATGTTGCTGTTATTTCTATTACTTGTAATATTTTTCTTTCACCTTTAAATCCTTCTGAGATGGGAATAGTTTGAAACATGTTAACCAAAGAGGATTCCTTTTCCCACCACCTCCACCGGTAAAGGAATTTTGTGATTGATCAAATAATTCAGGCACAATGAACCTCAAGCTGGTGGCAAGCCAGAAAGGACAAACTAATGTACAAACCAGATTTTTTAATTAATTCTATTCTTTTCAATTACACATTCAGAAACTGGAACATTCCCCCCCCCACACACACACACTAATATACTGAGGAATAGGAAACCTGGGAACCCATTGAAAATTAGGCATCATCATCATCATCATCATCATCATGCCACCACCACCAGCACCAGCGCCACCACCATCAAGAAGAAGAAGAAGAAGAAGAAGAAGAAGAAGAAGAAGAAGAAGAAGAA
>JAJKFI010000006.1:12128067-12165894 GCA_029204185.1 Lerista edwardsae | reverse complement strand
AAGAAGAAGAAGAAGAAGAAGAAGAAGAAGAAGAAGAAGAAGAAGAAAATGAACACAAATGAACACAAATATCATCAGTCAATTACAGAAGGCCACTTTATTAGGTGTATATATTGCAACAATATTTGTAATGCAACAAAAAAATTGAAAAATATCTACCTATCCTAGGTCCTCAGGTAGGACTCGATAGGTGGATACATACAGAATCTCATCAGAAAAACACATGACTGCAAAAATAGAATTATTATCATTATCATCATCATCATCATCATTATTATTATCATCTATATAGTGAATGCTACATATTACTTACGTATAACCTGGGAGGTTTTTCTGCCTCCCAGCATTTCAGCTTGTACTTAGAAAATACTGATTCCATCCTAAAGTTTAGGTTGACACTAAATATGTACAGTATATATTTTTGATCTAATTCAAACAGAGAACCATAATGGAAGGAAGAGGGCATGAAGCAATGTGCAAAGGAGCACGTTGCACTATGTGTTGGAAGAGGAATCTCCAAATTTCATTGTTTGCCTGGTTAAGCTTTATTGTCATGCTGCATTTTCTCTTTTTTGTACTAATCTTCCCTCCATCTGCTGCTCAGCTCGGCCAACTCAAGCAGCGGTGTCAATTCAAGGGTCAGAAAGGTCAGCGGTGACACCAGATTTAAGTGTTATTTGCTCTGATGCCATGACAAGATGGATATCGCCTGGCCTGACTAAAGCGATGTATGTTAAATTTGTTGCAAATTACTGGCCTGATGGATCTATTGATGACCCATTGCAGCTGTCAGGATGTCTCTATCAGCGTCTCACTTTCGCTCTCCCCTGATGCTCAGCCCCCATGCCCCCCCCCACTGCCATCAGGCACATGTTTCCTTTGCAAGCACTGAGCACCTCAGGGTGGAATATAAAAATAGATTGTGCTGTAGTACAACAGTGTGCAACACTATAACTAGCAAGAGGAGGGGGTCTAGAGAAGCTTCCCAAAATGCAAGAGGGGGTTCCCTCAAATAGCTGCATTTTCTACCTTTACCATAGACATCCATTTTGCCATAAAAATGGTTGCTCCTTGTGGGTGTTAGCCAGCTGCCCAAAATGTTATTTGTTGACAGTATTGACCAATATGTAGACAGTTCAAAGGATACCATCAAATTTTCAGGAGTCAAGATTACATACTGTACATAAATTGTGGAGGATGGCCAGACGGTAGAATGGGTGCAGCACCTAGTAATTAAAAATGACTCTTCCCCCTGCCCCCAAGCCCCAGTCTGAGCCTACTGGTCAGATTGGGATTTTCTGGGAAACAAGATAGCCTTTGCTGCTACCACCCAATACTGGGAATCCAAACTAAGAAAGACTCTGCCCTGCAATAATTAAGAGCCCTTAAATTTAATGGGCCCCAAGGAAAAAAAATGTAATGGACCAGTAGAATAGGCCCTCCTGAATTACTTTGGATCCAACAGTCACAAATAGAAAGGCGTTTATTAATCTGTGGAACTCTTTGCCACAGGAAATGCTGATGGCATCTGGTCTTGATGCCTTTAAATGGGGATTGGATGGATTTCTGGAGGAAAGGTCCATCATGGGCTATAGGCCATGATGGGTTGTGCAACCTCCTTACAAAGGTGGTGGGCTACTGGTACCGGGTGCAAGGGAGTGGCAACAGGATGCAAGCATCTTGTTGTCTCATGCCTCCCTGGGGCATCTGGTGGGCCGCTGTGAGATACAGGAAGCTGGACTAGATGGGCCTTTGGCCTGATCCAGCAGGGCTCTTCTTATGTTCTTATGTTCTTATTAATGGACTGAAGGAACACACCAAAAAATGGGGCTGCAAAGAATCTGAGGGTTGGGAGAGTTAAAACAGATAAAAGGAAGTACTTTTTAACCCAGCGGGTAGTTAATCTGTGGAACTCTTTGCCACAGGAGGTGGTGATGGCATCTGGTCTGGATGCCTTTAAGAGGGGATTTCTGGAGGAAAGGTCCATCGTGGGCTATAGGCAATGATGGATTGTGCAACTTCCTTGCATGGGTGGTGGGCTACTTCAGAGTACCGGGTGCAAGGGAGTGTCAACAGGATGCAGGCATCTTGTTGTCTCATGCCTCCCTGGGGCACCTGGTGGGCCGCTGTGAGATACAGGAAGCTGGACTAAATGGGCCTTTGGCCTGATCCAGCAGGGCTCTTCTTATGTTCTTAATCAAAGCAAAGAACTTCATAAAAAGCAAAACAGGTACAACAAAAAGGGATGGGTGGGTGGCAAGGCAATGAAAAGGCAATATGTCCGGGGGGGGGGGAATCTCCCTGACATGTGCTAGGTTTTTCAGGTGCCTGAAGCGTCGCGTGAAGCCGCCCCTCCCCCTTGCCTTCAGAGCCATTTGCGGCTATGAGAGCGAAGTGGTGGTGACCGTGGTAGCCTCTGGATGCAGCAGTTGCCATTTTGGCAGTGCATCTCCTCCAGGACCCGCCAAGCTTAGGACTGGCTTGTGAGTGTGGTTCTACCACATCTGGCAGCAGCATTTGCAAAAGAGCCACAGGCTGAGCCCTTTGTGCCCCTTTGACAGTGATTCTATGACTCCAGAATTCTGTTCCGCCATCATAAAGCCTTCCGTGAGCGTTAAATAGGATTGGGCTGTGTGTGTCATTGAAATTCAGTGACTTATTTTAAAGTCATTGCATTTACTAAGAGATTTTGGCCTTGTTGTATATTGGTCATTTGGGCCTTCCTACCTTTCTGTTAATCAGTCTATCTGTCCATCTGTCCACCACCCACCTGATTGTTTAGGAAGAGGTATGTGTCAGTTTCACTTCAATGGGTACTATTGAATGGGACTGAGAATAGCCAACCCCATGAGAATAATTCATTTGAACCTTTGGGAAGGCTGTCGGTCACTGATGACCAAACAACGATTGTATAAAAATATATCACAGCAGTTACAATGATGAATAATACATTTTTATTTTATGAGGGAATCCCATGCCAGCAAAAAAGAAAAAAAACCACAAAGCAATGACACAAACCAATAAACTGCTTTTCCCCTAAATCCTGTATCTTCCAAACCCAACTCCAGACAAATGTACTTGAAACATGCTACTGTTACGTACCATGAAGTATTTTGCTTTTTAATTTATTACACTTTTTCTGTCATACTACTGTGGTCATGTCCTAAAAATACAGGACATGCAGGTAGATCATCCCTTATTTGGACATCTGAAATTGGGACTACTCTGAAAACCAGACATTTTTGTCCAAGACTTTAAATAAACTTTCTGTAGTGTAGTGTGAGTTACGTGTTTATTCCTAAATACAGGCGGTAAGTTTTCTGTTCTCTGCTCTGTGTTGTGTACCCGTCCAGACATTGTTGAAAAATGTCAGAGGCCAGCAGACACCTGTATGGGTAACAGTGAAAAACGGCAATAGGAAGCATTTTTCATTATATTTATGTATTATTCCAAAATCCAGACAAATCCCAAATCCAGCCACCTCCTGTCCCAAGCATGTGGAAAAGGGAGACTCAACCAGTACACACCCCTGTCTGCATGGACCTGTGGCCAGACCCCTTCAGAAAAAAAATATAGGTTCTTGAAAAGGAATCAAAACTGAGTGGTCCACATCCTTTTATCTTCTAGCTTCCAGCCAGCTTTCTCTTATCATTGATTGCAAATGAAGTTACCTGCTCCTGAGTCAACAATTGGTTCATTTAGTTTAGTACTGTGTGGTCCAAAAGAAAACAGAGGCTGCTGAATCTTAACCCCCTTCCGGGACCTAATCCTACCATGCGGGTTTGTATGGACCTGTGCCAGTTATTTAGCTGGCCTAGCTATCTACCCTCCTCCCTGCCCCATTTGTTGTCTCATTCTGCCCACCAACTGCCTCCCAATCCTAAGGCCTCTGTCGCTAGTGGTACGAGCCTACTGCTGGTTCCAGATGTCATAAATGTGCCATAAAGCATGTTTACAGCACCCGGAAAGTAGGGGGTCAGGGGTGGTGGCCTCGGCTGCTGGATCCTAACCCCTCTCGTGAGCCAGGTAGTCTGATAGGGGTTGTGAGCCAGGTCTCACAGGGGTGCAGAACATTTGCTCCCTTACACCGAGGAGACCCCATAGTTTCCAGCTGTCTGCGGTTTTGCACCCATTGATCCATGGGCACTGAGGAGTTCAGGATTGGGCTGTTAGTTAGCACAGCTCCGAGTAGACTCCCCCACTCCACAGAAGTTTATCTCCATGAGAGAATGATTGTTTCCTTACTACTTTACTCCCTGATGCAGTGGTAGGCATTTTGATGCTGCAGCATCAGCAGGGGTGTGGGGTGGGGGGAGGATTGGACTCTAAGAAGCTTATATGGGCCTTTGGTCCAAAGATGTTGCCAACCCTTCATCAGATCAGTGTGCACATAGTGAAAAGAAGTCACATGAGTCTGTCCTCTATACCCTTTAGGCAAGTGCATTTGACACCATCCCTGGAAGAAATGCAATCATCCCACAATGGAGTCTTTCTTCCCAACAGGAATCAACTTCGCAATATTGTCTCTCTTTTTTTTTTTGTCCACCCCCCCCCTCCATTCCTCTAGCCTTGTTCATGTGCAGCAACTTCTCTCTGGATAGTGGGGGTAGTTAGTATTTTCATTTGCTGCCTAAGTAGCAAATTACCCTGTAAACAGCCCACAAGAGCTGCTCTGTAATTGAATTGTAACTGTTGACTTTGGACATTTGGTATATTTGCTGCAAGAAGTAAATTTTCAAAACTTCATCTTGATGCAGTCAGACAAAATGAAAGGTAATATTCTTTATCTGCCACAGATTGCTGCAGATGAACTGCTTTCATATGAGTTTAAATAAGATTTAGAGTTATTCCATCCTTCAGCTGGCCACAATTGAAAGTGATCAGGATCAATATTGCGGCCCCTGCATGCAGCCCGGCACTGTGCATTACAATAGAGGGAGATGGGTGCATTAAAAAATTTTCCTGTGTCAAATTAATTTCCATGTTATCCCCAAATTCAATTAGATGGGAACCCCGTGTAACTAAAAAAGTGTCCAACATCCCTTAGTGACAAATTACGGTGCTTAGTGTGCATATCATGGCGAAGTGTTGAGCCTTGCTAATCTTCTCACTAATTCTCAATTACCGTAAAATGAAGCCATAAATCACACAGACAAGGAATCGATGGGAATGTTGTTTTCAGGGTGATTGGCAGCCTCCCCAAAGGTTTCCTGTAAGTTGGTTTAAGGTTACCATTCTCCGAGGGGGGGAAGGAGCAGCTCGTCTTGCTCAATCTCTATGATATAGGCCCATTGGGCCTTTGGGGGAGAGTGTGGAGGGACAGGACCAATTTCTGCCCATCAGACATCCAATTTTTCTCCTTTTCATACCTGCTGTAGTAAATGAGAAACAAATTAAATTTCACTCCACTATCTCCACAGAAACCATTTAAATTTTTCATGGAAACTAAATTGTCCCTAGACAAATAGCCCCCTGATTCTATGAAAATATACTGGAGCACAGGGGGGACAGAAATAAATTTGTGTCACTCTGGATATGCCATTCTCTGTAATGTCATTCACGGCCGACCAATAAATGAGTCCCTCCCGGAACACAATGGCGAAGCCCTGCGCTCGAGTGGATTTGCATTGTTCCCCCACTCTGGAGCGGTCTAATATTCTCCCTGTTATTAATTTGCAGCCTGGGTTTTACATTCATGAGGCCAAGATTGAAATGTAAATGAGGCACAAAATAAGTAGTCAGCAGTAGCCCTGGTCGAGCTGCCTGTGTCATAGACTCATGGACTTACATGAAAATAGTTATCACTCAGAGAGCTTAGCAGCTCAGAACATCAATCACAGGTGCAAGGAAACAATGAATAAAATCGCCCAGACATGAGGAAGGAAATTACAAGAGCTTTAACGTGGAAAGGGAATATGTAATAGTGCTACCTGTTGTCGAAGCACTAAGATGGCTGTAATAAAAGAAGCCCTATTCCTTCTCTTGATCTCTCTCTTTCTCACTCACTCCCTCCTTCCCGCCGTCTTGCTGCTTGATCACTCATATTCAAATTGTACAATCTTTGTCATCTCTATCATCTAAATGAGCTGTATTTCCCTGGCTGGAGGTATATGAAGCTTCTGGTGGCACTCCCAAGAATGTGCTGAGGTTGAGCATGTTTTTCAAGGATGAGAATGAGTTTTTCAAGGATCTGAATGGCGATACTGTAAAATAGACTGACAAGCTGGTGTCTGAGGGGCTGGATGCACAAGGACCAGCTGCAGTGTTTATGTTTTGTGACTTCTTGTTTCACAGCAGCCAAGGAGATCCACTGAGGACTAGTTTCCTTATGTCGTGTTGAAGCTTAACACAAATGTGCAGTGTGTGCATGTGAGCACGCACACGCACACACACTATCTATTCGCAACCTGTTAATCATAATATACATATATAACACAACCCTGTTGAAATCCCCAGAAGGTACAGAAAGTTTGTGCTTCTTTGTGGCCCAGCTCTTTGCATCTTCTGCCCAGCTCATAACAACAAGTTCTGGTGCTTTCCCATCTCTTGCACATAAAGAACTATTCAGATGTAGCCTGGAAACCCCTGCCTGCTCGGATAATCTTGCAAAAAACTGAAAGAATGCCAGGTTTAATGGGGCTCTTCAGTAGAACCGGGAGGGCACCAGTGCCTCCATTTCTATCACCCTGCAAGGGATCTTTTAGCCTTGATCTGGCAAAATGATTCTATGTGCATATGGAATAGAGATGCTTAAATTAACAGATTCCACAATAACCTTTGTTTATTGTTACTATTTGCCTGTAAACCGCTTTGTGAACTTTGTGTTGAAAAGTGGTATATAAGTACCTGTTGATTGATTGATTGATTTAGTTCCCAATACTTTTTTTTTATTAGACTGTCTAGAATCTAGATTGTATGTTCTTGTGGCCTTAGAGCATTGATGACTGTCAGGTCAATTCACTTTAACTCCCCATGTGGCAATGCAATGGCACCAACAAGGGAGTTTCGGCCTCTGGAAGCTTCCTCTGGGCAAGCCTCTGCTGGCCTGGTGGGTCTACTTGGACCTGCACCAGCGATATCTCTGGTGGAAGTCCATATGGACATATAAAGGCAGGTTGAGCCCAAGAAGCGGGGTTGGATTCAGTGGACAACACTGCTGCTGCCAAAACTTCTCCCTTCCCAGTCTGGATCTACCCTCCTCCCTGCCCCATTTGTTGTCTCATTCTGCCTCCCTTCAATCCTCTATTCAAACTTACCAGGGCTCATCTGGAGATCACCGCTCACTAATTGTGACAGTGACTACAGCCCACAGGCTCTGGCTTGTCACATTTTGTAACATAAGAAGAGCCCCTCTGAATCAGGCCAAAGGCCCATCTTGCATCTCACAGTGGCCTACTAGAATATGCCTAGCACTGCCAGAACACTTCCTCCTAACACTGAAGCTGCATTTTGTCTGTAGCTGGTGCACCCCAAGGATTTTGGCTTACTGGTTTCTTCTTTGAAAGGCAATATTATGAGGAGAGGGCCTTCCTTACCGGTGTCCCATTTTTTGTTCAGCTTCTGAAAAATGTAGCACATTCCTGGAATGGGTCCCGAGGTGTCATTCCAAGGTATGCTAAACAGCCTGTTAGTTAAATGATTTTCTGTTGGTTGGCACAGGTAATTCAAGAAAATGTTTGTTTCTGCTGAGAGAGCTTGCTGCCCTTTCTAATGAACTTGGAGTGTCTCTTGCACTTGCAAAAACAGAGAGAGACCTACATCTCAGATGGTTTTCTTACATATTGAATTTATTTATGTATGTAAAAAGATTTCTCTTCTGCTTTTCCAGTGCTCAAAGTGGTATTCCACATAAGAATTAAACAATACAGTTTATAAACACATTTGAATGAAACCATTATTCTGGTCAATTCTACTCTGTTCAAAGTTTCAGTAGACTCCCTGGTTATACCTGGATAAGCTTGTTGGGATGACAAAGGAAATAGTGAAAAGAAAGTGTTCCTTAGAAAGCTTCAGGAACAAATAAAGTTGTGGCTCCAAGTTGGGTGGAGTCTTGTGGAATCTGTGTGATGCTATGGCAGGTTTGAAGGAACTCTGCCACTGGGAGAGCAATCCTATACCAGTGTTGCACAGGTGCTATGCATTTGCACCGATCCAGTGCTGTTGCAAACATGCCATCAGGTGCGTCTGCAAAAGGTGCTGGACCCACGCAAGCAGCAGCGCAGGCGCTTGGGCGCCACTGAGCCCTTCAGCTGCACCAGTTGTGCTTGGCGGGCACAGGACTTTGCAAAGGACATTCTAGAGGCGTACCGAGGACATAACTGGGCAGCACAGTGGGCGGTGACAGCAGACAGCCATGGTTCCAAATCCTAAACCCCATCCCCAGCCAAGGTGGCCCTGATTCAGTCTGTTGCTGCGCAAGTTGACCTGCGCCTGCAAATCAGCAGGTGCCGATCTGAGCAGCCCCATAGGGCTGGCTGGGGCTTACCCTGGTGCAAGGGGAAAACCTCCCTTTGCCCTGCACTGTGCTGCTGCTGCCTCCTAATGGCTTTAGGATGCAGCCCTGCTGAGCCGGCCTTAATATGCCGGCGCTGCTTAGGATTGGGCTGCCAATTAGAGTGATAGGGCAGAGGAGGGCAATTTTAGACACATGGCTGAATTTCCTTGAGAATTTCAATGGTGTGTCTTTTTGAAGAGAAGAACAACTGCAACTCAAAAGAGAAATTGGGGGCAGAATTTGCATTCGAAGTACCGTGCTTCCTGTTAACCCCCATCTAGTTTTTTGAAGCATTCAGGCTGCCGCATGGCAGCTTGTGTGACTTTATAAACTTGTATGCTTATAGTAACCTGCAATGCAAGTGCATTTTTGTTCCAGTAAGCATTTAGATAATGTTACTAGCACAGGAGGTGCAAGGGAGCCATGGAGACAAGGTTTTCCGTATCTGGAGTTTCTGTGTCTTTGGGGGGGGGGTCCCTGGATATGGGGATCCTCCACGGATATGGGGCACACCTGTACTTAGAGAATGGGCCCCCTTCTCAAATACTGTTGTTGCATTTAGATGAACAGCCTTGGCGAGATGACTGATTTGTTCTTCAGCAATCAGCCTGATAAGGAATTACGTCATAGTTGGCTGCCGAGAGTAGCCATTTTGTGGTCTGGGGAATGCCTGACTTCCCTCACAAATGTAGTTGGCCAAACTCCTAGTATTTCAAGAGGCGAATCCAAAGGCCTCAAAATGGCAATCACAAGGGCTGATGCTGTGCATCCCTATTCCGTGCTCTGCCTGACAAGGCCTCTGAGGCCTGTGTAGTCCCCAAGCAGCTGACTAAGGTTGGTGCCTATGCAGCCGCAATGCAGCCTCAAGGTAAGGGAATAAAAATTCCCTTATCTTCAGGAGGCCTCCATGACTGCCCTCCCTCACTACAGGATGCAGCACGTCCCCTTTTCAAATGGCTGCATCAGACTGGAAAATTGGATAGGATTTGGCCCTAAGCGAGGTTCCTGCTGCCATTTCCTTATTTAAACCTCTGCTTCCTTAACCCTATTATGAAGATTCCTAAGATAACACATGTGAAGCAGTCTGAGCACCCAAAATGTGCTGCATAAATGGAAAAAAATTGTTATTATGCCACTATCGGAGCTGTTAACTGGAAAACCTCACAACGTGGCCTCTTTTTCTGTCCTTGGGAATTGAAACTGTGAAGGTTAATGAATGGGTATTTCTAAAGCACCTTGACACGCTTAATGGAAAAAAACGCCATCCAGTGCAAGGGAGAATATCAAATATTGCCTTAATATGGAAACAATGGGTGCCGGGGCCAAACATCGCTCAAGTGAAGAGTGAGAAAAAACAGAAAAAAGTAATATCACATAAAAGCTATTGAGTGTTAGAAAGTGCAGGCGATCCACGCTTCTTCACAATAATGATATTGCACCTTTTCCTTCCATATTCATTGGTGAAGCACAATAAAATTACATTCTGTGGGATAGCACAGGAAACGAGACATCTGGAAACCGATCCCATTTTAACCTTATCCTGATCATTTCTATAGTCATACGTATGTGTCATGCAAGGAGCATACATGCATCTCATAATGTGAAGGAAGCTTGCACAAGCAAAGAGCTAAATGTCCTTTTACTTTAAGCCTCATCACACATTTGCAAAGCAGAAAAACACAGTGCATGGTAGGGCAAACAATCACACCTGCCCAGCCTCACCTCCATACATTTTGAATCTGAGTATCCCCAATTCATGCCATTTGAGCAATTCCCCAATGTGGACAGATAAGGAATGCATGGCTTTCTTGCGTAAGAATTGATGCACAAATGTACTATTTCTTTGTTCTATTAGAGAAGAAGCACTCAAGGTGGCTCATAGCAATAATTGTACAAAACAATGTTAATGATGGACCATAAAGTGATTTAAAAATCAATATAAGCATAATGCAAGCATATCATGGAAGCTGTGGTGCTCGGTGGACATAATTCCACAATTATGCCCATATATAACCAAAAATATGGGCATGTTTGTCCAAAACTGCAATATGGGCATCATTCAAGCATGGTATAACACATATAGAAGCTTTGGTGCTATATGGACATAATTCCACACTTATCCATATATAATTTTAAAAAATGGGCATAATTGTTCATATGGGCACACATTTGCCTAAAACTCCAATATGGAAATAATTCAAACATGATATAATGCACATGGAAGCTGTGGCACTAGTCCCACCATCTCACCATGCAGTGGGTTCACCCAGGCTCATAAAAAGTGCAGAAAGATCTTGTGTTAATTGGGTGGATTTGCTAGTAACCATGAGAAGCCAGAGATAGAAGCATAAGAAGCTGTCCCTCTAGGAGCAGGATAGATATAGAAAATTCTGCAATGATGTTCTTCTGACCATGAGATTCTAACTCTTCTGAAATGAGAAGCTAGGCAGGCAAAGTTACTGGCTGGGGTTAGAGAGTTGCAGACCATGGGATCTGTACGGACCTCAGAGCATCAAATAAACAGCTCATCTTGTATCACAACTTTTCCTTCTGGAAACACAGGCCAGAATGAGGGACGTGCTGATATCAGGGGGCTCGAAAGACCTCCAGCAATGTGCGATTGTTAACGAGGGAATAGCTGAAGTGCAATCTATATTCCAGGCAGGAGACTCCTGCTCCCTTACCCTCCGCCTTTCCTCCTGTTTCCATTGTCTTCCCTCTTAGTGTCTGAGAATATCTTTTTAATTGCTTATCAAATGGATAGTTATTGTATCATAAAATCTTCAAAGCAATTTCCCAGTCCTGTTCAGTTGTGGAGCTGAACTTTTAGATGATGATAGATCACAATGGATTATGCTAATCAGCCTGTTAATAGCTCTCGCCGTGTTAACTTGGAGCATTAAAACAAACTGGTCCTTACAACAGCTTGGGAAATGTTTTATAAGACATGTGAGCTATGAGCAGCCATGACAGGGCCAGTAAATAATCGGGGAAGCTGGGGAGACTAAACAAATACTCTGTTAAATTATTGATGCATTAATCAAAAATACAGTTGTTAAGCAATATCATTAGTTCAGTGCTAATTGTTTTATGGATTTGTGATGAATGACTTATCTGCATGTGGAATGAACCTTAGCCAGTTCTCGCAACATGGCTGGAGCTTCCGACTATATATACTTTGCTTCCATCTCAGCCTGTGCTATTCTTTAATCATGGCCTAGATTTAAATTACATCTTGATTTTACTAGATGCTCGCTTTTGGAATGTAGTATTTTTAAAACGTGGACCCACATTGCAACACTTCTTGTGTGCATAAAACTGCAATAGGTCAAGGTTTGCTTTTCAAAGTATTGATCAGAAATAGTATTTTTTAAAAGTAAATAGGAAGCTGCCTTATACTGAGCCAGGCCATTGTGCCGTCTAGTTCAATATTACCAACACTGAGTGGCAGCAGGTCTCCAGAGTTTCATGCAGGAATCTTTCTTTGTCCTATCTGGGGATGCTGGTGATTGAAACTCCAAGCTCTAGTCTACCCCCTAAGCTACAGCCCAGAAATCATACAATTTCTAAACACCTGAAAATATTTACACGAATGACCACAAATACGATTTGTCCAGAACTAATAAAATCATTACCCAAAATAACAGTGTTTTTTTTAAATGTGATCCTTTAACAGGAAACATAATTGTAGTAATATTCATGTCCAGTTAATTGAGAGTTGTTCTATCTGACACGTTAATGGTATATAATTAAAAAGCAGCATGACTTTGGGAAATGAGGAATAGGCATGGATGAACCATTTTCACATCTTTCTTAAGTTTCATATACCCATTTGTCTTTCCTGCCTAGCTTCACATACTGTAAGCACACAGAGATGGAACATTACAGATGAATCCAATGTAACATCCCTGGCGCAATTGCAGCTGCACCATGGGTCATGTCATGCATCCTGCTGCAGAGTTTCCTGTTCCAGAAGCCTCTTTGAAGTAAAAGAACATTTGTTCCTTTGCCCAAGTGCAAGCCTCCACTGCTCCAGTGGGTATATGTGGACCTGCACCATCAATTTTGCTGGCATAAGGCCTAATAGTTCTAAGTAGGTAGATAGAGGCAGCGATGGGATCTACAAATGAACAAGGGGAACGCTGGGCGGGACTTACACGGGGCTTCTGCATGATTGACTGCCCGTCCGTAGCGTTCCGCAGCTGTCCTGGCCTCGGGGGGGCTGCCCCCGGTTAGTGCGCCCCCCCACTGCTCGCCCAGGCACCCGGCGCGCCCCTCACCTGTCCCCCGCGGCGAGCAGGAGCCCCCCCCCAGGCCAAGGCAGCCGCGGAATGCTACAGACGGGCTGCCACTCAAGCAGAAGTCCCGCCTACGTCCCGCCCAGCGTTCCCCTTGTTCATCTGTAGATCCCATTGCTGGATAGAGGCCAAGAAGGACCTCCATCCCTTCTGATAGCAATCTGTTCAATGATTGCTCACCCTTGATGCCCCCCGCACTGGTCCACACCTCATTCCTCCCCACCCTGTCCACCCAGTTCTGTACTGTGTACCAACTGGGGCTGGGGCTGGGGCTGGAGCTGGGGCTGGGGCTCCCACAGTGGTTACTGTTGCATGGACATGGCTACTCATCATTTGCAGTGGTGGCCCAGCTGCGCTTAATGGGGTGCCCTAGATCTGCAGTGCCCACAAAGCATGTTGCGCCATCAGAATATGTGTTCCAGAGACACCGCAGCCTGTTCAGATTGGGCTGTTTCTTTGGCGGTTTGAGTTTTTCATCCTTGCTTTTAAAAAAGACACATATATGGAAGTGATTGCAGGCAGCATCTTTGTCATAAGTAAGTCTTGAGACACTTCAGGGATAGGAAATGTCCACAAGATTTCCCAGATACGTATCTCAGATTTGCTTTTATCCATTTCCACATTACAAAAGATGTGCACCTTGTGTGGCTGTTTGTGACTGATTGTTTGCACATTTTCCAAACACATGTCTGAAAAAAGCCATGCACAGAATACGACAACTTTCCATCTTTTCAATCCTGCTAATCCTGCATTTGAAACCTGCTGGAATATATAAACAAAGGACCCCTCTCCACCATTGGGAAAGGCTGAAGGGAGGTGGATGGTTGTCACAGGAAAAGAGCAGGCAGCTTCATGGACTTTTTTGATACCTTGAAGCCCAAGGAAGACATCATCTCCTCAAGAGTAAGGTGGTTCAAGTTTTTCCTGCAAGACTTCAAGCTTTTCAATGTGGCTTTTAAGGATTTTTTGTTAATGGAAGAATGGGAATATTTGGAAAAGTAACTGCCATTTAGGACTCTATACTACATTTGTTAAGAGGTCAGAATTCTTCTAAAATGGAACTGGGGGAAACAGACAGTGATGGACTTCTGGGTCCAACGGATGATGCCTTGGTCTGATCTGGAGAATTCATGGTTGGATGTAGTTGTGTTGTGCGAGCATCTGGTGATTTTGGAAGACTGTCTGCTTCTGTGGTCAACCATCCTGTTTGGCAGCCATCCTAGCTGGGTATGTTGAAGAGCCCTTGAACATCGAAGTGGGTAGGTCTGGTTGACTGGTGAAATATGGAGATGATCTGGGTGATAGACTCAATTACTACTGAACAGCTAGGCAGGGTAGTGCAGTAAGTACGGCAGGCATTACTATTGCTGCCCCAAATGGCTGTGAGGGGGAGGGGATGTTTACATTGTGCGTTGCGGCACCTGCCGTACTTGCTGTCCCACCCACCCCCCAGCTACACATCTGCTTCTAAATGCTCTCTCCCTTCCCCAAAGATTAAATCGACCCCATGGTTTTCTTTGGAGCTAAAGGCATTAAAATGTGAAGGATAATAATTGGAGGAAATCTTGTGACGAATCTGACAGAACACAGGCTAGACCCTATCGTTGGGCCTACTCTGTGGTAATGGAGGTGGAGAAGAAACGTTTTTCACTGCCATCGCTGCATCAGTTCAGTGCCATCCAGTGGCGCTGTCTCCGTTGGCCCTCAGCTTTTACAGCTTGGCCCTCATGGAGTCCTCTGTGACCAATTTGCTGAACACCATGCTGCTGATAAAATGAAACCACTAATTAAATAAGCAGCACAAAACAAAGCAAAAGAGCACCACTGATAAGTTACTGCTCACTAACCCTGCTCACTAAGTCTGTCCAAAAGCTGTAAGGGAACTCTGGGCCTTATTCTCCTGAAAGAGTATTGGGTAGGGCCCACCAAGCCAATCAAGAGGGCATTCCACAAATGTCCTCCATCCTAGGCGCCCTGTAGTGTAGACGCTACATGGTAGCATAGACGCTACACACAGTGCGCCCACACGAAGATGCCGAGCAGCACCCGCTCTCACTCTAAGACCGGCGCTGCAGGCAGCGCTGACGTCAGAGCGCCCGCACGCCACTCGCTCTGCACCATCCGAGACTGGCTAGTGGCAGGTATGCCAGTCCGGGAGGAGGGCGGGCCTTGGATTTGGCCATAAGGTTGAATCCAAGGCCTCATCCCAAGGCTCATCCCAATTCAGGCTGCGTGGTCTTCTCGGATCTGCGCCTGCTGTTTGGACATAAATGGATCCAGAAAATTAGAACACAATCCTAACCTGGAGTTAGGCCTGCACAGTTAGGCCAGCAAAGTGTGGCTGGCACAAGGGACACAGTAAACTATGTTTGGACCACTCTTGGAGTCAGACAGGCCAGCACACAGACGTGCGCCATCCTCCCTGACTCTGAGAGTGGTCCAAACGCACTTTATGGTGGCCCTTGTGCTAGCCAAAATGTGCCGGCCTAACTCCAGGTTAGGATTGCGCTCTTAGTCTCATCTCAGAAAACCTGGAGCTGGGTTGCTACCTGTGCAGCAGGATCAGGTTCAGGAAGGGAGTAAAGATACCAGCAGCACTGATGCAGCTGATCCCGTACCCTCTCAGGCCCGATCCGCCCATCCCTACTCCCTGCCCTCCCACCCCTATTTTGCCCCTCCTTGCCCCCTTTCCACCTTCCTGCCACCTCCACCTGCCTCTCCTGCTGACTTGCCTTTGCTGGCTTTCCGTGGGAGAAGTGACACAGGTGGGAAGGCACAGACACAAAGCACAGTGTTCCTTTGAAGCCGTTTTACATGGGAAGGTGAATCCTAACTAACTCCCTGTGCAGCGACGCAGCGGTACTAATGCAGCACATGCTTTATCCCATGAAGGAATTTCGGTAAGTCCCTGTTGGCCTGGTGGCGCAAATCCGCACGGACCCATCAGGGCAGATTGAGTCTGGGAAGGGAGTCTGGATTTGGCGGACGCCACTGCCACTGAACCTGCCCTTTTCCTGGTCCTGATCCACCCTCCTTCCCGTCCCCACTGCAGCCCCGTTCCACCCATGGGGAATTTTTCTTCCCTTACCTCAGAGCAGCATTGCCCTAATGCCAGTGCCGGAAGGTTGGTTAGGATTGCGCCCCCAGTGTCATCTCTTCCACTGTGAAGTGGCATCAAAGTGATAAAAGCAGCAACAGGTGTCCGCGTTTTTTCACCTGAAGAAGAGCGAGATTTAAAAAGGTTGAACAAATGTGACATTAGAGGAACACAATGATTACAAAGATCTCACTGGACAGCATGTTTTTTTTAATGCACAGAAAAGGGGGGGAAGCCAACCAACAACGAAGTCAGCCATCATTTCCCATTATAGCCTGGAGATGGAGCTTGTGATGTCTCCAGGAGCTCCGTCTAAATAAGGCCCTATCCTCTCGTCTCCTTCACATTATGAATAAAAACATGAAATTAGTTTTATGTCAGAAGAACAACCCTTAAGACACTTGTAACTTATAATTATAATTTCTAAGCTGTTTGGCTTGTCAGTATCAAGGAATTCACAGCTTACGACCACCGCCAGGGTTTTATAGGCTGAGACATGCCGCACTGGCTCTGAAAATTAACTATGAATCGCTCATCTGCATCCTGATTTATTAACTACAGTGCAAAACAGAAAGTTAGAAATGTACTGTACATTCATTGAGAGCTGACATAGAAGGAGCACTTACTTCGGCTTAGCTGCAAGCTTGTGGCTTGGTGAATGGGGTTTGCTTTGCTTTGAGAAAGGAAAAAGAATATAACTGTAACATGACGAAGGTCAACACCACTTGGAAGGGCTGTTTAGTATTTAGCTCGAGAAGGAAAGTATGCCTTTTTTTAAAACAACAACAACATTGTGTTGTATGCTTTAGCTTTCTGTGATGATGGGCAACATTATTTCCAACATTTCTGACACGCAGGCTGCAATCCTATTCACTCTTTCCTGGGAGTAAGCCACATTGAACCCAATGGGATTTACTACTGAGTAGACATGAATAGGCTTGTGCCAACAGTAATCTCAGGGCACAATCCTAACCAACTTTCCAGCACCAAGGCAAGGGCAATGCAGCTTCGAGGTAAGGGAACAAACATTCCCTTACCTCGAGGAGGCCTCCGTGACTATTGCTCCACTATTGCACATGCCCCATTGGCATAGCTATGCCACTGCTGGAAAGTTGGTTAGGATTGCGCCCTCCGTCAGCTCAGAATTGCTTCTTCATGCATCCTTCTCTCTCACAATTCTGAATAGTGAAAGTAAAGTGTTGTTTTTGTCGTTGTTACCATTTTTCATATATTTTGCTGTGTAAGCTGCTTTGAATAATTTTCTGTTGAAAAGCAGTGGATCGTTATTATACGTTCTAAATATAATTATAATTATATATAATATGCTTTAATATAATTAATACACAACATATAATCATATAAAACCACAAGAAAAATAATCATCTAAAAGCTGCTTTTCAACAGAAAATTGTTCAAAGCAGCTTACACAGCAAAAGAAACTGTGAACGAAAATGGTTTGTTGCCCCCAAAGTGCTCACAACCCAAGAGATGATCCCACCAAATGGTCATTGGACGTGACATTATGCTGGGATGAATAGGGACAATGGCCTTCGCTTTCTAAATATATGAAAAAAATAAAAAGGGTGGTCTTGGTTCACAGAGGTACATAAAAGGATGGTTAGAGGTTTGAAGTGTTTTCGCTCAGAGGTCCTACAAAACTTCTATTTTTGCAAGCAATGGAATGTCTTTTTATTCGAGTAAGAACCTTGAAATGAACCACTGCTGTTTGTTTTAGTATGTTTATACATAGAACCATTTTTGTTATTATTTTTTCAGGTTATTACCCACACTGACATGGTTTGTTAGCGTCATAAAGTATGAAGGAAATACTTTGTAATCAGTGTTTATTTCTACACATGACAAGGAAATAAAAGGGAATAAATCAGATTGAAATTTCTCTCTCTCTCTCTCTCTCTCTCTCTCTCTCTCTCTCTCTCTCTCTGTGTGTGTGTGTGTGTGTGTGTGTATGTGTGTGTGTGTGTGTGTGTGTGTGTGTGTGAGAGAGAGAGAGAGAGAGAAGAGAGACTTTGATCCATTCCCAAAACCTATACCAGTTGTATACAGACACCCGAATCCAGTAATTCACTTCTGCAGTTCTGCACATTTGTGTTCAGATATATTCCATGTACAAGCATCTATCAAATAGAGGCACCTGTGCTCTGTGAGTGAACATTGTTTCACCACAACGACAGCAGCAGGAGGAACACCTAAAGGAAACACATTTGGATCTTATGCCACTGAGCAACAACTACTCATTTTATGGGTAACAAAACAACAAAGCAGAATGGACTTTAGGTTCACATAAGAACAGGTGATCACCCCAGAGAAAGGGGTGGAATACACATGTTACAGGGACCTCTCATCTAGAACAACTGAGATTTGTGATTGGTATTTCCTACTTTAATAGATAAATAGCTAATTTTTGTTGTAACAAAATAATGCTATGCTTTAGAGCTTTTTTTTATTTCAATGTTTTTGCCTGCTTCACCTTATGTTTCCAACATATATGAAATGCTTTTAGTCAAACGTTCAAGAGAAAAATAAGCTGACACTTCCTATGATCTTGCAATATCAGAAAAGTAGTAATGGCTTCAGAGGTGCTCTACCTTAAATATGTATACCCTCTCTCTTTCTCAGCACATAGGCATGCACACCCTCCCTCCAGAGAAGCAGATGTTTGACTTGACTCATGTAAAAGACAAAAATTGAGTTACAGCTCTAGAGTGCAAGAGCTGCAATGTTTGCTACAGTTTATTAATGTTAACCAAATAAAAATGACATTAGTGAAAAAGATCTACATGAGACTTCAGGACTCCCAAGATTAGGCCAGATGGTCACTTCTAACTGATCTAATCTTGTAAACTCTGTCGAGAGACAGGCTATTGATTGAATTTCTGACTTTAAATGCAGGCCCCATATCTACACATGTCCAAACTGATATCAGTTCTTTGAAATCCAATACAGAGGTGTAGATTGGGAGATGATGTTAGTTGCTCCCTATTAAAACTGTCAATTCCATCTGTAGATCATGCCATTATTAAAGAGCTATGATACTCCAGAATACAGGACACACCTTAACAGAATTCTTAGAAATAAGAGACTTGTTGGGAGTAGATCAAAATTCTCATCAAATGGCAAAAGCAAGAGCTCTGGTGTAAAATAGTAGAGATATCAGACGTCCTTAAAAAGAAAAAAAATGCTATCGTAATTCTCTGTGGAGTCCAAGCATCTGATGATTAAAATGTAAAGGTATTATTATCCTGCCATACACATGGATCATCTCTGGGTACTCCTGTGACCCTCTGAACATCTGCCAAGCTGCCACACTCTGATGACATTCCCTGAAGTCCTGCTTCAGATGGATGACAGCACCATCAAAGCAGCAATTTTGGGACTCTCTAGTTCTGAAAGACCTCCAGTAACTTTGGTAAATATGGCTGCTCCCTGGTGGCAGGTGGACAAATGTCTGGTAGAAAAATGAACACCCTTTTGGTGTGTGTCTATTAAAATAGACAGTTTGCTACAGGCTGAAGGAGAGGATAGAGAGAGAGAACTAGAGGGTTTTCCAGAAGAGTCGATATGTCACCAAACAGCTGTTGCTGTTTAAATTTCATCAACAAAGGAAGGAGACCATATGGACCACTGCTATATCAGGAAGCAGATAATGGAAAGGAGAGAATTTAGTGAAAATCAAGCCAAAAATGAGATAGGTTTGTGTAATGAATGTACATGTGTGTACTTAGATTTTAACCACTACTTAAACTTTGTGAGGAATTTTCTTCTTAAACTCGGGACCAATACCAATAATAGGGGAATAGCTACACTACAAATTTACCAATTTGACATCATGGCTTCCCCTTAAAGAATTCTGGGGATTGTAGTTTAGTGAGGATGCTGAGACTGTTTTGTTAAAAATTCCCATGAGGACCCCTCACAAAGAAGAGGCGTTAAAATTTCAACCTGCTTGTGTCTTTGGAACAGAAACAGGGACACCATTTCCCAGGATCTCTGATGGCAGGAAACTCTTCATATGAGCATCTAGGCCAGAGATCTTCAACCTTTTTCATCTCACAGCACACTGGCAAGGTGCTAAAATTGTCAAGGCACACCATCAGCTTTTTGAGAATTTACAAGGCACACTGTGCTGCTGGTGGGTGGCTCAACCCCAATGGCCCTATTATATTAATAAATGTCCATTCCCCAAATTCCCACAGCACTTCTGTAGACCATTTGCGGTACACCAGTGTGGTTGAGAATGGTTGATCTAGGCAAATATAAGGGCTCTCTGTCCTGCTGAAGCCCAACATGAATCACCACTGACCCTCTTTCTTTGCAAGGATAAATGGTGTAGAAGGGTAGTCCATGGCTTAGAGAAGAGAATGCTGGTGCTACTATTATATGAGCTGGGTCCAATTATCAGGAGAGTTTGGGCTCAGCGATAATTATTTACTGGTTTCTGAACTAAGAACTTCTAATCTGAACCACTACCACCAGCACCTTGAGCCCAACACGGGGGATAGGATTCGGCAGAGAACCCCCCCCCTACACCCATTCCACTCTCTCCCTGCCCTCCCTCTACCAAGGATGCCCTCTCCACCACCCTTCCATTCGCCCCCTCCCCCTCCCCCTCACCACTCAGCACTTACCTGCTTTCCACCGGCAGCCATAGTTCCCACTGCAGTGTTGATGGCATAGGCCTCCCCACTGGCATAGTTTACTCTCTGGGTGGCACAAATGTGCCTTATGGCATGTTTGGAACACCCAGTGCTGGAGCTGAGCAGCTGCACCTGGGCTGAGGCAGCTTTGGATTAGGCTGCCAATTTACTTTGTTTCCTCCATTTCTGTGCAGAGGTAACCAACAGAAGGTATTGTATGGATACCTGGCTTATCTGGGATTTTAAAGGTTCCATTTGGTGGAGGAAAAAAATGTGCATTCAATAATGTTCTATTCTGCCTTTAAAAAACTAATATAATATAATTGAAAATTATTGAGTGTCTTTGTGCACGAAAGCGCAATTGCAGATATTTCCACAAAATGATCTCCTGCTAATCTCATAATGAAATGCTGGTTTCTCTTTCTGGAATATTCAAGTTTTAACAAACATATCAACACTGGAAAAACTGACAAAACAATTAAAATCAATCTCATTGTTTTCTTAACTATGTACAGTTTCAGAAGACTTAACTGTAAATACACATTTAAAGGAACTGAGAAGAAATTAACGACACCTTTCTAAATTCATTCCATGATAATTCTACGTATCTAATCCTTTGGATATGTAATTTAATAATATCTTTAGGATTAAAGATAAAATTGTTTGGGTTTTTAGACCACAGTCCATTAAAATCTCACCTTCCAGATGTCTCGTCCGCCTGTGATGGATATTCAGATTATAATGATAATTTTCTAATAGCTTGCAGCCTAATCCTAGCCTTTTCCCTGCCATAGCATGCAGCCAGGTCAAAACAGACTTTACATGCTATGGTGCTGTGTTTTTCCCTTACTGCTTCATAAGCTCCTTGATTGTCAATTCTGTACAATTGTCAAGTAACAATTGTCAATTCTGTACTAGCACTTGAGCTGGCTCAAGTCTGAGGAGACAACAGGGCATATTGGTTGGCTCCAGAGGTGCAAGTTACTTGTGCAATTCCTCCCACTCCTGACATGCCCCCATCCCTTCCCCATTCACCTCAATCTGCCCACCCCCACTCAGTTCTGCCCATCCCACCAACTTACTGACATCAGTACTGCTCCTTGGCATCTGCAGCAGCAGGCCAGAATCTAGCAGCCGGCTACGCGCACTTCCATAACGCCATTTCCATTGCTGTAAAACATGTTCTGGTCGCTGGCACACTAGTTCCAGCAGCGTCTTGTAAAGTTAGGTGGGTGTCAGTTTAAAAAGTGGGTCCTGGTGCAAAAACATTTGGGAACACACTGCAGTCTACAAGTGGTTTAATATTCATTCCCTTTTTTGAAAGAATGCTGAGAATTTCTCTTCTGTGAAAAGTGCTGAGCACCGTATCTCTGTTATGTTTAGCAGTGGTCATCAGCACAGGCACTGCCCAGGGCAGGCATTACCCCCCAGCACCACGCATCACCCCCATACTTACCTAGAGCAACGCGCAGCACCCAGAACGGATTTGCTGGTCATGCGAAGACATCATTGTGCACCCCGCCGAAGCACTTCTGGGGCAGCCATTTCCGGATGTTCTGAGCCTTGGGGAGAGCAGGAGAGCCCATCCACCACCAAACACAGCATGAGCTCAGCGTGGGTTCGGATAGCACATTTCCCCTCCGGGCGCATCAACTGGGGCAGGCGGCCCCCACCCACCCTCACTTGCTACACTACTGATGTTTAAAGATACTTGCATGGCACTGGAAGAGAGAGGGGCAAGGGTGGGGAAACCAGGTTCTTGAAGCAGATTGAGAGTTTTGATTTAACCACAGCTGCAGAGGCAATGACAGCCCTGCCCCTCTGCAGCCACATCTCACAGTAGGGATGAGCGGCGGGGGGGGGGGGAATCTGACTTTAGCCACAACAACTGGCAAAGCTTGTAAAGTGAACCACAGGACTGGCAAGCAGAACACATGCTCATGAAGTACTTAATTTCAGTACAATTTTTTTTTAATGACTGTAAATTTGGAGAAGATGACAACAGTGCAGTGTCTGTATACAGCAGCCTGGTCTTCTTTGGATTCATGTTTTTATTTTGCTTTTTTAGTTCTATTATTTCTGGAGCGGGGGGGGGAGTCAAAACTCTAATTTATAAGAAATGGACATTCTAATCTCATTTGACCTTCAGGGCAGTACTCATGTAAGTCACCAGCACCACACGGCACCAGCACCACACATGCTCTCCAGATTGTGAAGGGGGGATGTAGCACTGCTTTGGTGGGAACAGACGTACTGCCGTTCTCCTCCCTTGGCAAGGAAGATGGACTGCTAGATAAGTATGGTCAAAATCAGCAGGGAGAAGAGTTGTATTGTTCTTCAGCATCACAGACATGGTTCAACAGATGTCCATGACACTTGCTCAAGTTTAGTACAAACTGAATTGGTTTAGAAACAACAGCTGCTCTTTGGTCGAGAAATTGCATATCCCCATTAACAGGATAGCAGAGTCTGAGTGCTGGCAAAATGCAATAACCCGGCGACAAAAGTGTTTTCTCGAGCAGCTGTGCCTGGTCCCCTTGCAACTGACAAGCAAAACAGAGCCTTGGAGTCTATCAAAAATGACCTCAAATTAAATTGCATTTTCAGAAAGTCTTAAATTGCAGATAGAGGTGCCTCTACATGAAAGCAGCTTGAATCTAGAAAAACTGCCTGGAGCTCTTGATCTCTCTCTGCTTTTTCATGGTTTCTTTAATTTGTGGGAGAATAAAATATCACTCAAAAGGTGGCATTGCTTCCTTTTCGAGTTTGTTCTCTTAATTTATCCTGACTGAGAATATCTAATTTGCACTTTACTGTCTGAGAGTATGCGATGTGATCTTCTGCATGGGCTAGTTATTCGCTTTGGATTAAAATAATTTTCTTACAAGGACAAGATGCCTTAATTAAATCATGGATGACAATGACAATCACAAAATTAAGATACTTAAATCTGAAATTAAAAGCAATAAATTACATATAGGATAGACAAATTGCACCAAGGTGAATCCAGCATCTAAATGAATCAAGTAAGATTTTAATACAGTTTTTAGTTAGCAACATTTTTTGTTGTGCCTATCAGTCCCAAACATGGTAGACCCTCAAATCTCTGTTTTGTTTTTTCATTGTCCCAAACATCCTTGATAATAAAGTTGGCAATCATTTAACAACAATGGCCCCTGCGTCAGCCAGCATCATTTGCTATTTGGGAAGTACTGCAATAAGAAACATTGGTTCGTTTAGAACAGTGTTTCTCAAACTGTGGATTGGGACACACTTGATGGGTCACAACCTGATGTCAGGTAGGTCACAGAAAGCTGGGAGCAGCCATCTTGGAAGCTGCAGACCTGACTCTTGCTATATTCGTTATGTGAGTGTTAAAAGTTTGAAATTTCAATTGAGATAAAAAAAATATTTTTTATCTCAGTGCTTTTATATGACATTTTGTCCTAATCTTATTTTCTGTCAGGGATGTTTTATAGTTGTGCTCTTGCTGCAGTCCAAGAATGCCAGTTTGCATTCCAGGAGTGTCACTTGATTGTGTCACAATGACAGCACTTCCTGCTTGATGATGCCAGTTTCGGCCATGACATCACTTCCAGTGGGTCCCGACACAAGTGCCATTCTAAAAAGTGGGTCCCAGTGCTAAAAGGTTTGAGAACCACTAGTTTATAATCTGTCCGCTCCAGTTCTGTGCCCAAAAAGCAACATTTGTAATAGTTGTTCTTTTGTGCATACTGAGTTCTTAAAAAAAATGGTCTCTGATGATTCTGGAAATTAACGTAATTGTACGTACATACTGGCCACTGTTGCAGGACATTCTCTGAACATTCTGGATCGTAAAAGTGATTTAGAATGATGTAATCTTTTGAATGCCAAGTTTACTAGTGTTTCATTTATGAAAACAGGATGCCTGTTGTCTCAAAAACCCTAATAGGAATTTCTTCGCCTAACTTTTTCATACACTCAGGCTGTCTTCCAAGCATTCAAAAAAAATGCACATGGGGAAGGGGAAAAGGCTCCACCCCACCATATGAACATCTGCAACATGCCTGCATCCATCCATACAGATACATACAGGACAGGACACTAGAAGCACACTGTGGCTGGTCTATGGCCGGTCTATCACACTATGCAAGATACAGAATGTTGTCCTCACAGCATCAACAGTGACATTGGCTTCTGCTTTACTAATTGTTCCTTTTCCTGGGAATGTGAGTTCTTGACAAACTTCTCACATCCCTTTTCTGACTCTAGAAACCCAGATATGAGAAGAAAAGGCAGCCTACACATCCACATTTCTCACTAAAACATATGTGGCAGCCTGTTATCACGATATAATTCATGTTCTCCATTTGGCACAGGACAAGCTAAAAATGTGCCTGAAAAAAAGCAAATGGTTCTGTGAATGCTGGATCACATGGGTCCAGGGCGAGTCCTGAGACTTTTCCCAGGTCTACCATTTCCAAATTTGACAAATGTCCTCTTTGGTCTTTTAAAAATCCCAGTGAGTAGAACTAATGGTTGTTTTTGGCAAACTTTCATTAACTAACCCAGTAGCTTCGCTAGAGGGATTCACTAGAGGGGTTCATGGTTGGGGTTACGGCATCCAACCATGCTGTAGAAGTGGCCCCTTCCCCTAGTCACTGGAACCAGTCAGGCCAGTGAAAACAATGCAGGAGAGAAGCTTCCGCATTGTGTTCACTGCCCTGATTGGTTCCAGCAGCTAGTGGGAGGGGCTGCTTGCATGCCACATTTGGGCTCTATAAAAGCATTTTGCACCCCTCTAATGATACCACTGCACTAACCGCCCAATCCTAACTGGGCTTTATGAGAATGGAGCAGTAGTTCTGCTGATGTAAATTTCCTTATGGTAGCACACTGGGCATGCTGCCAGCGGCCATTCCAGAACCACCACTGCATGTGGCAGCTATATTGGAGGCCTGCTGTTGCAGCCAGCTACCATTGCAAGTAGTGCAGGGGGTTGGGTGGTGGAAGGAACAGCGTGGGGAGGGTGAAGAAGTGGACAGCGTCTGGGTAGGACTGTGTGGACGGAAGGCAGGAATGATCACTTGTTACACTTGCTTCTCTATTCCCTCCCCAATCTAAATTTGTACCCCTCTGGGAAGGAATTACTGTCATCAATATAAGCATTGTTGTGATTGTGGTTGTTCTAAACACTGAAGGAAGTATGTGCAAGACCCTCACAGTAAGCAGCCTGTAAGCACAAATTAATAAGTTTGAAAGTAGGAAATAGATTGTGATATCAAATATATAGCAACATACTGTATATATTTAGACAAAGGGACTATGTAGCTTGTTGCTGATTTATTTTTAAAGTAAAATGTTTGACATTATATACTATAATTAATGTGCTAACTATATTAATGTCCTGTTATACACTATAATTAATGTGCTGTTATACATGAGCAATTCTGCTATTTTTTGTGGCATAACCTTCTATTTAAATTTTTAAAGTAATCAGTGCTGATTTCAATGATATCATCAGCATCAAAGTACTTTGTGAATATGTTACAAAACAAGACAAATTTATTATCAGCGCCATAGATTGGGCTAATACAAACTGTGGTTCCAAACTGTGCAGCACCACAACCAACTCACAAGAGCCACAGCAGGATGTTCCTGTAGCCTCTTCTTCTGGCTCTCCAAGGCCCTTGGATTGTGTGAGATATTGTGCCATTCTCATGAGATTGCATGCAATTTTCATAGGATCTCACACAATTCTTGCGAGATCCTGTACTATCCAAGATGGCAGCACCAGGGACGGCTGGGAAGAGAAGGCCACTGCAAAAGAAGGGTGTTGTGCCCACAGCAACTTTGGGACCCACTGGGTTGTTTCAGTAAGGAAATTGTCCTTTAAAATCTTATGGAGAAAACCTTTTGTTGAAGACACTTTTGCCTCGGGTTTCACGCACACACGCACGCACGCACACAGAGCAAGTGCTTGGATTCTTCCTACATGGAGATTTGACTGTAGAAAATGTTTCTGCTCATGGATTGCAGAGCCAAATATGCATCAAGAAAACAAACAACATGTGTAATTTATAATTAAGAATAATAATTTTAGAAAAACCCTGGTAGCAATATTGAGCTCTGTAACATGTTTGGAACTGCAATAACCTTGTGGCTATGCCAAGCTCTAATTAAATACACACAACTGATATTGATTTTTTTTTAAAACTGATTTTTGAATTTGTGCTCCACGAGAGATCTAAATCCAACATCTCTGGGTCTATCATAGAATAATTCCTTCACACCTTCTCAATTACAATCTTCCCAGATACCCAAAATATGGCTCAGATATCAATATACATCGGTCTAAAATTTAATAAGCTTTTATCCTCCTGCCATTAGCATTAAGCCGGATCTCCTGGGCTAGTTTGGGGTTAATTGCCCAGAGATTTTACGGTACAACTAATTGGTTCAGTCATCTTTCGATGCCATGAACCCCACTAGACAGCCGATAGGCCCTGAACTCAAATACAAGGCCAATAGACTACCTGTTATTTAGTATGTGCGAGAAATAGGCATTTTCCTTTCTTTTCTTTTTTTTTCTTTACTCCATGTGAAAATAGTTAACCACACAGAAAAGGTTCAGCCCTTCCACTTTGCAAAATGGTGAAATTAAATTTTCCATACCGCTACCAGGGGGCTGCAGTAAATTATCCTGGTAAGAGAGTTTACATTGATTCTGAAAAAAAGAAAGAAAGAAAGAAAACACTCGGTCCATATGTAACAACGATAACTTTTTAGTAGATTTGGAAAACAAATCTAACACCCTATTAAAAGGCAAATGATTTTTTCTCCACTCAAGCAAAAGAAACTTTTCAAGCACAGAAGGCTATTAATAAATAATGAGGCTTTTAAAAAAAAGAGGAAAGACGGACATGAAAGCCCCAGCCTTAAACTGTATCAGAGGTAGGCTTTTGACTTGTGTGGGTTTATTTGTCAAAGCCATGAGATGGGATATCATTTTTATTAGCTGTACCAAAAATGTTTTATTGAATGTCACATTTTAATTTGATTTCTTAAAGGAAGACAGAAAAATTACATTTTCTAGGGTACATAATACTACAAAAACATGATAGCCTGACTAACCGCTAACCACAAGAAGAAATCACAAGGGCTGCCCCTTGAAATGCTCTTTCACTAGGAATATACTCTGTTCGCTGGCTACATTTCCATGCATTTCACTTCAAACGTGTCTGGAGGTATGTTTTTTTCTCCTCTCTCCCTAAGTGAACAGATAAAATGTAAAACTTTTTTTAAACGAGCTTTGTTCACTCTTTTTAAAAAGATTAACAATAAATAGCCACGCAGAGTGAGGGTGAATTTGTTCTTGTGAATCAAGACTCTGGCAGAATTTTAACATATCAAGTGTTTCATTTGTGTTAACTGTGCAAGTGACAGCCCAATCCTAACTTAAGTGCTGGTGCAATGGAACCACATCCCTTGCCATGTTTTTGCATTTTTTTTTTTTTACACAAAAAGCCTACCTCCAGAGCATGTTTTCATAAGCGACAACACAACACCAATCAGCCCAGTGTGGGCTGAAGACTGCCAAGCACTCTCCTCCACAGTCTTTGGCTCTGGGCCAAGTTGTGTTGTGTTCTTACTAAACACACTTGCTAATAAAAAGAAAAACACACTTGCTAAAAAAAAAAACACTCCAGAGCAGTTGCGTACCTAGGGAGGGTCAGGGGGCAAATGCCCCCTGGTGTCAGACGGGAAGGGGCAACAAAATTGCTCCTGGTAGGGAGTGGCACCCCTGGAGGTGTGCCCCTGTTGCCACCCATCACCATCCCAAAGCTCAACCACCTGTCCAAGCTTGGGCAGTGTTACACAACCCATCAAAAATTGGGCTAGGCCATGATCCACTTGGGAGAACCACTGTGACTCAGTCTGAGAACTGCTATTCTAGGATATTATGTTATACCTCTTGTAATGGAAGCAAACAGAGCTATATCAACTACTAATTTATTTCTATACTGATCTCATGAACTTAATAAAGTATTAATGATACTATCTTTTTATTACACATCTGCCTTTTTGTTTTAACTTACTGTATGCGTAGTCATTGATTGACTGATTTCCATATTCTTGTAACTAGTTGTGAAATCCAACCATTGCCAGCAAAATAACAGAGCCAGATTTTAAAATTAGAAACGCTGTTCTCTTCCTACCATCTTTTGTTCTGGCCCATTCATGTTTTTGGTTTTTTTATTAGCTCACATAACTTTTTCACTTACGTGAGCTAATAAGGGCGGTACTGAGGGCCCACTGTAATATTTAGGACTATCTATATATATAAAAGAGAACGTTTGTACGTTTGTGTGTACGTAGGTATGTTCCACATAGGCTCTGCAACGCCTGGACTGATCGACACGAAACTTGGCATGCATACACCTTGAGGCTTGGCGACAAACACTGCGGGGGTCACACACCCCTAGGACCCCCCCCGGGGGGTGCAGGGAGGTTGAAATGTAAACATGATGGCAAACGGCTGACATCAGTGTCGAATCCATCATTTCCGGGGTCACTGAGACGAGTGGCGATGCCCCTGATGCCGTTTGACTCCAGGTTTGCCCCCCCGGCATGGGGGGGCAAGAAGGGGTGAAAAACAAACCGTCCACCATGCCCTACTGGAACGCCTAGAGCGATTGACGTCAGTCTAGCGACAAATACTGTGGGGGTCAGGCCCCCTAATGCCCCCGGGGGTGGGGGTATGTGGGGGGACCCACATGAAAATGGTCGGAAATGGCCAAAATTGGTGTCAAATCTATAGTTTCTGGGGGCACCTGGATGAGCGGCGACGCTCTCAATGCCATTGGAGTTCAGGTTTGGCCCCCCCACTTGGCATGCAGGGCGAGAAGGGGTATGAAACAAAACGTCCATCATGCCCCGCTGGAACGCCTGGACCGATTGGCACCAAACTCGGCATGCGGATGCCTGGCAGCCTGGGGACAAACACTGTGGGGGTCAGGGACCCCTACCACCCTCAGGGGTGGGGGTAAGCAGTGGGCCCCACATGAAAATGGTCGAACACGTCCACTGTGAGCCGTTGGAATGGCTGGAGCGATTGACACCAGTATTCTTTATGGTCTGGGGACAAACACTACAGGGGTCACACCTTCCTAGCACCCCCAGGAGTGGGGTGCACAGCGGGCCCCATGTGAAAATGGTCAAAACTGGACGAAATCAGTGTCAAATCCGTGGTTTCCAGGGTCGCCGAGATGAATGGCGACGCTCCCGAGGCCGTTTGAGTCCACATTCGCACTTGGGATAATTTGTTGCCTGGGCAATGCCGGGTAAAAAACGCTAGTTTAAAATATTATAGAACTCATTTCTCATGACCTATCTGATACAAGAATTGGTCTATTGCCCAGTAAGAAATCAAATTTTCATAAAACGGACATTTCAATGACGTCAGATGTCAGTTTGCTCGAGCAGTTCCTTGTATAAGGAGAACTACACTTATTCAAGAACTCCTTCTACTCTCACAATACTCTTTCGGCTCACAGAAAGAGCTACCATAAGCAATGAAGTGAGTTGGGACTCAAGCCAGTATTTACTTACTGACTTTATACAGTATACTACAATTCTACCAGCTCATTCAAACAAGCACCCATCAATCCAGACCATCCCTCAATTGGCCTCCTTGGAGTAAAGAAACATGGATCCAGTTTAGGGGATTGAAGCCAGGAAGGGGGGTTCTGAGGGCCCACTGTAATATTTAGGACTATTTTAAATATAATAGGACTCATTTCCACTTACACAAATATGTGTCATTCAGGGGATGAAATTCTTCCCTGGCTCCCCTTCAGAAACATTCCACATGTTAGTTAGTTTGTTCAAAAGGCCCCAGTGGTGGGATCTTCCTGGCTATGCCATACTTCAATTTGAGACTGGAGTGCCAGTCATATTCCTTCCTTTCTATCTTCTGACACAACTCTTGTACAACTGCAGAGGGGCAGCCCAATCCGCCATAACTCCCCAAGTGGCAATGCAGTGACATATCCTGCAGGGGAGTTTTGGCCTCCAAAGACCTCCTCATGGCAAGGGAACATGTGGGGTAAGCCCCTGTCAGCCCTGTGAGTCAACTCAGACATGCATCAGTGATATCGTTGGCACAAGCCCATGCGGACCCATGAAGGCAGATCAGAGTTTGGATTCTGCAGATGCTGCTGCCACTGGTCCCACCTTCCTGGTCCCAATCTGCCCTTCTTCCCATTCCCATCAAAACCCTGGTTCCACCCACCCCTACCTCTGTCCTGCCCCATACGCAATCTTGCCTGGCAGTCAGACAGTATCTAGCGGTCGCCACCATCCCATGCACTCCAGCATGTTGTATTTTGTGATTGGCAGAAAGTGCCTAGAGCCAGCAGAATTGGAGCCTTAGGGCCTGATCCAGAAGGCCCTATTGCTGGCAGTATGTGTATGTACACCACATGCCGTAAAGCACGTCCGTGACAATGTACTGCCCGCACTGGGCTGGTGCTCAGTTAGCACCAAGTTCCAATGCGGGCGAATGAGACAGCGAGCACTCTAGCAGTTCTGGATGCCAGTAAGCCTGTTTGGGGCAGGGGGAGGTAGGGAGGGGGATGAACCATGTGGGGTGCGGCGGCCCTGCAAAGGGGTGGGACCTGGCGGGGGCTTCCACCACCTGATCTTATCCCTGGCAATGGCCCAGGCAGCCCAACATGGGACTGCTTGATTCACCGCCAGCAAAATAGCTGGTAGTGAGCCGAGGAGCCCCATTGTGGGCAGATGAACGTCCCCTTCTCCAAAGGAGCCTCCAGCAGCTGCCTGGCTCCCATAGGATGCAGTGGTCACCATTTTGATACTGCTACTCCTACAGAAGCCAGACAGTTCTGGATTGGGCTGTCAGTCTGTAGCCAGCAACAGCGGATTTTACAGGTGCTGACTTGGAAGTTTGTACTATAATGTGTATAGAGTTCCCCCGCCCCCCATGACCTGCTCTGGCCTCTAGATGCAAGGAGGTTTTCTTGGCTGGAACTGCTGCAGTTCCTTCTTTTGGCCAGCAGAGCACACCAGCCGAATCCCTTGCCTGGCATCCCTCAGGTTGCTCATTCAAGACCTGCTTGAGGCTGGAGACCTGACACCTCCGTTTCCTTCCATGGGCAATACGCTTCAAAAGATGTGCTTCGCACAGATAGCTAGAAGTGCAACGCTGCAGAGCAAAATTTCCCCCTTCATTATCAGGCGAGACATGCCAACTATCTTTCAGGAAGCTCCTATTAGGTGAGAGCCCAATTGAGGCCTAAAGACTCCTTTTGTCATCCGTGTGATGCCTTAAAAAAAAAAACTTTTCGAGTGATAAAATCAGCAAGGACAGGACCATTGTCACTGCTCATTTTATTACTTCAGGCATTGCTGCACTGCCTCAGACTGCCTTGGCACCATTAGTCCCCAGACTGTTTCTGCTGATTTTAAAGAGGCTTTTGTTGGTAATCAGTACAGACTTTGGAATCCCAGGACACCCATACGAGTCACACTAAGCTCAAATCAGAAGGAGAACAGGCAGTAACAAGCACTGAGGCCTAGGCTGACCCTGAGCAGCTATTTATTCGCCATAATAACTGAGCAAATAACTTTCCCAATGAAAAGGCATATTTGGGGAACTGATAATAAATCAATCTTTGAAGAACAAGAAATACTTATTAGCTTTATGCTCTGCCAAGTTGTAAAAAAAAAAGAAGACGGCAGACCAACTAAGGACCCCGGCTTCAGAGCTAGACAGCTTTCCCATCTATAGAGATTTAAAGGGGTCGCACTTCAAAAGGGGCCATTTTAATAGTGTTCACATGACTGAGGCACACCACTTCATTTCTGAAAAGCGATACCGCTCCAGCATAATGAAATCTTAAACTTTGGGGGAAAGGAACGGAAAACAACCTGTAGCAATTAGTAAAAACAAGAATGTGTCAGTTCGTAGCATGTACAAGAAATAACAAATGGCACAACTCGGGTGGTGTGATTTGCTTTTCTTTCTTCTTTCTTTCTTTTTTTTAGATAGTAAATGCTCTGTTCCGATTTCAAAAGAATGTGATTAATAACAGAATTAAAAGAGAGAGAGCAGGAAAAGAAAATGGTGCCTTGTCCATACAGGACAAAGCAGCAAAATTTGCAGAGGAAAAAGAGATTTGGTCCAACTAATTCCTACAGAAGACAGATTTTTAATGATTCCACTAGGACTCCACTAGTTCCTGATGAATATAGTGTTTAATGTGAAGGGATATACTTGCTCATGTAAAGGCAGAGCCTGTGTTTTGCATGCTGAGGGACTCTGGGTAAAACTTCTGGTTCAAGGATCTCAACTCGGGGGAGCAAGGTTTCTGCTCCAGAACCGAGAGAATTGCTGCTGGTTAGAGAAGACTGATCTGAGCTAGATGGACCATTACAACTGGCATGAGATATTGTGGAGAAGCTGGATGAAGCTCATGGCCCATCTTGCCTTATACAGTTTTCCGTTTTCCACGCTTGCAGCCCAGTCCAGTTATGTTTTTAATTCCCTAAAAGAAGCCGAGGGCATGTTCCCCAGTGTGATGTTGGACTGCTGCAATTTCTGCAACCACTGTACAGAATGGCCCGCAGAACCTCGGAAAGTCATTTTTAGGTTTTGGAAAGCCACTTTTGTTTTTACTTCTGGAAATTAGCTTTCTGAGATTTCTATGGGCTATTGGCCTGCAGAAGCCAGGAGAGTGAATTGCTGGCCTAGTGCGACCCAGAAAAGCCTTCCTAGCTTCCCACTACATTATTTCTGCATTGCAACCCACCATAGATGACAAGGTGGGTTGCGGAGCCAAGAAGATTGGGAACTGCTGAGCTAGGTGAATGCTACCCAAAATGACGTGCTCCGCATTTGATGAACTAAAGCGCAATATTAAATAGAATTCCATTGAATAAGATTCAACTATGATTCAACTATGGGAGCTACTGGTTAAATTATTTCTTTAAAAATAATTACAATGCGACAAACAGAATTAATGGACCAAGAAATATAGGACATGTAAAAAATGTAAGTTTTCATTTTCTTAAACTTTGTCTTCCTTTCTCCACTGCTGTACTGACGACAGCAATAACAATGAAAGGTTGAAGATCCAGCTTTTTAATGTGATTTTGATCTTGGCTTTTATTATATAGCCTTTTTATTGACCTGCTGGGAATATATTGTTTGATACAACACAATTTAGGATCCACAGATGGTTAGATTTAGACAATGTGCCACAACTCTCAAGCTGAGCTATTACTAAAGAAATAGAAGTCAGCAGTTACAGTTTGATAATGTGGATTCAATAAGAACTACACATGCAGACTAGACAATTCTCAATGCTGAAAGTCATTCATTTGATGATGTAAGTAGTTTACCCATTGATGTACCTTGTGCAGAGCAACAACATGCACAGCACATGGAGCTTTCAAATTGATTATGTGCAATGCACTACTATTGGCCCCTAGAGATCTTGCTAGCCCTGCCCACTTTGTCCCTTAAAGGGCTCTGTGCTGAATCCGCTATGCTGTATAAGCGCTGCCTCTCAACTCTGCTCTGGCAATGCCTGGGGCTGCTACTTGCCAAGCCCATAAAACGGCGTTAGCTTTAAGGGAACTATACGCGTTACAATGGCTGCGTATAGTTAAACTACACTGTTGTTTGCTGCAGCAAACATATAAAGAGTTTGCACACACAATTAGTAGAGATGTTGCGAATGTTCAATCAAGGGTGCTCCAAAAATCCAAAAAGCAAAAGCAAAAAAAAAAAGTATACCCCTGTTGGAATGCATGCAAGCAGAATGAAGGCAACCACAGTCCTGTTGGCAAAGGCTCAAATGTAAAATACCCACATACCCTGCCATTGCCAGCTCCATGTTCCCAATCCCTCAAAAGCAAAGTTCATACCTGGGGGGGGGATGGAGAAGGCAGCAGCAGTTGGCATGTCCAGGGCTCAGGTGTTATCTTTTTCTTATGGGAACTCCGTTTGGATCTGCTAGTACCAGAATCCCTTGTGTGAAAGTGGCTCTGTTTGCATCATTTCCACCCAAGACAGGACTGTCAGAGGCCCTTTTCCTGGGCAGAAACAGAAGAAATAAAATTTGTTTCCCACTGGACTATACCACTGTATAGTCCCCACTGGAAAGGACGCTCCGGGACTCTGGACAGTCCCACTACTGCTTTCTTAGCATCAACACTTTCTTTTTGCAGCACTTTTGAAGCACTTTCTTTTGCAGGAAGGGGAACTGGGAGATGACAATGGTCATGGCAGCTGGTGTTTTGCATATACAGTATTGCATTTCTTTTTTTAAAAAATGCTCAAAAATTTAACCATGCCAACACTGATGGAGGCGAGGTGGATAGCAGTGAGGAACAGGGCCTTCTCAGTGATGGCACCCACATTGTGCAATTCCTTCCCCCTGGAATTAAGAATGCCATTCACCTTTGAGACCTTTTGGCAGAGCCTTAAGACCTTTTTATTCAGGTTGGTGTTCAATAGCTAACACGACGGGCTAGCATTTTAATAAAATGTAATTTTTAACAGTCCATGTGATCCATTGATGGTTGTTTTTATTGTTTTAATGTTTTATGATGGTTATTATTTTGTTTTAATGCTGTAAGCTACCTTGATTAGCCTCACTGAGGGAAAGTCGGGATTTAAATTCACTGGAATGTTGCTCTGCGGAACATACCAGTACATACTTGTGGGCATAGACTCTAGCACAAACAAGATTCCCACTTATGGGTTTTTAATATATGGGTGCACATGTGGATGTTGCCCACACGTTAGGTGTTTGCAGGAACACCAGTGCAACACCATGATTTCTCGCAGTAATCACAAAGTCAGAACCTCTCCTAGCAAAGGAAGCAAAGGAAGACCTGGCCTCAAAGAAAGACAAAAGAAACAATGTCTTCTATGAACTGGCAGTGGAAATATAGTTGCAGAGCAGTGCACAGAATTGAGGTGCAATCCTTCAAAACTCCCTGAAAGAAATTAATACAATTTAGGGTGCGCTCCAAAGCCTTGTTTAGGCTGATGCAAGACATTTATGCCGGCCTTGGAGTGTCGCAAACGTGTTGAAAGGCACATCTGCACCACTTCAGAGTAGGCTAGGCCGGTGCAAGGACACATGCCAGCCAGCTTGTGCCAGGAGCCAGCCCCAGATAAGGCCAGCCAAGTTCACTTGGTGCAGGGAGTTGGGAAGGGCGTAGGAAAGGCAGAACGGGGCAGAGGGAGAGTGATGGGCAGACCCGTGGGCAGGAAAGGGGGTGGAGCCTGGGAAAGGGGGTGGAGACAGGATCCGGCACTTAAGCTGCATCCTAACCCCATTCCCAGCCTGGTTGGCCTTGTGATTTGTTGGCATAGCTTCTGGTAACCTTATTGGAGCTGCTGGGGAAAATATCTTTTCCACTTACCCCAGCCAAAGCCTCCAACTGCCTCCTATACTGTGCTGGATACAGCAGAGGCCTGCTGGCCTGCATGTTCCAATGCAGATTAGAATTGGGCTGCCCATGGAATAAACAGAAGAAAACTACTTGAGAACTAAACTCAAATCTGCAGAAGGAAAACGGAAAAAGAAAATTCCTGTCAAGCATACATCAACATTTAGCCATGTGTTTTCTCAAGATCTCCTCAGTCTCCATTTCTCTAGTAGCCGTGGGGTTGACATTTATAGTTACCATTATTTCATTGATATTTTTGTTAGTATATCTTACAGTACCATTGTATCCAGTTTTAACAACACATTGGATTTATGTTAAAAGACAGTAATAGTAAATAATAGTAGAAGAACCAAAGTTTAATATCAGATGTCTCAATCATATCCAGATTTTTGGATCTGTTTCTTATTAAAATATGGATGCAAAGCCATGTGATTCAAATATTTTAGAAGTTCTGACGCAAGTCGCTTAACTGTTGCCAAATGACTGTTTCCCACCATTAATGAAAAGTTGAACAATGAATCGGTATTTAGAGTCATGTATTTATTTACTGCACGATGCATAGCAATTGGAGCCAACCAATGGGAATTTGAGCAGCCAAATGAGAAATGTGTAATGTTAGTGTCCCTTGTTAATTGAGAAGTGATCCACAAGTGCAGATCCATCAATATGGTTTGAAAATTAATCCTGCAAACTTTCTCCATATTTTTCAAAAGGGTTGTCATGCTGCCTTTCACTGCTCTGTTTCATGTTGCATCAGCAAATGTAACTTAATATGGAGTGACCAAAATTGAAGTAAGACTTTGATGAATCAGAAATTTTGGAAAGGATGCAACTCAATCTCTATCAATTACATTGTTTGTTTTATAAAGCTTGATGACAGCTCACTGAATGCTGCTTTGGAAGATGGGCAATGAGGGAAGGAAACATGACAATCTTTCAAATCAGCCTACTGAAGACAGATTCAGATATTACATTTTTCACAGCCCAATCCTAACCTGCTCTGGAATAGGCAGGCTGGCTTCTAACCACGTTAGGAGGCAGCAGCAGCTTAGCATGGGGCAAGGGGATATGTTACCCTTGCCCAGTGGTGGGATTCAAATGAATTAACAACCGGTTCTATGATGTCATAGCTGGAGCATAAAAAACCCAGAAGCCAGCCGAGGTAAGTGAGTGGGCGGGGCCTGGCCATTTAACAACCGGTTCTATAGAACCTGGGCGAACCCCCTGAATCCCACCACTGCCCTTGCCCCAGGGTAAGCCCTAGCCAGCCCTATGGGTCTGCTTGGATCTGCGCCAGCAAAATAGCAGGCACAAGTCCATGCGGCCAGGAGTGGCCAAATTGGGACCACCCAGCCCAGGAACAAGAGTTAGGATACAGACCAACGGTTGTGTCCCGTCTCCACCATTACCCCTACATCCATGACACTGCCCTGTTATGCCCCTACCCCACCTCTGGCACGCACTTGGCACAGCCCTGTGCTGGCAGAACTAAGCCGGTACACGTCTGGCGCCACTGATGGGTGCAGAGGCGCACGTGCACTGGTGCTGCCGCTTGCGCTGGCCCCACAACCAAATCCATAATGCAGACGCACTTTATGGCATGTTTGTGACAGCCCTGGTCTGGCCCAAGAGTGCTGTGCTGGCACAACAACAGGTTAGGATTGTGCCCTCAAGCAGATAACTGCTACTGCAAGTGACTACCATGCATAGAAGCCTAGAAAAATGCAAACGCTGCTGTTCAGACATTCCAATATCTGCATGAATCGTGTGTGTGTGTGTGTGTGTGTGTGTGTGTGTGTGTGTGTGTGTGTG
>JAJKFI010000006.1:12081151-12128057 GCA_029204185.1 Lerista edwardsae | reverse complement strand
TGTGTGTGTGTGTGTGTGTGTGTGTGTGTGTGTGTGTGTGTGTGTGTTACTTTGCATTTCACTAGATTTCCTCCTAATTGATTTTCCTTAAAAAAATATAAACTCTTAACTGTCAGTCTAGGCCTTCCCCATTCTTTTTCTTCCCCAAATACATGATTCTGCAAATTGGCATTGCAGACTTGTTCTGGCCTGGTGCTGGAAGGTTCTCAGGGCAATAAAGATTAAAGGTTTGAGGACAATTAGCTTACTCTGCAAATGGCAGCAGGTGACAATATGGTTTAAAGTGGAATCCATCATATTATAATGTCGGAGGCATGGAGGGTTAATAAAGACATACTGGGCAGTAGGCTGTGGACAAAGCCACTGCAGGTGTGCAGCTTAACAGCGTGCTAATTGGATAGCAGATAACATAAACAACAGTCACAGTGGGTGTACACAATGCATTCTGCACGGAGTAACAGTGCAAATGGTCGGCTTCTAATGCCAGACTTTTCTTCTTCTTCTGCGCATCAGCTTAGGCTGAAATCCTTTGAACTCACTGGAACCTACTTCCAAATGAACGTGCATAGGACGAGGCTGTGAGGGTAATTAGTTCTATGTTGCAAAACTTCGTCGGGCTATTCATGGTGTCATTTCTGATGATATATTACATGTTTTGTCAATGCACATGACAGGCTACTTGTGTCTAAATATCTGTGCCTATGCTTGATCAAATGGTCTTCATGGCCTGCCATTCAACAAGGTCACTCACTGAAGGTCAGAAGTTAATATCCTCATAATATATAGGCAATAGGCCCAAGCAAGCACCTCTAGGTTAGAGATGTTGATTAGACAATCGTCAGTATGGCAATTTGTCATCTTGCAGAGGGATTATATTCCATGCTCAGAAATGTGATAAAAGAAAAGACAGAAGGAAGATATGCTTTTCCAAAGTTGGGTAGCTTCTTTCTATGACCCCTGTAATAAACTTGGGTGTAATCAACGTGGATGGTTTTTCAGGGTCAGACACAAATGTGGATTATAAACATTTATCCAAAGCATTGTCATATTTTGCTGGTTCTGCATACCTGTGGCTTCACATCCAACTTCATAACTGCTAGGCACTGAGGCCTGAGTTCTGCTTCAGATTCTCACAATGATTTCCACCTGAATCCGCATTCTAATTTTGACCCATTCTAATTGACCCATTAAAAAGGATTTTTTTTAAGGCTGTAGGTCCAGATTTAGCAATATGGAGAAATAAGGAGGGTTGTTTGTTTTTCCAAATCTATTTAACTGGCACCTCTAGAAGCTCTCTCTAGAAGCTAGAGGTACTGCTATGCAACTACAGAAGACCTCCATATAGCGGTGTAAAGTAAGGAGGAACATTGCCACTGAGAGTCCTACATGTCTGCTAATGCCCCAGATATGTTTGACAATGGGGTCAGTAAAGGGACCACAGCACTTACATCCTATTTTCCAGCTTATGTATCACGGACCCAACCTCTACACCCATGCTGGCTTTTATGTGTACGTGTATGGAGGGTCATGATTATGTCAGCCCCTCCCCTATAGCACAATATGCCCCACATCCATTTGCCTCAGATTTGCTCATCTGACTTATACTCCAGTAAATATTGTTCAACTCTGGCCTCTGTGTTCATTGGGCTCTATGAATGCAGATTCCGATATAATCTCAACTCCTTCATACAACTGGAAAATGAATGTCTGCACAGAGCTATAGCTGGATCTGTACACAGAGCTGTGTCACGTCTTTCAGACGAATCTGTTAAAAAAACCGTTACCCTCGGTTAGAACAACCTTTAGCTTTAAACATGGCGACAGGCTTTCTATTGTACATCATTAACGTATCGTTCTAGACCTGATTTCTCTATTCCTGTGAGGTTGATCAACCACAGCAGTGTTAAATTATTCCTCCTTAAAGTTCCCTTTGAATACTTAGTATTGCCGCAAAGAAATCAACCCTGTCAATCCACCGTAGAATCACCATTCTGCAGACAACTAGGCTTGGTTTACAATTCCACCATTCTGTCCTGCTTACGGTTAGAGCTTTGATGTGGCTATTGAAAAGTATTGCTGGGCACTCAGTATGAACAATTTTTTCTTTTTTCTTTTTTTAAAGACACATTCAGTAAAAGTGTAGCAGCTAATGGCAACATAAAAAGGGATTAGGCTAAATATTAAGCATCGAAGAAAGTACCCATTTAAGTCCTTTGGGGTATTTTGCATATAAAAATCTTTCATTCAATATTTGGTTTGGCTGACGTCTAGAGCACACAAGACTTCAGTTTCTCCAGCCTTCCCTGCATTTCTAATTTCAAGAGAAATTCTGTTTTCAAGATTTGACTTCTAGGACATCATAAACTGAAAGAACAATATTTTGATATACATGTGAGGCCCACAATTAAAGGAATCCTTAATCCCAGCAACGAAGGCGACTAGAGATAGAAAAGAAATAATAGTCTCACTAAATTTTATTCACCCTCCTGGTTGAAGACTGTACTATCATTCTCTTGTACTTTCTTTAGGCCACCTTCATGGTTCAAATGATATGAGGAAACCTTTGAATTCTAAGCATCCTGGGACATCACACCATTCCCTAGAAATTCACAGGAGGAATTTTTTTAGAAGCACCAGTTTATGGAAAGTTCTTATCAAAATCAATTAAAAAGGGGAAACTGAGAGCACACCTTTCTATTGTAATTTTTGTACAATTTTGTACATTTTGTACCTTTTGTACTACAGAAATAAGCTTTGGAACAATATGCCATTTATTAAGCATGCAGAGCAAAATAAAAGAAAAACAGATTATATTCCCAGACAATTGGTAATCTGTCTAGTGGCTCTGAACATCTGACAATAACAGGCCAATCCTATCCTGGGCCAACCCAGAATGTGCAGCAGAACTGGGGCAGCCTCCACTGACTGCTATGGGCTGGTTGGAGACCAGGCACTGACAGAAAAGTAGAAAATTGCCTTTCCCTGTATGCCTACTCAGAGCTGCTCCAACTCTTTGGCTTACTTCAATCCTAGTGAGTCCAAGGGGGTATGTCAAGACTGAGCTGAGGGCATAATATATTGGTGCAGTGGCCACCACCAATATCTCAACATGACCAGCCAGTCCCAATTCCCACTCTGATCTTCCCCTGGCATGCTTCAGAACCCCCCTCCTGCTGACCTACCTGCTGACCTACCTGCTCCAGCATGGGCTCCCAAAGTAGTTGGTATACACCCAAGATGTGGCCCCTTATATGTGCATGGACTCCTGGCCCAGGCCCCAACATTGCTCCCATCTTTGGAGCAACCTAGCAGTTCGAAAGCACCTAAATGCAAGTAGATAAATAGGGACAACTTTGGCGGGAAGGTAACGGCATTCTGTGTGCTACGGCATAGTCATGCCGGCCACATGACCACGGAAGCTTGTCTTTGGACAAAACGCCGGCTCTACAGGCTTTGAAACGGAGATGAGCACCGCCCCCTACAGTCGGTCACGACTAGACCATTCGGTCATGGGGAAACCTTTACCTTTATCTCTTCATAACCCTGCCTGTTGCTTCTTGAGTACCCTTCTTTTTTCAAAGAGTAAATTCTTCTCCATTCCCCCAAAGCACCTTTGAAAGTTCTTATCATTCAAATGTCCTGGCTCCTGATTTCCTGCTCACTCACTCCTTCATTTTTAAAACATCATATATCCACTGTAAAACCCCTGTCCAACCCTGTGTTCTTTCACATCAGTGGCATTCCCAGAGGAGGAGGATGCTAAGTCATTCAGACGCCTGAAAGCCAGTGTAAAACAACCCTTCCTCTTGCCTTCAGAGCCATTCAGGGCTGCTACAGCAAAGCAGAGGAGACACCTCTGCTTTGCTTTTGCTGCCACAATTGGCTCTTAAAGTGAGGGGCAGCATTCAAGAGCCTGAACAACTTAGCATTCCCCACTCCACCCCAGAATGCCATGGTTTTGCTTTCCTTTTCTGATTATTGCAAACTTGTGGACACTTTTTACCCTTTGTAGAGCAACTAGTAACTTTAAGTGCCTAATATAAGCAATGTGATTTTACAACTCCTAATATAATAACTTGCAGCTTAATAAACAAAAACGACTTCTCATTCCTAGAGGAAAAAGCGCTCCTTAATATTTTCTTTTTCATTCCCTGTTCCAACCTCACACAAAAGCCAAAACAGCTTCAAAAAGAAAAGAGTGTGTGTGCCCTTCACATTAGCCATGTCAATTAAACACCGCATACACCACAAGAGTAGGCATCCAGTGCTCGGGTCCGCAGCACTGTGTGGGGCTCCATACAGATCCCTCCCACCTCTGGCTCTCAGGCACATCTCATATCCCGAATTTGTACGCCTCCTTGCCATGCACTGAGACATTCTGTTGTATCTGTATGTATGTAAGCTTTTAACTGTTGACAGGCTATATCTTTTTAACCTTATTAATCTTATGATCCACGGGGTTGTTGCTGCTGTTTTTGAATTTTAATTGTATTTTAACATTGTTTTTAATTGTTTTTTAATGTAAATTTTGTTTTTATTGCTTTTTTATTGCAATGCCGCCTTGAGTGCCTTCGGGCAAAAAGGCGGGATATAAATTTAATAAATAAATAATAAATAATAATAAATCTGGCCATTTTACTAAAAGCTGCTGCGGGGCAGTGAAACCCAATTTCATGACTGGGTGCTGATGTGACACCTTCACACAATTGCATAAATGCCCATCCAGGAAAGAGGACAAGAATCTGGGGGATGCATGTCCCATCTAGAATCTCTCAAAACAGTTCTCCCAACCAAGGTATCCGAACAGTTCTCTGATACCGAGCGATATCACCAGGAAGAATACAAATCTTGGCAAACCTCCCGATTCTTTTCTGTGGGTGTGTATGTGTGAGGCTTTTTCCTTATTCCACAGGACAACTTTCTATTGACTTGTACACCAAACTTTTAGCTGGTGATTTATCTAGCAATTAGACCAACTGTAGCTTGCAGCCATAAGAATAAGTCTGAATATCTCATTAACTAAAAGCCCAGTGAACTGTTTCTACCCTGAAATGCAAAGCAAATAGGCTAAATTGGCATAAGAGTCAAATGGGAAGAATTCAGGATGAGGTGTTATTTTCAGCTTTTTTGCTTCCAGTGTTGTTTTTGTTGTTGTTTTAAGAAAATAGGCAATAAAGAAGGCAGTGCTTCTCTGCTATACAAACCATCCACGTGAATCATGAATGCAACATCTAAGATGTTTCCTTATTGTGTTTTAAGCCCTTTAGCGCTAAAACTTCTCAGTCTGCAAGTCAGGTATTGTTTACTTAAACAGGGATGCTACAAAGAGAAGAGAAAGCGATAGAGTAGGATTAACATGGAGAGAGCCTGCGTTAACACAGTATATTACACTTTAAAACACAAAATTAAGGCCATTGCTGTCTAGTTTTTTATCATTAAGGGCCCAATAGGCTATTTATTTTGGGAAAGAGTGATTGAATACCAGCTGCCAGGTAATAAGGTTTTTCCTAGTCTGTTATAGGAATTAAATTATTAGCAATCAGTGGGGTTCTTGATAGCCATGTATTATGTTGCCAGCACACTAGCTGTCCCTTAAATCAAGATGTATCTTTTAATCAGAAGTACCTCCTATTTATAAAGACTTCAGAGCTGGCATAATTCAAGCTAGTTTTAAAGAAGAAAAACGCCTTTTTAGTGGGGAGTTTAATGTGTCCAGAGATACGGCAAAACATCAGTGGTAAATTCTAAAGCAAAACCCTAGACCGACATTCCCTTCAGCCCCTTATTTGTAACGTGGAATCAGAGTCGCTTTCCACTGTCCTGCAAAGAGACCTCAGGCCTGAGTTTGTTGACCTGGGCCCAGCCCAAACACGTTGACCATGGAGAATGAGTGACCACTTAAATTTAACTGTGGCTGGACCTAACCCTATTAGGCAGAATGAGGCCTAGTTTATTATTATAGTTTTAAGACCGTGGGAGGTGCCATTGGGATATTCTGCCTCAGGCACCAAAATGTCTTGAGCCGTCTTGCTCTCCCCCCCCCCCCCGTGCATCTGTTCATATCTGCCACAGATAAGCCATGATTGTTCGCTGGTAAGGTGCACCAGATGAGAACTAACAGACATGCCGAAGATTTAAACATCTATTTCTCTGTCACAGTGTCAGAACGCAGGTTCATCACCTAGGCCTTGGGTGGTTGCCATGGTTTCATATGGGAGCGTGTAAAATCGGCCAAAGTAAGTAATTAAGAATGGGCATCCTTCCAAGAAAGAGTCTAAGAAGGAGGGGCTATGTATGGGAATGTTGCAAAGAATGTGCATAGTAGGTGGGGGGTAGGATTGCTTGAATGAAAGGCAGGGAGCTGTTTGGGGGACCAGTAGAACACAAGGTCCAGGGGCAACATAATGGCCCCAAAACAAGGCTGTTATTGGCCAAGATGCCAGCTGAGTGTCCATGAGTTAATTAGCCAGCCAATACTACATAGACCCGTACTTAAGGCTGCAATCCTATAAACACTTTCCTGGGAGTAAGCCCCATTGAATGCAATGGGACTTACTTCTGAGTTGACATGCTTAGTGCTCTACTGGATTGTGCTCTGTGCCGAGTTACATTTGGCTGATGATAATTAACAGTTTTGCACAGTAAGATTAGCAACAGCTGGGGCTCTTGGTCTGTTCCCAAATTCTCCTGGTTGTTTTCCCCAGGAAAAGCTCCACAAGGACTCCCATAGGCCAGGAGACACCCAGATTATTTTTAGGGCTGGTAGCAACCATTACAGGCCCTATTCTCATTTTTATTTTCAAGGTTCCTGAACATGTCTCCTCAGTCATGAATTCATCCAAAGGTGGCTTCAACGCAGGGCACTTGGTCTTCTTCTGAGTCCCCCCCCCCTGCATGTGCCACAAATGTGTTATTTAGGATAACAATACTGACCAAACTTCTAGGGCTGTTATGAAGATTGCCCCATGGGATGAGAGCTAAGATTTTCCTTAGAGAATTATGTGTTTATAGTACAATCAATCATTGATATCTCCATGCCTGGCCCCTTTAAGAATTACTTCATCATCTCAGAATAACTTTTTCATCATGCCAAAAAATAATGTGAGAATTAATATGAGAACTTCTCCAGACAGCAGCAAAAACACCTGAGTGCTAGCAGGGTTTGCAAGATCTATAGTTTGTATAAAGGTAAAGGTTTCCCCACGACCGAATGGTCTAGTCGTGACTGACAGTAGGGGGCGGTGGTCATCTCCATTTCAAAGCCTGTAGAGCTGGCGTTTTGTCCGAGGACAAGCTTCCATGGTCATGTGGCCAGCATGACTATACACCTTAGCGCACGGAACGCCGTTTCCTTCCCACCGAAGTGGTCCCTATTTATCTACTTGCATTTAGGTGCTTTCGAACTGCTAGGTAGGCAGGAGCTGGGATAAGCAACAGGAGCTCACTGCGTCATGCAGTCTTGAACACTCCCAACCTTGCGGTCGAAAGCCCAGCAACAGCGGATTAACTCGCTGTGCCACCATGTCCCAGTACAGTTTGTATAGAATTGTATAAAAGAGCTGGAAATTGGGGTGGGGGGGGGGTTGGTGATAGAATTGGAATGCTGGCATTTTAAAAGGTTTAACTGGGTACAGACAAACTTTTAACCCTGCAGGTGGTGCTGATTGCATATATAACGGCACAAGAGATTCTCAAAACCATTCTTGCCTCTCACTCAGGTCCCTCAGGATTCTTTCAACTGAGATCTATTAAAGATCCAGGATCAGCTGTGGCTCCCTGTCACATACACACTCATCGGCAAGCCCCCATTTCCTTACTTGCAATATGTGGAATGGCCCCTCAGTGTGGCTGGAGAAGAATCAGATACAGCAAGAAATACAGATTCTTCTGTACATCAAATACAGAAGAATCAAATACACTTACAGTTGTCGATAGGTTCTTGGGAACTGTAACTTTAAGCAAAACGACTTATAAGGAAACCAATTTTTTTGTAGGTGAATTGATATAGAGAAACAAGAGTTATGTTCTGACTACAGCATATTTCTGGTCACAAAAATATCACCAAACTTCTAAATAGACCAAACATGCTTTCCAATATTAAACATTAAAATAAATGTGAGCTTTTGGATCTGGAGAAAATCTATGCACACAGGGGGAGAACATGCAAACCCTACATAGACAGTGGCCTCGGCCAAGAATTGATTATTTTCATCATCAACTTTATAACGAAATGACTTTAAGTGAGGGCTGTTCTTAGTATATAATTAATCAATATATAATAAATTCAGATATATTATTAAGAAGCATTAATACGTTATCAATCTCTTTCTATGAAATTCAGCATGCTCCAACCTCATATTACAATTGAGGAAAAATAATATCAACATGAAAATAAAATATGAAAGTTGCTTCATACAGGCTTGCTATCCACCACATATCCCTAATAAGCCCTGTTTTAAATTATGTGCTGAGACAGAACCCAGAATAGTGACTAGGGCCATAATCCTATCCACACTTACCTAGAAGGAAGCCCCATTGACTGCAGTGGGACTTCCGTCTGAATAGACATGCACAGGATTGGGCTCTAAGAGACAGTGATATTAATCAGGACTTTCCCCAGTTTGAATCTTCACTTTCTCATTGAATGTGGTATCTTATACTGCACCCCGCCACACACACGCCATCCCAACAGACCTTTCCAGTTTATAGTCTCAGCTATGAGACTTTCCTCAACAGTGCTTCTTAGTTTCTGTGTAGGTCCTTGAAAAAGTTAGTTTAGAAACACATTCCCAGTCAGTGGTTTGCTGTGCCCCCCAAATGCCCCAAATGCAACTGCAAACACAGGGAGAAGGGGGTGTCCTTCGCACAGCCCCTTCGCATAAAATAGAATGTGTCGTGTATTTATAGTAGTGGGGATGAAGAGACTGGCACTCATTATTCACTTTTTACAGAATGTATGCAAAACATAAATGTAACCTGTGCAAATCAGTCAGCCCAGCAATCTCTTTTGCAGCCTAGTCCTATGCATGTCTACTCAGAAGGAAGTCCCACTAGAGTCAATGGGGCTTACTGCCTGGTAAGTGTGGACAGGAGTGCAGCCTTGGTGTTACTTAGTAAATGTGCCGGTGGCCTGAGATGATGCTGGGGTTAAAAGGACTCGCTGTTCGCCTCCTTATGACCAGGGAAGGAGAGCTGGCTGTTCTGCAAGGAAGTTGGGAGTGGGGGTTCCAGGTGGTTTTTCTTGCACACTCATCCAATCCAGAGACGTCAGCCAGGCGCACCAGGAACCGGAACGCCCGGATGATTGACGGCCCTCCGCCCCTATGGCGGAGGGCAGCCACGCCTCCCTGTGCCTCACAGCGCCTGAATCGCTCCATTTCAGAGCGATTCAGGACGCGAGGGAGGGTGGGTGGCCCAGGAGCAGCTCGCCTGTCCTCGGGAGAGGTGGTGGAGCCCGGGCCCATCCGCAGAACTGGCGGAACGGCGTACCGGGCCGTTCCGCCAGGATGACACCACTGATCCAATCAAACTAGACTGGGGTATGTGCAAAAAAACCACAACAGAAAATGTTCTAGTTTGGCTGCTGCAACAACAGCAGCAGGAAAGTGGAAGGAAAAATTGAATTTTTGGAGGGAAAGGAGTTGGGAGGAAGAGCAAGGAGGAGAGGGGAGCTTTCTTTGCAATTTGGGGGCAGCAGCAAAGCATCTGAGAAGAGGGAGAGAATTAGACGGTGGGAGAAAAAATGGGAGGCCACCGCATCTGCTCCTTTTTGCATCCCACCTGATCTCCTGCCGCAGCAGTAAACACCTCTGGGTTTCCCACTTGCCTGCCGAGGAATGTTCCACTGGCCAGACCCCGCCTGTTCATCTTCAAATGGCTAATTTGCATGCCTCCTCTCTCAGAAGCCTATATAACTGGGAGGAGGGTGCATGCTAATCTCCCAAAACAGAGGGGGACCTCATTGCTGGACTCATGCAAATTCGAAGCGTTGCATGATGGTCTCTGCTCACATGTGGCAATTCCTCCTTGCTTTTTTCAGCCACTGCTTCACATTGCTGAAAGTGGAGACACAGGGATTTCAAAATGTATTCAGTAAAGGGAAAGAGCCAACTACAAAAAGCTAAGGCTGAACTCACCATAATCTGATAGGAAACCAATCCATGAGGTTTATATAGTTGGCTTTCAGTTCTGGGCGAGCTGGGAGGGTGTGGTGTTGGGGGGGGGGCTGAGGCCAAATCAGCACCCCCATAGAAATTGCACCCATGGCTCTTGCCACCCCACACAATACCCTAGATACGCCTCTGCCACTGACCACACGAGGCTAACAAGTTTCCCCTTCAGAGCGGCCTCAGAGATAGGCAAGAGGGAGGGGGTTCAGTCACCAACTGGGCCTCCTCTCTTCCAGCAGCTTTGCTTGGGATCACCGGTTGGCCAACCTCCTCCAGACTGCCCTCATCAGTGGCTTAGCTCCAAAATACCCTACGAACAAACCCCAAACAATAGGCAGTCAGCTTGCCTAAGCCAAAACTGCCTCCTCCACTTGGTGGCTCCAGGGGCGTGGCAGCCATACAACTGTTCCCCAAAGTTATGCCCCAAAATGAGCTTACCTTATCTTTGGCAATATTTTGGTGGGGGCTGAAGATTTTTTTATTTAAACAAGCCTTTAATTATTGCCAGGCTGGCTGGCATTTTACACTTTATATTTTATATTCTTTATCTTGCATTTTAAATTTTATCAAATCGTAATTGTGGGATCCACGGGGCTTGCTTGTTTTAAATTTTTAACTGTTTTTAATATCTTTTTTAACATTGTTTTTAATTGTTATACCGTGGTTTTTAATGTGATGGTTTAATGTTGTAAACCACCTTGGGTGCCCATGGGGCAGAAAGGTGGGATAATAATAATAATCCAGTCTTTCAGCCAGTCCATCTGACAGTCCTTCAGGCAGGCAGTCCAGCCAGCACCTACCTGGTGCCCTCCTCCAGCACCTTCCCAGGTGCCTTATTGCAGCTCCTGCCTCCAACTTTATACTGAGGCAGGCCAATCATCAGGCTCTACCATCAGCCACACCCTTTTCCACCTGTGCCAACCTCCCTTCATGGCCTTATCAGTCTGCAGCTGTGTTCCTGCTGCAGGAGTTCTGGGATTAACCCCATGATCCCTGGTTTACCTGGACAAGGGGCCATTGCTGATACCATTCCCTATCTCCTCGGGGTATCTCCTGCCTTTTCCAATACAAGGACTTGTTATATATGGTTTGCACTGACCATTCAGTTCTGGATTTTCAAAGGGATGCAATAATCATGGTCTGGCCAGCCATTGGATACTCTCCAACAGTGTTTCTCAAACTGTGGGTCGGGAACCACTTGGTAAGTCACAACCTAATGTCAGGCAGATCGCAGAAAGCTGGGAGCAGCCATCTTGGAGGCTGCAGACCTTACTCTTACTATATTCCTTTTGAGAGTGTTAACTGTTTGAATTTTCAAGTTAGAATTATTAAATGTTTTAGTTCAGTGCTTTTACATAATATTTGTCCTAATCTTGCTTTTTGTGAGAGATGTTTCATGATTGTGCCATTACTATATTCTCAGAATGCCAGTTTACATTTTATTATGTCACAGTAGCAGCACTTCCTGCTTGATTATGTCACTTCCAGCTATGACATCACGCCCTGTGGGTCCTGACACGAGTGCCATTCTAAAAAGTGGGACTCAGTCTGAGAACCATTGCTCTGCAAAATACATATTCATGGGCAAGAAAACTTTAAGCTTTAATATTAGTAGAACTGGGTGAGAGAGGGGCAGAGGCCGCAGCAACCCAAGCCTCGGTGTGAGGGGGGTGAGGGTTGCTGCATTGAGTGTTTGTTGTGAGTGTGTGTGAGTGTTTGTGTTTTTTAGTTTTGTGTTTGTGCTGTTGTTGCTGGCTTGAAGGTCGGTCCCACTGGCCGACGCCTCGAGGGAGCTCGATATGTGCCTGACGCCTCAAGGGAGCTCAGGGGAGGGGAGGGAGGCCACCATCAGTAGAGTTACGGGCTCCAGAAGGTATGGCGGTGGGGGTTGGCCCAGACGTTACAGGAGAAGGAGGGTCAGTCGTAGACTCATCCCTCTGACCCTTGGCTCTCTTGGCAACAGTCCCCTGAGTCTGAAACTGCTGCTTCTGAATGCCAGGTTGGTGAATAATAAGACCTGCTTAATCCAGGATTTAATCCTGGATGAGAGGGCCGACCTGGTATGTATCATGGACACCTGGCTGGATGAGCTGGGAGGGGTCAATCTTTCCCAGATTTGTCAACCGGGTTTCCGGGTACTGCAGCAGCCACGACTACAGGGGCGGGGAGGTGGGGTCACCTCACCGTCTCACCAGCTACCCTGTTCAGCAGTCCACCGGGTTTGAGTGTCTTCGTGTTGTGTTGGAGTAGAGGGGCAAGACAGAACAGGGATTCTGTTGGTGTACCGCCCGCCTTGCTGCCCAACGGTCTCCCTGCCTGAGCTGACGGGGCTGATCTCAAGCGTGGTGTTGGAATCCCCCCCGCCTATTGGTGTTGGGGGACTTTAATGTCCACGCCGAGGCCCCAGGAACAGCTGCAGCTCAGGATTTCATGGCCTCCATGGCAACCATAGGTCTGTCTCAAAGAATATCTGCCCCAGCACATGATGCGGGACACACACTGGACCGGGTGTTCACTGCTGGGCAGGTTGATGATGATCTGGATGTGGAGGAGATTAAGATCACTCCTTTGTCATGGACAGATCACTTTCTGGTGGGATTTAGGCTTGTTGCAGCCTCTCACCTCTGCAATGGCGGGGGATCGTGTTCTATGATCCACCCTTGGAGGCTGATGGATCCAAATGGATTCCTGAGGGCTCTGGCGGACTTTCCTGTTGCCAGAGTTGGAGACCCACCCGGTGCTCTGGTCGACCTCTTGAATAGGGAGATGACCAGGGCCCTGGATGTGATCGCTCCCGAGCGTCCCCTGCCCAATTAAATCACAGAATCAGAGCGGCTCCTTGGTTTTCTGAGGAGCTGAGAATGATGAGCGGCAGGGCAGGCATCTAGAGCATCAGTGGCGAAAGACTTGTGCCGAATCTGACCGTACACGGGCTAGGGCCTAGTTAAGATCGTATTCTAGGGCTATGGTGGCAGCTAAGAGGGCTCATTTCTCTGCTACCATCGCATCTGCAGAGAACCGTCCAGCTGGGCTCTTTCGTGTGGTCCGTAACCTTTTACATCTGCCCCCCCTATTGGAGGGGAGGAGCACATAGAGGCTCGCTGTGACGAGTTCGCAAAACACTTTGCAGACAAGGTCGATCAGATTCGGCATGACTTGGACGCCGCTGTGAGCATATCTAGTGATGTCCCCGGGGAACCTATCTGTCCTACCATTTGGGATTCTTTCCAGCTTGTAGAACCTGAGGATGTGGACAGGATTCTCTGGAGTGTGAGACCTGCTGCTTGCCCGCTTGACCCTTGCCCAGCATGGCTAAATAGAGCTGCCTGGGAAGGGCTGGCCAAGTGGACAGGGAGGGTGGTGAACTCATCTGAGGGAGGGGGTGCTCCCGCCTGCTTTGAAGCAGGCAGTGGTTTTCTCCCTCCTGAAGAAACCCTCCCTGGATCCCACTAACTTGAACAAATTTCGGCCAGTCTCGAATATCCCATTTCTGGGCAAGGTGATTGAGCGGGTGGTGGCGTCCCAGCTTCAGAGGGTACTGGAGGAAACGGATTATCTGGACCCATTCCAATCTGGCTTCAGGTCAGGGTTCGGGACTGAGACTGCCTTGGTCGCCTTGGTGGATGACCTTCGCTGGGGAACGGACAGGGGGAGTGCAACCCTGTTAGTCCTGCTGGACTCTCAGAGGCATTCGACACCATCGACCATGGTGTCCTTCTGGGTCGGCTGGCCGGGCTGGGGCTTGGAGGCACTGTTTTAAAGTGGTTCTGCTCCTTCCTGGCTGACAGATCCCAGACGGTGATGCTGGGGAATGCTTGTTCGGCACCCCAACCTCTTAAGTTTGGGGTGCCGCAAGGCTCCATCTTATCCCCATCTTATCCCTTATGAAATCTTATGTTTCATGTAACATCTACATGAAACCGCTGGGAGAGGTCATCCGGGGGTTTGGAGTGGGGTGCCATCAATATGCTGATGACACCCAACTTTATCTCTCCTTTCCCCCTGATTCTGAGGAGGCGGTTGAGGTCCTGGATCGCTGCCTGGAGGCGGTTGGGGGCTGGATGTGGGCGAACAAGCTGAAATTAAATCTGGATAAGACAGAGGTGCTCTTGGTTTGGAAATCCACAGCTCGGGTATTGGATTATCGCCCTGCTCTGAATGGGGTTGCACTCACTCTGAAGGAGCAGGTCCGCAGTTTGGGGATTCTCCTGGATCCACAGCTGCACCTGGATTCCCAGGTGGCGGTGGTGGCCAGGGGAGCCTTTGCTCAGCTTTGGCTGATTCGCCAGCTGTACTGCGGCCGTACCTGAGCTGTGTGGACCTGGCCACAGTGACCCACGCCCTAGTGACATCTAGATTAGATTATTGCAATGCGCTCTACGTGGGGCTGCCTTTGAAGACGGTCCGGAAATTACAACTAGTACAGAACGCGGCGGCTTGGGTGGTTGCTGGGGCACGTCGGTTTGACTCTGTCGAGCCACTGCTTCGGCGACTACACTGGCTGCCGGTTCTGTTCCGGGCCCGATTCAAAGTGCTAGTTTTGACCTTTAAAGCCCTTTACGGCTCGGGCCTGGGGTATTTGAGGGACCGCCTCCTTCCATATAATCCTGCCCGTATTCTTAGGTCATCTGGGGGGGCCCTTTTGACTGTGCCGCCACCAGAAGAGGTGAGAGGGGTGGCGGCCAGGATAGGAATAGGACCTTCTCGGTGGTGGCCCCCTGACTTTGGAATGCCCTCCCTTTAGAATTAAAAACTGCTCCCTCTCTGACAACATTCTGGCGGGGGTTGAAGACATTTTTATTCCAACAAGCTTTTAAATTTTGACAGGCAGGCTGGCATTTTTTTTTACATTTTTACATTTAAATTATGGGATCCACGGGGCTTGCTTAAATTTTAACTGTTTTTAAACATTGTTTTTAATATGTTTTAATTGTGTATATTGTGGCTGTATTGTCTTTTAAATGTTGTAAGCCGCCTTGTGTGCCTTCGGGCAGAAAGGCGGGGTAGAAATCAAATTAACAACAACAACAACACCCATCGCAACCTTAATAGGTCTGGGGGAAAGAATCACTCATTTCTCAACTGCTGAAATGTCCTGTTCTCATTTTTTAGCATTCTTGAGCTCAAAAGCAAATGCTTGGCTTTCCTGCTGCACTTCCCAGATGCCCTCTTTGAAAGTCCCCCTGCATGATACTCACTTTAATAGGTCTAATTATAAAGAAATGCACTTTTTCAATCAGTACCAAAGTACCAGTAGGTTTTCTTCTGTAACACGCCAACCAGCTGTTTTGAAATGTACATCTCTAATCTCTTTCCCTCCACATGTTCAAACAGATGAAAGTTATTTTGTGTTCAACTGTCTATAAGTAATTAGGCTGGGATGTAAAGGAGTCTTTATATATCAGTTCAGAGAGAGCTACACTCTTAGCATACAGAATAATTATCGGCAATCTTCTTCATCTGTAAGGTATATCTAATGCATTTTACATGAGTCCCCATTATTAACATAACCTGACTATCAAAGCTCTATTGAATCTGGTGTCTTTTTCATGTAACTGACTGAAATCCCCCAGAAATATAATAATCTGAAAACAGTGGTGCTGATGATTTGTTTCAGCTGTAATTTGTTATTTTCCTCTCCCCCCCCCTCAAATCTTTGTTGTTTTCCTGGTAAAGACCTAAACCAGTGGGGCTCCAATATACATAAACAAGTGTTCAGCTTTTGCTACAAGATGGATATTAATATTCAATAAGGGTCCTAGAATACTGCCTTTTCTCAGATTCCCAGGCTAAATTCCCTTAATATTATTAATTAGGAGGTCACAAAAAGAATACATTAATGGGAAACAACTTGATACGTACCCTAAAGATAGGCAAGACCAGCTTCATAAAGTCACTGAGAAGTATCATGCAGGGTCTAGGACCCTGAAGGGGTTTTCCTGTCAAGGCATCCTGATGTCAGTTGCTTGAACTCTGCCTAGAGATTATGGGTAATTACTTCTGAGTCACAGGGGCAGGGGCAGCTTGTTAACTCCAACCCAGTTATGAAAGTGGGTGGAGGATGTCTTGCTTAGGAAGAAGCATCATGGGATAAAACAGCCCTAGCTATGTTATGATGAGCCTAACAGTAGGGACCAAGCCATCTCGGAAAACTATAAGGATTTCCCAGGGAGTAGCCCCGACCCTGCCATGAATCATAAGAGCCCAGTGTGAATTCCTAGGCTGATCATGGTATTAGGCGATACATTGCATGAAGCTAAATTCTTTAGGATTGGGCTCTAAATTGGAAAATTTAGAGCCCAATCCTATTGTTGGCCCTCCATCAATACGGCTGCACCAAAAAGGCATGTGCTATATTCAGCAGGACAGACAGTTTTGGAGGCTTGGGAGGGAATTATTTCCCTTTACTCCTCTATAAGCCTCCTGTTCATCAATGGGTCTTCTTTGACCTGTGATAGTTGGCATAGGTTCAAGGAGAAGAAAGGGATGGTGAGCCATAGAGGGGATAGGATTTGGCACAAACCATTACTACTGGATCCACCCCCTCTCACCACCTCCTTGCCCCCTGTTCCTCCTCCATGCCCGTTCACCCCTGCCACTGCCTTATCTAGTTCAGTGGTTCTGGCAGTGGAGTTGTGGTCCTGCTCAGTAATGGTATCTAAATGATTTAGCAACAGGTACTCACTTTTGATTGGCACTTCCGCCCACCGGAAGTGAGGTCATAGCCGGAACCCAGGAACCACCGCGCCTCCTCAGTAGGCCGCACGACAGCCCAGGAGAAGGCCCAGGAGTCCCGGGCCTTCCCCGGGGCTGCCATGCGGGCTACCGATTCCCCCCCCCCCCAGGAACCGCTGCGCCTCCTCGGGAGGGAGCCGCAGGCAGCCTACCTGCTCACGCTGCTGCTGCTGTCGGTCTCCCTCACTCCGCTGCCTGCCTGCCTGCCTGCCTGGCTGGCTCTGAGAACATGCAGGCAACTCAAACGTGCAGGCAATTCAAACGTTGCAGGGGGCGGAGCGGAGCGCCAACGGAGTCGACGAGTGGGCGGGTGAATGGGCGGGACCAGCCGTAATCCTAGGAACGGGTACTCGCGTACCCCCGCATACCCGCTACATGACATGTCTGGTCCTGCTGCCTCTTGCCACACTTCCACTGCTACTTATTTTCGCTGCCTTAATGTTAATCCCCAACAAAAATCAAACTCTGTTGTGCAGTGGTCTTCAACATATTTTTGTGCCATGGCCCCAATAAATAAATATGACTGGGGACTCACCATTGATACTAACTCCCCTCCAAACCCTATCTGCCCACACCCCCACCCCATTATGCCCTCCCAGCCCTGTTCCAAATATTATTGCTACAATATTACTGTAGCCCAATGTTCTTGTTAGAGAGAGAGCAGAAAAAGTTGCCATAAAGCCTGGCACTAATGAAAGCTATTTTAGTACAATTGCTAAGAACCTGAGCAGGTTTGGGATAGTGCTGTTGGCACATTAAAAAAAAAATCCAGATGTAAGAGTAGGCGAATATCTTAATAAGGGTGCAATCCTAACCTGGAGTTAGGCTGACACAGTTAGGCCACCGTAAAGCGCGTTTGGACCACTCTCTGAGTCAGGGGGGATGGCACACGTCTGTGTGCTGGCCTCTCTCACTCTAAGAGTGCTCCAAACATACTTTACAGTGTCCCTTGTGCCAGCCAAACTTTGCTGGCCTAACTGTACTCCAGGTTAGGATTGCACTTTCAGTAGGGTAAAATGTTTGCTACTAGTAGTTAGTAGCAAACAAGCTTTTGAATTGTTCAGCTTGTTTCTTTTGTCTGGGGAAACTGATCACTTCTTGCTTGCACATTAGTGAGACGGGGAGCCCTATCCTAAGCCCTGGCTGTGCCCATGGCTACAGCAGTATCGAAATGGCAGCTGTATCCTATGGGGCTGCGGCAGCTACCAGAGCCTCTGTGGAGGAAGGGAACATTTGTTCCCTTACCCTGTGTAAAGCTCTGGCAGTGCCAAAGGCTCATCCCCGGCCCACTCGCTATTGAGTGGGCACAGAGCTGATAAGGCTCATGTTGGGCTCCGCAACTCAGGAGATGCCACCATCTCCACCCTCCTCCTAGGCCCAATGGTCCCCTCAGACCAGCCTCCTTCCTCACACCTAGTTCTGCCTCCCCCGGACTTCCTCCTGCCTTGAAAAGTTGCTCCACTGGCCAACAGAGACACGCACCGCTGCCAGTGCCATGATGTCATCTTCTTGGCGATGAGGTGCAATACCAACTGGAGCTGCGTCAGTGCTGGTGCTGCAATGCTAGCCATGGCACTAAAGTGCCTTCTGGCATTTTTACTACACCTGGCACCCGCAGTACAAGCATACCGCTGGCACTATCAACAGTTTGATTGGGCCCCTAATCAAGTTGTTATCCTCCTGCGCTCCTTTGGGGATTTGTTTTAGAAATTGTCCTCATTAAACCAGAATGCAGGAGGAGTGGTGCACCAGGCAGAGCAAACCGACAGAACAATAAAGGAATAGAATGGGAGAAATCTGCTCATCTCTAATCCAAATATCATTGCAGCAGCATATCCATCACAGACCAGAGGAAGTGTTTCAGAAATGCTGTCCTGTATTAAAGCAAAAAGGAAACACTATGATTTCCCCCCTCTTTTACCAATGAGGACAAAAGTTTCATTAAAGCTTAATCTCCAGATGCAGACATGGTTGTGATCCACCACATGGGAGGGAAGGAATGCCTTGTAATAAAAATAGTTTCTGAGTGCACCACACATGCATTTTCCCATTAGAAACCAATTAATCTACATCTGCCTGACAGTTCTTCAAATCATCTGATATTATACATAATGCCTAATGCATTCATGGCAATAGCATAAGTAGCCCATGGGAGGCAACAAAAATAATGGAATGAGCAATGGAAGGGAATTAAAACTGTGCCATAGTCTTTTGTCTTAACAGGGTAACCATGTCAATGTCCACTTCAATGTTCTGCCCCTTCCATTAAAAAGAATACAATATTTCTGGATTATAAACAGCATAAACTCCAGTGTTTTGTTTAGAGCTCATTAAGGTCTCACTTAAACCAACAGCTTCCAATTGTTCTGCTGATCCCATTGTTATCATACTGAGACACACACCTGAGTTTTGCAGCTGAATGGAGATTTGAATCGATGTTTCCTAGCTTTAAAACCAACATTCTAGTCAATATTTACATACATAAACATCAAAACATCTTAGACTATCATATTTATTGCAACATATGGATTTGTGGACTACAGCTAGCTTCATCAGATGCATCATCAGTATAACAGAAACCTTTCTTTGCATCTGTATGTTCTATACACAACCTTATACTGAAAGAAATTTGATATAGCCCAATCCTAACTAAATTCCTGTGTGGCAATGCAGCAACACCAGCCTGGACTATGTTACATCCCACAGGGGAATTTAGGCTTCTGGAGGTCTCCTCGGGGTAGGGGGCATTTCCTTCTTGCCCCCAGGTAAGCCCCAGCAGCTGCTATGGCTCAACTTGGACCTGTGCCAGCAATATTGCTAGCACTAGTCCAACTTGATACACATCAGTGGATCAGACCCAGAAAAGAGGACAAGATATCCCCACACTGGTGCCACTGATCCTGCCCACTTCCCGAGTCCGATCCACCCATCCATTGCCCTTCCTCTTCCACCCCCTCTGTGCCCTCTCACTGCCCTGCTCCTGTGCTGGACTTAACCACTCTGGTGGGCATCTGTGTGTCTGTTGGCACCAGCAGGAAAGCTCTGACCTTCCTGCTAGCATGCCTGGCCTTCATGGTGTAACAAAGCATTTTATGAGGCTTTGGCAACAGCCCAATCCAACAAAACTCACTTTCCACCAGTGCTCCTAGTACTAGAGTATAAGATTGTCTTCAAAGTACTAGAAGACCCTGTTTTTTTCTGTGACAGATAGAACAGCTTCTCTTTTGGAAGTGCTTCCATGCATGGAATGCTCAAGAATAGTCGACCATGGATCACAACTAGGATTACAACAAGCTTTCCTGAATTTCAATGCTTATATCAATATTTTCACTTTCAATAAAGTAAAGTTTTCATTAAATTATACAAAAACTGGTTTTTTTAAACTATTTTATCTCCATAATGGAGCATTGCCTTCATTTTCAGCAATGATATCCACCAAGAAGAGGATGTGGGTCAACATGTATAATCATATATCGTATTTCTGCCAAGTTTTAAGCAAGGTGTGGTAAAACATTTGCCCACAGTTTCATTGTGGGGAAACAAGTATTGCTTTCAAAAGTTGCATTGGAGAAATTCTATCCTCTGATATGTCATCTCTACTCAGATACATTATTCAAGTGTCTGTTTGCCAGGGAGGAAGGTGGGGGCTGTGTAGCAAAATATTTTCCATCTCCTGAAACATTATCTGGAGAATAGTTGGCCACCCCAACTGTAAAACACCAGTCAACATTGAATCAAGGACTGACTTACTTAGCAGATAGTGAAGCTGTGCCAGAACTCCTCCTTTGTTGTTAAATTCAGACCATATTCATACATTTCATTCCACGTTCAGAGTTGCATGAATTGTCTCCTAAGACCAACCTTATGTGTCAGTCTGTTGAAGGCCATATTTGAAAAAAAAAATGGAATTAGCTTATTGGTCGATTGCGCCATGAGTCCTTGGAAACATTTCCAGTCACTCTGAGCCTAGATAGCAATTGCAGTGCTGAGAAACTGACTTAACACAGCCCCTGGGCCAACCCTGATGACCCATTAACATGATATATAATTTTGACACCCCACAGTGCCCAGAAAACTAATGGATAATTTACATTCTGTTTAATATGCACTAAGCAGTAATGATAATGGATTTGTGACTTTTTGGCTCTTTGTCTTTTTAATTTTAAAATGCATCTTTAATTAGGTTTCTTGCCTGTCTAAAAATAAAGATTATGAATAAAGATTGATGAGAGCCTCAAACTCTGCATCTATTATTTAAGCTGCCCTCTCTTGGCAAATGTCATCTAAGTGTTTGTTTGATTTGTACTCCATTTCTGGACCACACTTTGCTCCCCATGTCAGGTCACGCCCTTGGGTCACCAAGAGCTCCTCGAAAGCCAAGCCAGCGTCAAAAGCAGACTTCTTGCTTTAAAGCATGATGCTTTTTCTAATTATTTTTTAATCATGATTATTTCCCCAGTGAACTGGAAAATGGTGGAGCCTGGGAACCGCAAAACGGCCTGACACAGTGACATGTGGAAGCAAGTTGCCATGTGCACAGCTGATGCAGAGAGGAAGCGCAATGTCTTCATCTCAACATGCCCCCAGACTTCATTGAGCCAACAAGATGCATTGCTAGAGGCACAATTTACTGAACTGGAGTTGAATCTAAGTGGGAGGATATGACTATGGAAGGAAGGAAGACTTCATGAGACATTGTTGCCCCCAGAAACCAGCATAGTGGGTGGGCTATGGTGGGCTACATTCAGTGGTGTCATTCAAATTATTTAGGAACAGGAACTCAGTTCAAATTCAAATGTTGAAAAAAAAAAAAAACCCAAAAAACCCAGAAGCAGCCACAGAACAATAGGATCCGCAACGCCCGTTCTGGTCCGTTCCCCCTGAATGACATCACTGGCTACATTGCCCGGTGGGCTACGATCCAATGATGCACACTGAGAGGAAGGTGTAACAGAAGACAGCTTTTATTGTTTGGTACCACACAAAGGCGCATGAAGAGAGATTCCTCAAATCATGTGCAGAGTTCTTTCAGTGGCACTGGGGCTGTTCTACACCTCTAGATACTATGCATGCTATAGGCTGGAGCTCAGGAATTTTCCACTCCCTTACCCTTCTCCTTATAGCCCTTCTCCCATGGGTGTTGAAAACTGAACTTCCACCCAGAGAAGTGTGCTATACTAGTTGACTTCCATAGGCGGCAGGCGGTGGGTAGAACAGGGCCAGGGGTTGGATGGAATGGGGCAGGGACATGGGCGGCGATGGGTATGCATTGAGGGTGGAAAAAGGGGGTTATTGGCGGCAGCAGCTTTACCCCTGTCCTATCCCTTTTCTGAGGTATGATACACTTACTTTGGTCCACCTGGTTCACTTTGTGCCAGCAAAATAGCTGGCACAAGTCCGAATATTTCTATCAGGGCAGTGGAGACATACCCCGAGGCAATGTTAACTTGAGGATACCTCTGTGTCCCACAGGATGCAGGTGGTGCAGCTGCAAGGGCAGAGGAGGGGAATGGATAGGATTGGAGGATAAGAGCCTGATCCTCTGCATGTCCACTCAGAAGTAAGTCCCATTATAGTCAAAGTAAGTGCGGATAGGATTGCAGCCTAAGTGGTTTTACCCAGGGATGGGAACACGAGTCCGTTTCACGAAACCACACGTTTTTCTCTGGGCGACCTCTGCACCAGTCAAGCCCAACTAGCGCGGAGGTGTGACGAGCAGGGGGGGAGGGAGGGAGTGGGCGGGGGTGGGTGGGCCAGCAGGCATGCCAGCCCAGGGAGGGATGTGGGCAGAATCCGAAACCCATTCCCCAGCCCATGTGACCCCGTTTCACGGGCCTGTTTACCAGGCGCAGATCTGAGAAGTCTATAGGGGACTGCGCTGGATACAGTGCAGGCCCGCCAGCCTGCCTGCCCCAGCGCAGTATAGGATTGTGCTGCCCAGATCCACCTTTAATCCCATGGGAACCAGCTTTTTTTGTTGTTGTTTTTACATTTTCATAATTTTAAAGGCAGAATATTGGTTTTATCATATATGTGCATCTGTTTCCTTCACCATCTTATGTACCATCTTATACTTATTTGCTTTTTCAAAAAAATAAAAATAAAAAGATAGCACTACTGCAGCCTCTGCTAAAGTGGGGCTCTGTGGGAGGGGGAAATCAAGGAGTTTCAGACCAAAGTTCTAAATTGTGTTCCACAAAGTGTGAACAGTATTCCACGTGTTGGAAAACCATGCCTTCATTCTTTCCCTCGTGTTCTTCCTCCTCCTTTCTCCAGATGGCAGGTCAACAGCAATAATGCAGAAGACAATGTCCCTTTGAAGTCCATAATGAAATGTTTAGCTGTTTGTAGGAAAAGAAGGTTGTAAGAATAAAAAAAAACCCACACTTCATTAATGTTGTGTTGAAAGACCATTTTTGAAACCAGCCGAAAGATATTTGTACAGAGTATATCTGCTTGTCTGTATCATTTTAGGTTCAAGCTCTTTTCAGGACAGATAATTTGTCTCTCTAAGATATTTCCATAGCTCTGTTTCTAATTGAGGATTGAAAGGGAGATTTTGCTAATCCAGATGCTTAACCAACCTCAGATTGCTCAGCTATAATTGGGAAGTGCATCCCAACCTTTTGCCCTGCATCTCAATCATCTGTGTGGAATTCCGTAGGACCAGCATCAACCTAATTGCACATGGGCTGCCATTCTGTGGGCAGTAAGCTTCTCTGTCAGTAAGGGCTGAATGCACTTCCTTTCCCTTTCAGTTCTCTGATTCTACAAGCACAAATGGGCAGTTCATCCAGGGGGTTCTAGAAAGCCATCACGGCAGGATGAGACAGCTTTCATCCTTCACTTCAACAAGGTTTAATGACTTTCACAACTCTTCCCCCAGTTGTATCGTTCTTGCTTCTGTAGCCTCACCTGCTCGGCTTTCTGCCATCTGCCCTTAGTCAGGTGGAAGACCTTCTCCCCAAGGGCTGCCAGTGTAGGGTCTCTTGGAATAGTGAAGGATCCATGCTACCAGCTGGTAGAGTATATTAGTCTATTGCCTCTTTAGGCTTTGTGTCTCCCTGGGGGTGTCCATGGGCCCACTCTCATCCAGCCAAGAGATTTGGCAAGCTGACTCCCTGAGCCCCTCAACCTACCTTGGGGCACCTCCTCATCCCTTCCTTCGTCACTGCTCTTCTTCTCATCCCTCCCTGCTTTTGTCTATCATAAGAACATAAGAACATAAGAAGAGCCCTGCTGGATCAGGCCAAAGGCCCATCTAGTCCAGCTTCCTGTATCTCACAGTGGCCCACCAGGTGCCCCAGGAAGGCATGAGACTACAAGATGCTTGCATCCTGTTGCCACTCCCTTGCACCCGGTACCAGTAGCCCATCCCTTTGTAAGGAGGTTGCACAATCCATCATTGCCTATAGCCCACGATGGACCTTTCCTCCAGATATCTGTCCAAACCCCTCTTGAAGGCATCAAGACCAGATGCCATCACCACCTCCTGTGGCAAGGAGTTCCACAGATTAACTACCCGCTGGGTAAAAAAGTACTTCCTTTTATCTGTTTTAACTCTCCCAACCCTCAGTTTTAGCGGATGCCCCCTGGTTCTGGTGTTTTGAGAGAGGGAAAAGAACATCCCTCTATCGACTCTATCCCTTCCATGCATAATTTTGTATGTCTCAATCATGTCCCCCCTCAGGCGCCTTTTTTCTAGACTGAAGAGCCCCAAATGCTGCAGTCTTTCTTCATAAGGGAGGTGCCCCAGCCCCGTAATCATTTTTGTCGCTCTCTTCGGCACCTTTTCCAACTCCACTATGTCCTTTTTGAGATGCGGCGACCAGAACTGGACACAATATTCCAGGTGTGGCCTTACCATCGATTTGTACAATGGCATGATAATATTGGCTGTTTTATTCTCAACCCCTTTTTTAATGACCCCAAGCATGGAATTGGCCTTCTTAATTGCTGACGCACACTGGGTCGATACCTTCATTGAATTGTCCACCAGCACCCCAAGATCTCTCTCCTGAGCTGTCACAGACAGCTCAGAACCCATTAGCCTATAGGTAAAGTTTTGGTTTTTGGCCCCAACGTGCATCACTTTACATTTGTCTACGTTAAAACGCATCTGCCATTTGGCTGCCCATTCCTCCAACTTGGAGAGATCATTCTGGAGCTCTTCACAATCCTTTCTGGTTTTTACCACCCGGAAAAGTTTTGTGTCATCTGCAAACTTAGCCACCTCGCTGCTTATCCCTGTCTCCAGGTCATTTATGAATAAGTTGAAAAGCACGGGCCCCAAGACAGATCCCTGGGGCACTCCACTTTTCACCTCTCTCCATTCTGAAAATTGCCCATTGACCCCCACTCTCTGTTTCCTGGCCCTCAACCAATTCTGGATCCATAAGAGGACCTGCCCTCTTATTCCCTGACTGTGAAGTTTCTTCAGCAGTCTTTGGTGGGGGACCTTGTCAAATCCTCTTCTTCTCTTGAGTCTTCTTTCCTCCCTTCTCCCAATTCCATTCCTGTTCCTCTCTCACTCCTTGGCCCCTGTTCCTCCTGCCTTCCCTCCTCATTCTGCTCCTTCTTTGCCCTTTTTGTTTCTCCTCTCCTGCCTCCCCCTTTCAGGAGGCTGATCCTGAGGAGCCTCCTCAGGAGGCTGCTTCTAACAGTCCTTATGGGCTGGCAGGGCCAACTCTAGGAGCAGTGGGGCCCAATGCGAGGCATTCCTGTGGGGGCCCCAACCTCCCCACAGGGCCCCCACTCATCAAGAAAAGTGCTTGTGATGCCGCACGTGGCACCTGGAAATAGTTGATGGTGACATGATGTCACTGCCAACTGCTTCCAGGAGGCCCATTTTGAGCCATCTGGAGGAAGGGGCGGGTGGGAGGGACCAAGGTAAACAGCTCTGCTTGCCCCACTGACCTGTAGATCCCGGTTGCAACAGAAGGCGATCTAATCACTGTGCTGGTGCATGTGTCCCCCCCCAAAGTGCGGGGCCCAATGTGATGACATTGGTCACATTGGCTTAAGTCCAGCCCTATGTGCTGGTACTCCCTCCACCCTTCATTCCCCAGTTGACCATCATCAGCTGGGTCTGCCAGCAGCCAGGAGTAGGTAAAGACCGATGACATCATTGGCCTTCATTGGTCCAGCTCAGCCATTTTCAACCACTGTGCAGCAGCACATTGGTGTGCTGCGAATGGTCTACAGGTATGCCGTGGGAATTTGGGGAAGGGACATTTATTAGGAGGGCCATTAGGGGTGAACCCCACCCCCACCCCCACCCACAGCACGGTGTTCCTTGTCAATTCTCAAAAAGCTGATGGTGTGCCTTGACAATTTTAGCACCTTGCCAGAGTGCTGTGAGATGAAAAAGGTTGAAGATCTCTGGTCCAGCTGATTAGTGAAGCTTCCTTTGTGGCTCAGCACGTCATCCAAGTTCTTAACAGATTTTAAGCAGAATTGTGGCTGTTGTATCAAAGCTTCAGGGGAGAGTAACTCTAAACTGCTGTTCTAGCATCAATGGTTTGCAGTCTTTACAAACTCTACAAAGCCACTTAATCTTGGCACATGCGCCCCCACTACAAATACTAGTTCAGGTGCATTAACCCCGTTCTAAGTGTCATGGAACCCGTGTAGCAAAAGGAATAAAAATGCATAATGGGAGGAAAGCTGCACCTTCTTATTTTTTTCTCTCATAAATATGCATTTTCTAAATGACCTTTCCTGCATCTCAGTACCAAATTTGTTTTGATTTGTTCTCCATTCATCATTAAACTGCTGTCATCTCATAAATAATCACTTTCGATAGATAGCCATAAACTGCATGCCCAGTCGAGCCTATAATTTCATTTGAATAGTAATATTTTCAGCACAGTGGTCGTAAATGGATAACTATGCATTTTTGATTCTTCACTCAGCATTCTCATAGTGGTTGTCTATTTAGCAAATACGTATACCTTTTTCCCCAATACAAAATCACTCGGATACTCCACGGCATTTGATTTCCTAACAACATAATTTTAAAGCATCTTTAAAGCATCTACCAAAAGAGGTAACAAGAAACAAGACTGCTTGGACTGTTTAATGTTGTTGTTTTCTTTAATCCTTGTTTTACTTATTGTGGTTACATTATACTTTGTTCTCTGTAAGCCGCCTTGGGCATTTGCTTCAGCATGGGAAAGGCGGGGGTATAAATTCTTCAAATAAATAAAGTGTAGCCTCTAACATTAGACAAGCACAAGTGAGCCAGTTATAATAACCAACTGAGGATGAGAAGGCATGTTGTGCATGCTCAGAGACATTCCATTTATTATATCAAATGTTTATTATACATTTATTATATCAAATGTTCAAATGTTCAAGGGAAGGCCATAGCTAGCTTGTCTTGCATGCTGGGGTTGTCATATTTCCAGATTCCTTCATGGAATTAAGCATAAAAACCCAACATTTTTTGCTTAATTACTGGAACTATCTATAAACCAGTCTCATATATTTATTAACTCTTTTTTTTTCTTGAAGAGCTGTATATACTGAAAATACTGTAGGCCAGTGGTCCTCGGAGGCATCGTGCCCATAGGGTGCGGTGTAACAGCTATCATGGGTGCCGGCGAGGGAGCTGGGCGCACTGCAAATGAAAATGGCATGGAGCTGGCTGGGCCTTCTCGCATGCCCTTGCCTCTGTTACACCCAGTGGTGTCATTCAAATGATTTAGGAACAGGAACTCACTTTTGATTGGCACTTGTCGGGAACCCAGAACCAGCCATGGAGCCCGTTAGGATCCGGAATGTCCGTTCTGGTCCGTTCCCCCTGAATGACATCACTGGTTACACCCCGAAATGGAGTAATTCTGAAAGCAGGGGGAGTGGCGATGAGGGCAGGGATGTCTTTCATCACCACCCCACTCCAGGCGCAATCAGAGCCAGCTCCAGCTCTGGTGGTTCTCAAATGTTTTAGAACAGGGACCCACTTCTTAGAGTGACAATCTGTCTAGGACCCTCCAGAAGTAATATAATGTCCAGAAGTGCCGCCATTGTGATGGCAGAATGATGCCAGGGCCTATTGCTTTCCTGAGGATGCAGCAATAACTTCAACCATTTTCTAATAGCAAAGTGAATCAGAAAGGAAAAAGCCTATTTACGACCCTGACACAAGCAAAACAACCACACAGCCTTCTCCCTTTCCAGTGCCCCATCTTCCCATATTTTCAACAATGGCTGCTCTAGGTGCTTGGCGGCCCACCTAGTGGGTCCCAACCCACAGTCTGAGAAACACTGTTTTAAAAAATAACAATGATTCGAAGCAATAATATGTTGAGAAGATCTTAAAGATGCAAAGATGCACTGGGTTTATAGAGTCAAATGCATCCGTGGTATATTCAATATTTATATTCCTTTCTACATCGAAGTTGTATAGATGAGTCTTTTCTTGAATTGCTAATAGACTGACCGTTTTGTTTTAATAGCTATTGAAACATATTGAAATTCATAGAACCAAAACACTATCTTTTGAGCATCTTTTGAGCATCTTCTTTACATTCGCCTCCTTGCCCTGGAGAAAGCCACATCCAGAGCAATGAATCTACTCAGACCCATACCAACGAAATAGGAGGTGAAAGTCAGAGTTGATCCATGCTGATGGATCAGGCCTGAGAAGAGGGAAAGGATACAGTTAGCATCAGTGCCACCAATCCTGTCCCCTCCCAGACCCGATCTGCCCACTTCCTGCTCACATTGTCACTCTCCCATGCCCTGTCCCAGCCCTTCGCTGCCCTCTCCCTCCCTTCCCTGCCCCTGCACTGCCCAGGGGGAACTTACCTGGTCCAATTTGCACTGCTCACTGTACTAGTGCTGGCAGAAAGGTTTCCAGGCCTTCCCGTCAACGGGCCTGGAAACTACTTTTGTAACGGGCTTTACAGCATGTTTGTGAAACACTCACTGGTGGAGCAACCCATGTAAGGTATAGGCTTGTGCTCAGGGGCTTAGCTAAAGAAATGCAGGGGGTGAACTACACTAGGCAACAAGTTTTAGGGGGGCAACAAGCTGAGCTTGACATTAGTGGTCAACATTGTGAAAACCTTGGTATGTAGGAATAATACCATCGTGTTACTGTATACATCATTGGAAAGGTAATTTAATGCAGAATGCAATGAAACAAACCAGAGTGAACGAGTGAATGCAATGAAAAAAACCATCTTTACTATATCAAAAGTTATGGCCAAAAAAGACAGAAAATGGAAATACAGTACAACCGTGATGTCACTTCCTGTTGTGATGTCACATGCGATGTGTAAAAACACATAAATAAAATGATATAATACCACATATCATATGCAATCCAAATGTTAGCCAGCAGCAATCAGTCACAAAAATACTAGGACAAGAGCACATAAAATAATTTAAAAAGCCACCAATAAAACATCAGACATCAGACATTAAAACCACCATGCTAAAATCAGAAGGCTTGCTGAAAAAGAAATGTTTTAAGGCCTCATTGGAGGGCTTCAAGAGAGGGAGGAGTTTTAAGACCAAAGGGGAAGAAATTCCTTAAAGTAGGTGCCACTACTGAGAAGGCCTTATTACTTTGAGCAGCCATCCTTCTCACCTCTGTTAGTTGCTGCATGTGCAGCCCTCACAATAGTGGCGGCAGTAGTAATACAATAAATGCAAATGACATTGCCAGATTTTGACTTAGTGACAGTGAAAAAGTGAGAGTGCAAACCTAGCCTGGAGTTAGGCTGGCACAGTTAGGCCAGCAAAGTTTGGCTGGCACAAGGGCGCCATAAAGCGCATTTGGACCACTCTCAGAATCAGGGAGGATGGTGCACGCCTATGTGCTGGCCTCTTTGACTCGAGTGTTCTCCCAACAAACGTTATGGTGTCCCTTGTGCCAGCCAAACTTGGCTACCCTAATTGTGCCGGCCTAACTCCAGATTAGGATTGCACCCTGAATGCATTAGCCTTCCTCCCATCACGCACACACACATTGGAGTTGAATAAGACAGTTGTCTTACTTGAAACAAAATGTAAAAGCCAGCTATAGCATCCCTTTAGAAACTTTTCAGGGGAAGTGTCATACTTTTGTGCTCTTTTTCCCTAGGAGTAACCCCCCCCCAGACCCAATGGGAGTTACCTCTGGGTAAGCATGCATTGGATTGTGTGATAATGTCTTTTGTACATTCTTTATTAAATTATTGTGAATTCCATTCAATAAACATTTCTATTACATTGGCTTGTCTCAGCTTTACAGTTATTAATATTTAGCAAATTAGGACCATAGAAGATTATGGAAGATTAGATTAGAAGATTCCTCACCTTGAACTAAGGATAATTTCCCAAAGCTTATTTTTACTCACCCCCTTTAATAGAAAAAAAAAGTGTCATCAATACTGACAAGAAATATCTTTTTCACTTCCTCTCATCAATCTATCGACAATGTTGCCAAAAGGTTGCCATGTTAAGATTAAAAAAAAAAAATTCAGGAGACTAATTTAGACACTATTTAGTTGTATTCATTTAAAAAACATTTATGAGTGCAAAAAATGTATCTTTGTTGTTCAATGTAAAACATATGTTCCTGGGAACACCAGGTATTTTCAGACTTTCATTAGTAAAGCAGAGCTCTGGAAGATATCACTAATTTCAAAAGATATCTGAATTGACATTCCTTTTTTCAAAGAGAATGTGAGAGAGAGAGAGACAGAGAGAGCACAACAAACAAAACATTTAATAACCAGTTTAAATTATTGCCTGTGGAGAAGTGAAAAAGAGCACAAAGCAGCTGCGTCAAGTGCAATGTTTATAGCCTTAAGTTTGGGACAGGAATACAAAAATAAGAGCCTGGTTCCCTCTGAGCCTTATGCTGGCAGACAGTAATGTAGCCAGAGCGGTGCAAAATTGTAAAGGCCCAATCCTCTCCAACTTTCTGGTGTTCATGCAGCTGCAGTGCAGCCCCTAGATAATTGAACAAATGTTCCTTTACCTTGAGGAGGCCTCCATGACTGTCCCCCTACAAAAGAATGCAGCGCAACCCCCACTGGGACAGCTAAACCAGGGCTGGCAGATTGGATAGGATTTGACTCTTAGTCTTTTATGGCTCCCAGCTGAGCCGTAGAAGCGACCTTGCCACCAGAACTGGTCAGGGCAATGAAAACAATGCGGAAGCTGCTCCTCAGCGTTGTTTTCAGTGCCCCAGCTGGCTCTAGCAGCGAGGGGAAGGGCCTTTTACATGACCCAGTCAGTCATGTAAATCAATAAAAGACATAATTTTGCTAAGCCCTCTGGCTATGCCACTGCTGGCAGATCTTGTCATCTACCACTACAAGGTGTGGCAAGCGCTCTGCTGGTGCTATGGCAAATGCTCCACTTTTCTGCAGGCGGCGGCTGTTGGCAGAAAGCCTGATGGTCTCCATGCAGCCAACAGCAGTCTGCAGAACCTCCACCATTGCCAGTAAGTCAGCAGTGGGGGCGGATCAGAGGAATGTCAAGGGAATGAGGGGCAGGATGGGGAACAGGAGGGGGACAAGACAGGGAGGATCTCAGCAGTAGCCACACATGCCTCATTGATGATAGCGTAGAAGCAGCTTACAGCTGTGAGATTGGAAAGGCTTCAAGGTCGCAGAACTCTGGCAAGGAATCACTCAGACAACAGAGATTAGGGTAGCAAGAACTTCTATATTCTCAGAAGAAGGCTTCTTGCAACAAAGAACAGCAAACAGGTACAGCAAAGCTCCTCCAATAGCAACACATCTCCAGCAACTAACCACAGGTGTTTCTGGTCTTGATTAAATAGTCCCCAGCATCCAATCAGAGATCAGATGATCTCATCCTCAAGTTGAAGCTGAGTCAGAATGACTCAGCACTTTACTACTGGTCTGCTAGGCCTGAACGATTCAGCACTTTACCCCCTGAGATGGCCTAGTGTTAGGCCTTTCCCTATTCAGGCCTGTAAATTTCCAGGGACATCCTTCAGTATCCCAACACTCATCTTATCCCCCTTTCCAGGTCCAGACTTACCCCCTGATTATCCTCAGACTTTCATCAACTAGTGTAGCTAGTGTAGCTAGTGTAGACCAGGTGGCCTACAGAGAGGTAAGTAAAAATGTTCTTTACTATCTGGTTCTCTAGGTGGCCCATAGCATGCAGCATATGCTCAATTGGTGATGCTGCACACTGTGGGCTGGTAGAGGATAGGATCAGTCCATTCAATTCCCTTAGGCTAATAACTTAAAGCCTTGCTGATTTTCCATCATCAATTCCTGGTTTCATATTTTGATGTGAGACAATTAAGCTTGTTTAGTGTTGCTTGACCCTAACAGCGCAATCCTAGTGCGTCCCTTGCGTCGACATGACGTCATCAGAGTGCTGACAGAGCACTACACCTCCCTTGTGCTGACTGAAGACGGTCGGTGCAAGGGATTCTCCATCCTGTTTCGGAACGGGGATTGGGGGGAGGGGGGACCTGGGCAGGCTTGGGAGGTGGTTGTACGGCCACTTCCTAAGCCTGTCAGCGAGGCTGCATGGCCCCAATTTGGGCCACACAGTCTCCTCGGATCTGCGCCCGTTCTTTAGCGGGTGCAGATCCAAGGAGCACATGGGGAGGCTGGAGCCTCCCACATGGTAAGGGAGCGCATGCTCCCTTGCCACGGGGAGGCTCCAGCCCGTCCTGAACAGCATTGGATTTGGCACTGGCCAGCCAGCCTTGCTAATCCAGCGCTGTTCAGGATTACGCCCTAAATCTGGCAACATTTTCTCTGCATTACTTTGCATATTACTATGAGGGTCACGTGTATTCGAATTTAGATGATTCAAAATGCAGCTTAGCACAGATAATCCTTTTGTTGAATTTTATGGTGGGAAAAACCCAGGATAGCCATCAACTCCAAACCAATCCCTGATATCTTGTTAAATCCAATCCTGCATGTGAGATCATGTCTTTTCCAAAGTTGATGATAAGTTTGTATTCTTGGACCAAACACAGTTGCAAAATGAAGTTTAGTGAATGATGCCACCATGAACTAAGTACCAGGCGGGAAAGGTTTAAACCCATGAAGTTTCGGAAGGACTGACTGGCATCTTAGCCCGAAAGAGATTTATCTGTAAAGTAACCGTGCATTAGAGCAGAGCCTTACACTCAATCAAAAAGCCACTAATCTGAGACAGCGATAGGGTCTTGGCACAGGCCCCAGAATAACATATAATAATCTTCTCAAAATAGCAATAATGAAGAAGGCTGGTTGCCAACGTTCCATCACAGGCCTGCGCAGTTGGTATCCCACCAAGATGACATCAGACATGTATGAAAGATTGGAGGGGGGGGAATGAATCTCCTGCCTTTGCTTCCTGAGTGCTGAACCACATACGTTGCCACTGGTGGATGTATTTCTCTTGTGGGTCACTAGGTGTGCACAACTAGTCCTGCACAACAAGCCTGTACAATTTTGAAAAGGTAGTTATTTATATGTGACCAAAAAGCAGGACCCAGGATGAGGCTATGCATATAAAAAGCAAAGATGACTCCTAAAAACTACTTTATGAGTTTATTGTCATTCTTCCTCATGGGGAAAAATACATTGCTGTCACTGGAGACATTGTGGGTTTGTGTATAACTACCGGTCTTCCCCTCTGTCATCGGGGAAAGAGAATGTATAAGACATCTCTGGATACAGAATTTCTCTGCTGAAATTATCATGGATCCCGGCAAAGGAACAAGTCCACTAGACAGTAGATCAGTGTTTCCCAAACCGGGTCACGACCCACTGGTGGGTTTTGTCCCGATGCATGGTGGGCCATGTTCAATGCCTTACTGCAAAGTCTTTCCAGGAGCTCCTGGAGGCTGCTTCTGGGTCACGCTGGGCCCACAACCCACTCAGATGGCCTCCATGGGCTCAGAAAGCCTCACAGAAGTGACTGGAAGTTGTGTACCCAAACCCTAAGTAAACTGAAAGTGACTTCTAGTCACTTCCAGACCAGAGGTGTCTGAGACCTGTGGAGACCAAAGGAGTGGGTCACAGTTCCAGCGTGACCTGCAGAGGCCTCCAGAAGCTCCCAGCTTTGTAGCAAAGCTTTGAGCATCAGGTCATGACCCACAGTGGAGGATGAGGTGGATCAAGGCGCTCAAAAATTAGAGCACTGCTAGGGATTGTTCAAAGCTAATGCTGAAGTTGCCTGTAGTGTTGCTCGGCAGGGCCTTCTCATTCATTCAAGCCCTCTTGTCTGCAGCAGTCCTGCAAAAGGTGGGAATGGGGAGAGGTGACGCTAGGAACTGCTCTGTGTCTCTGCCCACTACCTATGCCACTTCCCAAGGGGAAAGATCAACATCATAGGGGTTGGTGCAACATTCCTCTGATCAGAACTCTGGCTTTCAAGAAAGTGCACTCATCATCTGCAGTCAGTGAAAGGTAAGCTTGCTTTCATGTTGTTTCATGTTGTTTGCACAGCTCCCCTGACCCTTCAAAGAGCCACAGTGACCACCAGGTTAGTTTAAATCCCCCTTCCCTGGCCAGCAGCAGCAGGATCATGGAGATGGTACTGCTGCCTGTTTCTGGGACATTCCCTTTAAAGGGGAATTGTCCTTTTCCTTTTCCCCTAGTGGGTTGCGACCCACCAGTTTGGGAACCGCTGCTACTGCTGCTGCTAATAATTATCTCTGACTGATAACACAGGAGGACATTGAAGCAGCTATTTATTTATTTATTTATTTATTTATTTATTTATTTATTTATTTATTTATTTGAAGAATTTATACCCTGCCTTTCCTATGCAGAAGCAAATGCCCAAAGCAACTTACAGAGAACAAATTACAATGTAACCATAATAAGTAAGGCATAAGTAAAACACATTAAAACAGCAACAACAATTAAATATTAACAGGAACACCTAGAGTGAACAGGAAGGAAAGCTAGACCCCATTTTCCATATCAGGACATTTGGAGGATGGGAAAAACAACAATTGACCAGGGGAGTGAAACAGACTGACAATTTCAACTATCTAATTTCAACTAGTGTGATACAGTCAGACATACCTAGAGGTGAATCACAGTCCTACGTTTTGCAAGCAGCTGCTCCCCCTCCTCTTTGGAGCCATTCGGAGCCAGTTTAGCCTCCGTTTTGATCTAGCTGCCGGGAATGGCTCCGAAGAGGAAAGGGAGCAGCTGCTTGTAAAACGTAGGACTGTGATTCCCCTCTAGGTACCAGGGATGAATGGAGCCCCGAGTGCGCCCACGGCAGGGTGACGAAACTGCGCCCCCAGCATGTCACCCCACCCCCGTGCATCGCCCAGCCATGCCTCCCTGCGCCCAGAATAGCTCCATTTTGGAGCGGAACAGACGCCAAGGCAGGTGGGCAGGCCAGACAGCATGCGGGTTAGTCCGCGGACTCCGTGCAATGGCGCCCCGCCACTGCCGGCGCTGATGGCTCGTGCCACCCCGGGCTACACCCTTCCTCCGCCTCTGCTAGCTACTACTCTGGATACAGTGGATACAGTGGATACCAAGGATTTAGAACCCCAGGTTCAAATTCACAACTCGTTGGGGACTTGGGGACTTTCTCCTAGCCTGATATATTTCTTAGGGTTATTATGAGGCTTACCTGCTGCTCTGGTCTTCTGGGGGAATGAGACAGATACAAGAAGGATACACAAAAACAAGAGCATGTTTTGGACCTTCAAGTTCTTTCTCCTCTGTCATTCTTCGTAAAGGTTGTAGTCACCAATGAAATCCTCTGCACTGAAACTCTGGCTTGCTTTCCATTTCTTACTCAGCATCTAATGCTCTTATGATGTCTGTGACAGAAGTTTGGCTTTAGCCATAATTAATGCCTGCCACCCAAGATATTTATACTTCCTATTAATAGCAGCTTGCATCATAGTTGTGGGATGTGCAAATTACTCCGATGCCACCCTGTAATGAGAACAACATGTGTTCTTGGCCTTCGTTACCTGGTCTTCATTACTCACACAGCACTAAAATTTATAGAGGACAGCTAGTTAATTGAAGGAACAAGCAGGAGGAAAGAATAGGCTGCTGTGTTGTGCATGAACTGCAGATGGATCAAAAAAACAGAGACCAGAGTGGTGTTCTCAAAAAGGAAAGCAAAATAACTTCAGAACGGCTCACCTCTGCCATGTTTGGTTATATTAAGGAAAAATAAAATTGAGCAGTGGTGAATTTTCTCCACATCAGCTGAGAGTGTTAAAAGTAGGTTGCCTTCCATATGGAACCCTGGAGCACTGGCATTCCATAATGCACAAAGACCCATCCCTCCCCAGGGGGACAAACGGCATTGCCACTGAAATTCATGTAAAGCAAAGTTTGAGATTACTTTGGAGTGCCCACTCAGGCCATTCATTGAAGAAATTTCAAGGAAAACTGAACAGCTTTGGTAAGACCAACAACATTCCTTAGAAGAGCATTGACACATCCCAAAGTTGCCGCTAAACATGCATATGGCATTTCGGGAGTCCATCTATTTCTGGAGTCCATCTAGTCCAGAATTCCATGTCCAACAATGGCAAATCAGATGCCAAGCTTGAGATGCTGCTAAGCAGAGCATGAAGACAATGACCTTTCCTATAGTATAACTTCAAATTCCCCCTGAATTCAACTTCTTCAAAACATTGCATTTCAGTTGAGTATAATGGTTAAGAGCCATAGACCCCATACTTCATGAAGGTGTCCAGTTCTTTTAAAGCAACCTTATGGCCAATGCACAGCCATGCGCTGGTGCCAATTTTTTAAGGGGGACTCTGCAATCCTATGCAATCCTATGCATGTTTATGCATGAAATGTTGTGTACCGCCTGTATTGTCTCCCTAGAGGAAGTGCTAAACATAAGTCTTTCTGCATTGTCAGAAAACTTGACCCAATGGTAATTACAACAATTAATTCTACAGGGACCATTACATTACTCTAGGCAGTTGGGTGGGACGAAACTTTGACTTTCCATGAAGCTGTCTAGGTTTTCAACCCAAAAGGCATTTTTAAGGACATTAGTTCCAACCTGTAGATACACTATTATTAGTAATTATTCAATAAATACATAAATAAAAGTGGTTCTGGTTTTGGTTTAAAAAGCCACACAATTGAACTAAAATAATGCTATTCATCTGCACACATGCGCGCGCGCACACACACACATGCACACACACACACACACATACACACACAAAACTGTGGGAAATATTTTCAAAGTATGTAGAGAGAGATGAACAGATGGAGCTTGTGTGCATTTCCAGAGTTGTGTTTTGAACTTGCAGCTCAAAAGGCCTAGGGGTAAAATTAACAGTTAATAAATATAGGGCATTCAAATATTCATTACTTTGGAAATGGCTCCTAAATTTAAAAAAAAGTTGACACTGCTCAAAATAATCCCAAGAAATGTCTTTGTCCACCCCCCAGCATTACCATTTTTTCTTACCATTACCTTACCATTTTTTCTTTCACTTTTCATCCCTCTATGTTGTTTATTTTCCAGCAATTCGTGTTCACAGTTTAATAGAGCTGGGCTCTATCATAGGTCCAGATGTGAAAAGGTGGAGGGAGGAAGTGATCTGCATTTACACAACTTCCAGCTTTTTATATCTTTCATTCATAAAAGTGGGAACACTTATGCCTTATATATGCAAATAAATACATTTATTCACATGACTGAACCAGCGTGCTGAGAATGTGGGTGGAGTCCATCGTGGGGTCAAGTATGACAGTTGGGTTTCAGGCTGCCTAAACAAGCTACCCCTCCATGGACTCCCGCCCAGTGGCTCCCTCCCTGGGCGGGGGGACACTATTTTTTTGTAGGAACCTGAGCTCCTGTGTAATGTGATCTCTTTCCCCCACCTCCAGATCCATTTACAGCTTGGAGAGCTGACCTGGACACTTGGCTTTGTAGCCAGGAATGACTCTGAAGGCAAGGGGGAGGGGTCATCTTACACAGGAGTTCAAGTTTCTGCAACACCTAGCATTCCCCCCATAGGAATGCCACTGCTCCTTCCTACCTGGGTGAGGTCTGTGACACTACCACATGCAGGCTTTGAATCTCACAGTCCATCAATGTAAGCCCCATTTATCATGCAGTTTGGAGCCGCTGGCACAAATGGCTAGAAGTCCCAACCTGACTGTGGTTCCCAGATGCCCTCCCAGATCAGGTAAGGTGGTGGTAGAAGCAGTTCAGGGAAGGATCAGGGCAGGGACTGGGCTAAACCAGGGGTAGTTCAGGGGCAGGAGGTGGAAGATCTTGAAGGCAACCAGAGACGTATCTGCCCATGGCGTATCTTGCCCATGGCAAGGGGCATGAAATTGCGCCCCTATCAAAACACCTGGATTGCGTCCTTAATTACACAGTGCTGTTTCCGCCTTATGCATGTTTGGACAGAACAAAGTGAGCAGTCCACCAAAAGTCATCAGTGCATTATCAGGCAGCAATGCTGACTATTCCAGACTGAGTACATGGGCAGGGGGAGGGGAGAGGGCATTTTTACTCATGCAACATGAAAAGCTTAGGAAAGAGACCTAAAATCTGAGTCCAAACTCAGTCCTGAAACTGTTCTTAGTATATAATATAATTAATCAATATATAATAAATTCAAATATATTATTAAGAAGCATTAATATGTTATCAATCTTTTTCTATGAAATTCAGCATGCTCCAACCTCATAATATTACAATTGAGGAAAAATAATATCAACATGAAAATAAAATATGAAAGTTGCTTCATCCAGGCTTGCCATCTACCACATATCCCTAATAAGCCCTGTTTTAAATTATGTGCTGAGACAGAACCCAGAATAGTGACTAGGGCCACAATCCTATCCACACTTACCTAGAAGTAAGCCCCATTATTCAATTTTTACAGAATGTATGCAAAACAACAAGAAAACATAAACATAGCCTGTGCAAATCAGTCAGCCCAGCAATCTCTCTTGCAGCCTAGTCCTATGCATGTCTACTCAGAAGAAAGTCCCACTAGAGCCAATGGGACTTACTGCCTCATAAGTGTGGACAGGATTGCAGCCTTGCACACTTGCACAGTTTTTCTTGCACACTCACCCAATCAAACCAGAGTGGGGTATGTGCAAAAAAAAAAACACAACAGTTTGGCTGCTGCAACAGCCAACAACAGCAGCAGGAAAGTGGAAGGAAAAATGGAATTTTTTGGGGGGGGGAGGCGTGGAGAGGAAGAGCAAGGAGGAGGGGGGGCTTTCCTTGCAGTTTGGGGGCAGCAACAAAGCATCTCAGGAGAGAATTAGATGGTGGAAGGAAAAAAATGGGGGACCACTACACCACATCTGCTCCTTTTTGCAACCTACTTGAACTCCTGCTGCAGCAGTAAACACCTCCGGTTTCCCACATGCCTGCCCAGGAACATTCCACTGGCCAGACCCCGCCTGTTCATCTGCATATGGCTAATTTGCATGCCTCCTCTCTCAGAAGCCTATATAACTGAGGGGCGGGCGCATACTAATCTTCCATGTAAATTGGAAGCATTGCATGATGGTCTCTGCTCACATGTGGCATTTCCTTGCTTTTTCAGACACTGACTCAGATTGCTGAAAGTGGAGACACAGGGATTTGAAACTGTACTCAGCAAAGGGAAAGAGCCAACTACAAAAAGCTAAGGCTGAGCTCACCATAACCTGATAGGGATCCAATCCATGAAGCTTATATAGCTGGCTTTCAGGATACTTTAAAGATGGGTAAAAGTCCACACAGTTCTGACAAGCTGGACAAGCAGGCAAGCTGGAGGGGTGCATCTGGGGAGCTTTTGGAGTGCTGGGGGGGCTGAGAGCAAATTGGCGCCCATGGCTCATGCCCCCCCTAGATACACGCCTGAAGGCAACAGCACAAAACAAGTTCAAAGGGAAAATCCCTTTCCCCAGCTTTCTGATGTTTCTCAGACATACACCTGCTAAATAGCTGGGATAGAAGACCCATTGAAGGCCAGACAGGGCGGTAAACAGTTCTGTGAACTTTTTGTTGAAAAGAGATATAAATACTGTTTGATCAATTGATAAACCCCACAAATGAAAACGTGGGAATGAAAAAAGTTGCAGACCACTGGACGAGAGCCCCACCTCTAGTCCAGTGGCCTCTAGAGGGCCTCTAGATGCCTCTAGAAGGGGAGGCATCTGATGTATCCCTTCAGGTATCAGGAGATGGTGTCCCAGTCCTGTTCAGATTCTTTCGAATGGTGCTTTCATGGTTTCAGGCTTCATGGTCACTTTTTCTGCTCTTTTCAATAAGGGTATTTGGTTAAACAGTGCTGGGAGGGCCTTACGGGGGCAGGGAGGGAGTGGCAAAGAGGGCAAGGGAGCCAAATATGGGTACAGGAGGGGGAGAAGGATCAACAGTGGGTCCTTAGTCTCATACTTTATGTATTTATTGAGATGAGATAAAAAAAGGTCGAAGACCACTGGATTAAACTATTAGCCCTCATCCAATCCATTACTGACTCCAAACACCTGCTCATCTCTCATACTGTTTCACCTGACCCCAGTGAAAAGGAGTAGTGGAGCTTTGTGTACATGTTGAAATGTATAGGGGACAGATCCCATAGCATAAAAGTCATGTGCCAAGCAGTAGTTCCTCAGCACCACCTTCTGGAGCCAATCTGTCAGGAAGGAGTGGAATCACCAGAAAATGGTGCCACCAGTTTCTAACCATATCATATATCACATGCTGTCAACTGTTGATTGGTACTGGTTGTTACCTGTCAGATACTGTCAAATGTTAACTGCTACATGTCAGATACTACCAAATAGCGACTGCTACTGCATGTCAGCGGTTGTATCTTTTGATCTGTTTTTAGTCTGAGTTTAATTTTATGGATTTTATTGGCATCTTGCTTACTGCTTTGTTACGGGTGGTTGTCAGCCGCCCTTGGAAGCTTCTAGAACGAAAGGGCGGCGTGCAAGCCTCTCCAATAAACAGACAAACAAACGAATAATCTTGGCAAATATGCACTGCTATATGTCAGATACTGTCAAAAATGGATTGCTACTGCATGCCAGCTGTCATAGACTGTCAAATGTTGCAAAATCTTTGGATGTCAAATGCAGATGGAGAAAGCCAAACATTTGGTAAATATTTGCAAGCTCAGAAAATATTCTCCCTCAAAATTCACAGAAGAGGATTGTTTTAGGCAACTTTTTTTCAGCTCTAGTCTAGACCTGATCATGTGGGAAATTTAAGTGTGAACTTATCTCCATCTTCAGTTCCCAATCTGTAAAATGAAAAATAACAAAAGTCACGGAGGGGATTTTGTGAAAACAAATGATTGTCCAACATTTGCTCATTATGGTGATTTGGGGAGAGACCCTTCCGTGGACCCTTTTGCGTTTCTCTGAAAGGTCAGTAGTTATATATGTTTCACAATAAACATAAATATATAATATTAGAGAAACCCTATGACACAATAAAAAATAAAAAAAGGATTAGATATGAAGAATTACAAGCTGTATTTTATGGCAGGACAGTTGAACATGAAATCTTTTGTGGGCTCTGAAAGTTTAAATTAACCTTCAGATAATGCGATTTTTACCCCCAACTCCCATGTATGTTTTCATATAGTTTTATTACATTTGTTACTTTTTTAATTATCTAAAAAAATGACTTTGCCTGAATTTGGTTGTTTCGGCAATTTGTTTTTGAAACCTTGCAAAAATCTATATATATAAAACTAGCTGGTCCTTACCCAGCATTGTCCAGGTATTTATTTACCCCAAGCTTCTATTAGACAGGAACAGGAGTGAATTCTATCTATAGTGTAAAATCAAAGTAATTTTAGGTACAGATAATGATAAATACTTTTTACTTTCCCGAAACCTTTATTGGCATATATAGTTGATACATAACAATATAACAAAATGTTACATACTCAAGGTAAAAGAGGGTAGTGGATAGAGGAAGGGGTCAGTTTAAGAATCGCAGATAAATAGCACACTACTGCTACTGTGAGGGGAGCATATCCACCACTCATAAAAGTAGGAAGAAGGTCATCAGGAGAGCCAGAAAAAGAAGAAAGCCAAGGTTCAAGGTGAATATTGTGGAGGTGTTGATGGGCTGAGCATTGGAAGAGAATATGAAACATAGTATCAGGGGACACATGACAAAAAAGACAAAGCCTTTTATCTCGAGGAATATTAAGAAAACGGCCTGCATGAACGGCTGAAGGAAAAATATTAAAACGAGCAAGCATAAAGGCTCTTCTCAAATTCAAGTTAGTTAACAAACTAAAATAGGTGCACAACCTAAGTGAGGGGAAAGACCAAGAAATAGGGGAGAGCAGATAGGGTTAAGATTAGCGCTTAAATGATTAAACTCAAATTGCCAGAGCTTGTCCTTAATTATAGGGTGGGCCCTTAAAAGGTAATCGTGTCCACAAGGGATTCTACAGACAGATCTAGTGAGGAGAGTTTAGTGTCAAGTAAACTGAACCATGTAGAGGAGTAACAATCCAGAAGCAAATCGTGTAATAGGGAGCCAGAATGGTTGTTTAAAAACAGCCATAACCAATACTTAAAGGTTAGTGACCAAGCTAAAGTTGAGGGAAGATGTATCCCTAATTCTAAAACAATGGTGGAAAGACTAATTAGGTTAGGTACCCCCAATATCCTCCTAAGAAAGGAGGCTGCAATTTGGTCAAAGGCCTGGTTAACGGATTGTATCCATATAGGCACTATAACAAATGTGAAAGAATTTTTGTTTGATAAATGAGAAGGGCTGCAAGTACATACTGATTTCCAGAAGAGTGGTGAAATTTAGAAATTGCTTTTAGCTGAGATGCTACAGAAGAAATAACAGCTCTCTTATGATAGGTCCAATTGAGCTTATAGTGTAAAAGAAGTCCCAAGTATTTATAAGTTTGGACTTGTTGGTACGTATGCGGGCCAATTGTCCATGAAGAAGGGGACCAAGATCTAGAGAAAACTAGAATTTGAGTTTTCTCGGAGTTGATGGACAAATCGTTGGAATTGCAATAGTCCTGAAATTTAGATAGGGAGCAGCGTAAACCGGATTTAGTAAGTGATAATAGGACAGCATCATCAGCGTACAGGAGAATAGATAAAGGGGCACCATTAAGAGCCGGAGCAGACTTATTGCAGGAGGATAGACAAGATGGTAGGTCAGCCAGAAATAGATTAAATAGTAAGGGGGCAAGGATACAGCCCTGTCGAACACCTTTGTTTATAGAGATTGTGTCTGTTAATGTATTGGAGTTGGGCAAGCGAACCTGGCAAAAATTGGAATAGAAGTGTGTAAGCAGCGGAGCAAGAAAAGCAGACGCTTTTAAATAAATAGCCGGGCAACGCCGGGTAAGGACTAGCTAGTTGTAAATAAACATAGATTGCATATACCTAACTGTCACTATGATAATTAAAAAGTTATTAAATGGAAAGTGTATGTCAAAATGCCAGAAATTATCCATTTGATTAAAATTGATTGCTGTGTAACATAATAAACAATGCTGAAAATGCACAATATTGATTTCAGGTCCAATTAAGCATTTGTCACTCCATGATATGTTTTGTAAAGTAGTAAGAGGAAGATAACTTAGTGCGCAATCCTAACCTGGAGTTAGGCCAGCACAATTAAGCCAGCAAAGTTTGGCCAGCAGAAAGACCACTGTAAAGTGCGCTAGGACCACTCTCAGAGTCAGGGAGGATGGTGCATGTCTTTGTGCTATCCTCTCTCATGCCAAGAATGGTCCAAACATACTTTATAGTGTCCCTTGTGCCAGCCAAACTTTGCTGCCCTAAACGTGCTGGCCTAACTCTTAGAGCCCAATCCTATCTTTCCCACCCCCATTGGTACATCTTTTTCAAAAAGAAATGGGGGTAGATTGGGAGGCTTACTAGGGGAAGGAGGAATTCCCCTTATCCCTACATAAACATCCCGTTCTGCAATGGGTCTCTTGGACCTGTGCTAGCTCTGCACCTGGTGCAAGTCTGAGGAAAGAAAGAGGGCAAGGAGGCTGCAAAAAGAAATGATAGGATCTGTGATGCGGCATTCTCATTGGATCCCCCCCATCCTGCAGTCACCCTGGCCCATTCCTTCCCCATCCCCACCCATTTTTTACCCCCTCTCCCGCCACTGCCTTTCCTTTTCTGGTGGGCACAGCAGGGTCTGGCACTGTCCAGGGAGAACTGCCATCTCTTGCAGCAATGCTCCACACTCTGTCAGCAGCTATTTGACAGCACAGGAAGCATGTTCTGTTATCATAACTCCCTGTGCCTGACAGTCCAATCTAGGGTATGATTAGGCTGTTTGCAGAATATGGGGTTTCATCAGATTGGCTGCAGAAATATTTTTGTGTCTTAATAAAACTAGAGACCAACATTTAGAAAGATCTTCCTTCATTTCTACCCCCACTCAACATTATGTAGTGCATAGTTTGTTGAATTTGCATTGGGGAGACCTGGTTTCAGATCTAGAAACTCTGGGCCAATCAACATCTTTCCACTTCACCTACCTCATAGGGTCGCTGTGAAGTAGGAAAAAAAAGGGTAATTCCTATATTTGTTCTCCTGAATACTTAATAATAATATCCGCCTAATTATTACATATGATGTTCTTAATAGCAATACCTTGCTCTTTTTGTTTCCTTGGAAGAAGATAGAGGAATGAATTAAACAGTGGTACCCAAACTGTGGATCAGGACCCACCAGTGAGTCATGAATTAATTTCAGGTGGGTCACAAAGCACCTACTGTACAGCAACCATATTGAAAATATGGGAGGATGGGATGCTAGAAAGAGGAAGGGCTGTGTGGTTGTTTTGCTTGTGTCAAGGTTGTAATAAGGCTTTTTCCTTTCTGATTCACTTTGCTATTGGAAAATGACTGAGAAAGAACCCAGCTGATTCCTGCATAATTAGGAAAGCAGCAGGTTCTGATGTCACAACGACAGCACTTCCAGCTATGGCATCACTTCTGGTGAGTCCTGTACAGATTGTGATTCTAAAAAGTGGGTCCTGGTGCTAAAACGTTTGAGAACCAATGAATTAAATTTCTCCAAACATTATTTTTTCCCATGTTGTATGATGCAAATCACTCCACAAATCTTTTTTCAATTTTCTTTAACACTGTATAAAAGGTAAAGGTTTCCCCACGACCGAATGGTCTAGTCGTGACCAACTGTAGGGGGCAGTGCTCATCTCCATTTCCCAAAGCCTGTAGAGCCAGCGTTTTGTCCGAGGACAAGCTTCTGTGGTCATATGGCCAGCATGACTCTACGCTGTAGCGCATGTAACGCCATTACCTTCCCACCGAAGTGGTCTCTATTTATCTACTTGCATTTAGGTGCTTTCGAACTGCTAGGTTGGCAGGAGCTGGGACAAGCAACAGGAGCTCACTCCGTTGCACAGTCTTGAACTCCCAACCTTCCGGTTGGAAAGCTCAGCAGCAGCGGTTTAACCCGCTGCGCCACCACATCCCCTTCTAACACTGTATAGTTATTCCTAATTACAACTCTGCAGCTAAATTTGATTTGAGTTACCCAGGTTTCCCAGCTCTCAAGTTGCCTGGGTTTATTTTACCTGATCAATAGTCAATTTTACCTGATCAATAGCTTTTCTGGTTTAAATGTTCAAATGATGTCAACAACTTCACAGTCACTATCCAATTGGGCATCAGTTCGAGGAAATAAGCATTGCAACCTATCTCAATAACAATTGTGCAATAAATGAAAAAAATTAAAAGGCAAGGTCTGGCAATCCTATGAAGGTTAAACATGCAAATTGCACAAAATCCCAGCTACAGTTCAACAAGACAAGCAATATTTTGGGACAACGGTACAGCTTTCATAATGAGCCTGTAGTGTTCATAGCATGGAAATTGCTAGAGATATATTATACCCCATGAATTATTACAAAATTAAACTTCACATGCAATAAGCCTGGGCTTTGTGTGATGCATTTGCAAAAGAATCTTTTGATTCATCATCTTTTGTTGAAGTGTTGTGAGAAACAAGGTCTGAATAAAACTCATTTCATTAGTGTACCTTATTACATGGCAAGTTAAGATCTACCCGCTAGAAGCATTATTCCATCATGCCCATAATAGCACTAGTTGAAGGTATAAACACCCAGACTAAAAAGATGGTCTTACAATACTGCACTAATAGTTTTTCAGGGAATACATTTTCTCTAAAGTCCTTATGGACATAAAGCAAAGCTTATTTTGGTACAAAACATTTCTTCATAGAAAGTAGATCTTACAAGGTTACCTCTTTCAGAGTGCAATCCTATCCTGGAATTAGGACAGCACAGTTAGGCCAGCAAAGTTTGGCTGGCACAAGGGACACCGAAAAGAACGTTTGGACCATTCTCAGAGTCAGAGAGACCAGCACACAGATGTGCACCATCCTCCCTGACTCTAAGAGGGGTCCAAACATGCTGTATGATATCCCTTGTGTCAGCCAAACTTTGCTGGCCTAACTGTGCCAGTCTCCTGGTTAGGATTGCACCCTCACTCACTCAAGAAACAGATGGATGCTGAAACAGAAATGAGTTGGATGCCATGCCTGCATGCAGCACTCAGGACTGTAAAGATTGGGATTCCCAGTTTTGGATGTCATCTAGCAGATGCAATGTCCATCAGAACTGCACAGTTGATTTCCACCAACATTAAATCAGCACACGCATGCTCCTTGTCAACTCTCCGATGAAGATTGGAATTGCCACAGAAGATACTGCTTGTGCACAAAACCTTGGGACACACAACAATATCTCTGTACAAGGTTTAATAAAGCAACCTTCTCTCATATAACAAGGCTATGCCTCCAGTCTTGAGCCCTGTGCATGCTTCAGTATGTATATGGAGTTCCTGTACAAGTGTGCACTTCACATTTATTCCAATAGCAAAGGAAGAATCAGTCAAAAGATGCAATTAGCTGATTATTTCTGTGTCTTACTGGGACGTTAGTGTTTATACTGGCTGCATTAGTCACCAAGTTATAGGTGATTTTGTATCATACATACATACATACATACATACATACATACATACATACATACAT
>JAJKFI010000006.1:12025925-12080514 GCA_029204185.1 Lerista edwardsae | reverse complement strand
TCTCTCTCTCTCTCTCTCTCTCTCTCTCTCTCTCTCTCTCTCTCTCTCTTACGCACGCACGCATGCACGCTTACTTTGAAGTGTTCAGGCTGTGGCTTAGCTACATCCCTGCCAGGCTGCTAAAAGTAAAATCTCAGGAGATATGGCAGGACATTGATGGCTCAGATTAATTGAAAATAGGCCCATCATAGAAGTGATGTATTAGCTCTCATTTTTGTTCTCCTGGGAGCAGAGGAAGAATGTCTGTTATTTCCAAATTGCCAGGACAACATGATGGTAGGTGTTACGTTACTTCAGGTCACTCCATCTTAAGCAGCTGAGTTTGACCCATTTGGAGATCAAGTTCCCATGATCTTGTACTGGAGAGTCATTGACATTTGTCAGTAATTGTTTATTAAGTGGGCCTGTATACTTCAGAGAGGTTGGATAGCTTTGGGGAAGTGTAACAGGCCAGGAGCTAGCCCTTCACTTCCAGGTTGTCAATTCACATCCGCCACAATTGCTAGCAACCCATATATACTTTGTCTGGCAAGAGGGGCTCAATGACTGACGAGCATACATCAATGACATTATCCGTGGCCTCTTTGCAGATCAGAGGTTTGCTTTAAGCCACCCTTCAGTCGCTAAAAGGGCACCATTATTGGTGTTGCCAGAAGAAAAAGGTCAGGAAGGTTGTGTGAGCAGGGAGAGCCATCATCTGCTGTTTTGTTGCTCCCACTCGATAACACAGAACAAAGCAGAACATAAAAGTGACATAGTCGATCCTATACCAGGTCCCGTCTAGGCCAATCTCGTGGTTTGATTATATTTCACTGAAAGTTCCAACAGGTGCCTAATAACAAACATTCTGCATTTTGGCAGCACACTCTAAAGCGTGGGGGGGGGGCTTCAGACTACGGCCTGGGCCTACCACATAGGGCCTACCACAAGATTTTATCGGTCCCTCAGCAATTGAAAATCTTTCCCAACCATGCAGTCGGACAGTAAATACATGCAGTTCTGTCCGCCGCACTCCTACCCATATGGCCAGAGCGGTTGTCAGCCTGACTTACCCTCATTTCAGTCACCTGGGCCAGATTTAATGCTTTTTTAGACCCCTCAAACCATCATTATTCAATGTTAACTTCACCCCTGCTGATAAAACCAATAGGAATTTCCACATGTTGACTTTTCAACAGCACTGTAAAAAAAAAAAAAATCATATGAGCAAACAAATCATAACAAACCAGGTTTCTGTAACAGATCAGGCAGAGACTATGGACCATGCTTCACTTGCCTCTGCCCTATGTATAACTGATCTTTTTTTTTTGGCCCATGAAAATGTGTACAATATATAAAGTAGCCCTCATACTGAAAAGTTTGGAGACCCCTGCTCTAAAGTGTTCAACTCTTTGTTGAACATTGGTGTTTTTTTTCTTTCCAGGTAGCAATTGCTGAAGGGTGTTGGACTAGCATAGCTATATAATAAGCAGAGGACTTCTCCTGTTGGACCAGCCATCTCTGCTGTTTCCTAAGGAAGCCTGCCTTAGCTTCCGCAAGCCTCTCACTAGCCTGCTCTCAGATTAACACCTGCTTAGCCATTTGAATGGTGTAGACATTGGCTCTACATATAGCATATAGGGCAGAGGTTAGCAAATAGGGCAGAGGTTCTGAAATGCTCATTGAAGAAACGTTATTGTAGTTCTTTGCATCTTACAGAATCTATGAAGATTTTGGTTCATTTGACCTCAGGATTTTCCTAACTTCTTTTTTTTTTAATTTTTCAGAAGTTGTTTATACTCTTTTCAGGAGGATCAAACACTTCCCGAATACTGAAATCCACCAGAGTTGAAGCATGTGTCCCATGAGCACCACAGGTGGCACTTGGGTTAACATGAAACTCCTGCACAGAAATAGCACCTGGGAGCCTCATTTTTCTTTGCTATCTACTCAAGATCAGACCAAGACCTCCCAGCACCTGTGGTGGTGTCTCAAAAGTGGCCTTCCATTTCCTGGAGATGTGTTGGCCTCTGCACCTCCCACTTCCTGTTCCGAATGAAACAGAAAAGGGGGTGGAGCAGAAGAAGAAATGCAAAGGAGAGTGTTGAACTTGAACATTCTGACTCCCTAGCCTACCACTCTGCTCTCCTTCACATGTCCTTTTCTGTTCTGTCTCCCTCTTCCATTTCTAAAACAAGGAGTTGCAGGAGGAGGATCAGCCAGTTTGCTGCCTGAGGTTCAGTGATGAACAGAGGTCCGAGCGCGCCCATGGCTGGCGCCGAAACTGCACCCCCAGGATGTCACCCTGCCCCCGTGCGTCGCTCCGACACACCTCCCTGCACCCGGAAACACTCCATTTCGGAGCATAACAGAGGCCAGGGAGGGCAGGTGGGCCAAAGAGTGTGCAGTTTCCCTCATGGACTGCGCCCAATGGCGCCCCGCCACTGCCCGGCGCCCATGGCTCGCGCCACCCCAGGCTACAGGTCAGATACACTTCTGCTGAGGCTACAACCTGAGTTAACCTCAAGGATGAACTGGCCCTATATCCAGGACCAGTAGTTTCAACCTCCTCATTTAGGTTGTAATCCTACACATATTTAGCTGGGAGTAAATGTCGTTGAATTTAGTGGGACTTCTCAGGAGACATAAACTGCATTGCAATGCCTTGCAATTTAGAGACTTGCAATATGACCCTGAGCTCTTTATTAAGAAATAAGTCTCATTATGTTCAATGGAACATGCCACCTAGTAAATGGGTTTGGGTCTGAGATAGCAGGTCCTCAAGGTTGTACTCTGTTATTTTTTGGCTAGCATCACACACTTCCCTACAACTCTCACTTGCGGTAACTTAGCAGCTTTACAGCGAATCCAACCTGCCACAACAGGTACAGCAGCTTGTCACAGGCTAGCATTCCATCTCCCAGTCAATGGATTGGACAGATTTATGGAGGAAACATCCATCACGTCACACGTTTACAAGTCATAATGACTGTATGCAACCTCCAGATTTTAGAGGTAACAGATCTCTGAATGCCAAGTGCAAGGAAGTTGCAACAGGATGTGGGCATCTTGTTTTCTTGTGTGCTCCCAGAGCCATCTGGTGGCCCTTTGTGAGATACAGAAAGTTGGGCTAGATGGGCCCTTGGCCTGAACCAGCAAGGCTCTTATATTCTTTGTCCCTGAGAACAAAGTTATCATTGTCATTATGCTATGACATTGTAATTGACATTGTATGTCATTGTAATTATCATTGTAAGGCAAACCAAAATATACAAATCTTCATGCCTTCAGGACATAGGATAGAAAATACACAAGACAACTTGCATCTCACTACCACCACCTGCACTGGGCATCCTTAGGTAGCCTATTTACTCTCACACCCCACCGTGAAGACACCAGACTATGGCTTGGGTTTAGTTTTCTTACACACAAATAACCATTTTTTAAAGCATGAAAGCTAAACACACCATCCCTACCTCACCAGTCTGGGGTAGGTTAAAAAAAACACACCACCCTGCCATCCAGGGTTGTTTTTTTCTGCGCATCAAGGGTTAAACAAGCTGCTACTTGGGGGGGGAGACTCCTGCCCAATCACTATTATAGCCACACCCCTTGGCATTTATGCATCAGGCATGGTAGACATTGCTGAGAAAAAACAGTTACCATAGGATAACTTTACCGTGTTTCAAGAACAAGAAGTCTGTCTTCTCTCACGGTAAATATTAGCATTTTCAGTGAAATGAACTGCATCCACACCTGCAGCCTGGCTTATTGTCACAAGGTCCCGGTCCTCCAAATTCACCCAGCGATGATGATGATGATGATGATTTTTGTCATTGGCTGAGTTATGATTCCATTAAACGTTTGCACTCGAAAATCTCCCCACCCCCACCCCATGAGATGCAGTAGTAAGAAGACAAATAGGCCTTTATGAAATCAGCACTATTGCCACTATTTGTTTGGCCACCGGTTGACAACTTTCGGAAATTGCTTCTAATTGGCTGCTGTGTTAAAGCCCAGAACTCTGTGCCATTATGATGATATTGATTTTCAATCATTCCTTCCCCGTCGCCCGTCCCCCCCCCATCTCCCCTCTCCCTCTTTCTTCTTTCAGTTGCCTTTGTGTTTCTGCCATCAAGGTCTGCGAAGAAAGTAGCTGAGCTGGGTCTGTTGTACATCTGGAGGTTCCATGTGGAAAGAAACCCATAAAATGCACATCAGAAACAGCTGAAGTAGATATATTTTTCCCCCTTGAAGTGTTACATACACCGAAATAAGAGAGTAGAATTTGTGTGTAACTAAACAAGATGGCAGAGTCCCTGTAGGATATTCCTGTTCGTCAAAAGCTGAAATGTATTACCATTTAAAAAAAAGAAAGAAAGAGAAAAACTCCATGGGGTTGTTTTAAATATTCATTAGGTAACATGCAAGGCTGTGTGTGATAGCTGATGACTCCATTGTTTTCATCATTGGATAAAACCAGATGACTAAAACCTTGCTCAGTTACGTGGGGGAAATAAACCTACCATCAAATTCCACGTTGAATGTTAGTGCTTTATTTTCTTAATTGCTCTAACCAGATTTCCTATTATAACCCCCCCCCCAAAAAAAATACCCCAATGTACACCCCCATTATTATTTGGCATTATTCATTACCTGCTACTCTTCTCTGCATTCTTTCTCCCTCTCTGTTTTTCCTCTTTTTATTCAAAGCATATGCAATCATGCCTGTGGCCCCAAGTACAACACACTCCTGTTCTTTTTCTTTCTTCCTTGCCTCTTTTTTTCTCCTCCAGATGAAAGGAGCAGCGTCGCTTGGAAGAAATGTAAAGACTGTCGAACTGGTGCTTCTCAACAGGTAGACGGTTTTTTAAAAAAAAAATTGCTGACAAGCAGGGATGCTTTAACATAAATGCAAGAAGACTGTTGAGTGATCCTATTTAGAAAGATCATTCACCCTTCAATTAATACACCATTCAAAGATCAGAGAGACAGGGGTGAGGCTTGCTTGTTGTTGCTGCTTCGCCCTTATATTTCAGGCCACAAGTTGCCCCCCAAACCTCGGTGCTGACTTTTCCCCAACCAACCTTTCTGGAGAAGGTCGCAAGAAAACTGTTTGAATTCTCTCCTCATCACTTTTTGGCTCCTGAGATGTCAAACGATTACAATGAAACACTGGAAAAGGCAAGTTCTGAAGATTTACCCCTCCCAGGAGATTTTTGCCCAGATCTGCTATAAAACTCCCTCCCATCTTTGATCTTCCAACAACTTGTACTCTTCTCTGTTACTCGAAACCCAGCATTATTATTAAGCTTAAGTCGATGGCTTTAAACTTTTCAAATATTTACTCTCCTGCCTCCCAATGGGATGTTAACAATAAAAAGAGTGAAGGGCTTCTACATTTGTTTTTACTTTACATAAACGAATTAGGCAGTTTCGACTAGTCCCGTTTATACCCTCAACAATGTAAACTAAGGGACATAAAAGGAACTTCGGCACCCTTGTGTGCAGAATAAAAATTGTGAGATTGCAGGAAGGCCTTTCCCTTCATTCCCTTCCTAAATCGGAGTAAATGTCCGAGATCTCTCTTTTCATAAGGGAAACAAGCAACACTAACAGCCAAATTGTTGGCCTTCTTTTCTGAACACACACACACACACACACACACACACACACACACACACACAACTTCAAAGGGGCTTCACTTGATTATATGCTTTCCCTTCCCCCATGTTTCATCCCTCATAACCATTGTTTAATGAATTTTTATTAGAAAAGCATGGCTGCACTTATGAAAAAAAAAATCTTTCTTTGAAACCAGGAGAAGAGAGTGTTTTCCCTAGCATTAGCCTGTTAGTTTTTAATATCAGGTTTGCACTGGGGTTGACTCCTGGTGCATTTTAGAATCATAAGCCAACAAAGTGAAGCTAATAGGAAAGGAAATCATGTAGGAGGGGGTGGAAAAGAGACCCCCTTTTGAAGTGTGGGCAGGAAATCTGCACAACTTTCTCTTTCCTCCCCACCAACCCATCCCAGCTCCCTTCATAAAGTCAAGTGTGGTTTTTTGGGGGGAAGAATCCTCCCCCAATCTTTGCATAGCAACAAAGATCAAGCTTAATCTTGGTTGAAAAAAGCAAAGAAAGGCACATTGAAACTGAAAAGAATTAATGGCAGCAATGATCATTTAAATAATACAATTAGACATGGCTGAACTGCAAAGAGTTAAGAATGGTTTCTTGCTTCAATTTCCAAACCATACATCAGAAGCAATCCCACAGACAAGACTTGCCTATGCTCCTAGGTTGGGTACTGCAGCAGCTAATTGTTCATTCGTGTTCCGTGACAGGGCAAAGTCAGGATTGATTCAAGGGAGCTAAATATATACTATTACTTACTGCCAACATAACTTGTTTTGTTATCATTTTTCAACTTTTCATCCCTTTCCTTTTTCTTCTTGGGGGAATTTCCAGTGAGGTCACTCTGTCTTGAACACATATTGCCGCTGAAATTGACAAAAGCAATGCAATGCATTTGATTCCCTCTTGCTCTGGTGGGATCAAAAATAGCCCTTTAATAGCTGGCAGGAGAATTGTAGAAAGGATGGTGCTTTGAGGAGGCTATGCTCCTGATCCTGAAATGTGCTTCTGATCCTACAGAAAGTGAAATCAAGGAAACTGCAAGTTTCCAGGAAACAGTAGCCCCATTTGAGAAGAAGCAGATGAGGAGGAGCAGACCACATACCTCTGAGTGTATAGGGGTCTAGAAGTCCTGAGTTGAGACGTCAATGATTTCCAGGAAATCTAGACTCCAACTGCCCATGTCTCTGTGCTTCTCTGAGGGCGCAATCCTAACCTGGAGTTAAGCCAGCACAGTTCGGCCAGCAAAGTTTGGCTGGCACAAGGGACACCATAAAGTACATTTGGACCACTCTCGGAGTCAGGGAGGACGGCACAAGTCTGTATGCCGGCCTCTATGACTCCAAGAGTGGTCCAAACATACTTTACAATGTCCCTTGTGCCAGCTACATTTTGCTGGCCTAACTGTGCTGGCCTAACTCCAGGTTAGGATTGTGCTCTGAAAATCCTTGCTTGGATCATCAATTACAGAAGACACAAAGTATAGTAGACATAGCAAAGCTTGGTCCTTTCCATAAGGGTTGGGCCTTTGATCATCCACCAAGGCCTTCACTATGACTTGAGTTGAGCGCTAGAACTTGTTGGATCAACTTGTCTGCCACTTTGGAGCTGTCCATGGTTAGGCATTTCCTGCTCTCCATCCAGACTTCCCCACCTGGTACCTCTTTAACACCAGCTTCCCAGGTTATGCTGCTAATTACTAGCAACTACCACCTGCAGCTTCCAACTCCCCTTCCTCTTTGTCCTTTTAGCTCATTGTCAGAGAATTTCATTCTGATAGGATTTATGCACCACAAAAGGTAGAAGGATAGATAGGGATAAGCCCAGTGATGAGGATGAGGATGCTATAGAATGCTAAGAATATATGCTAAAAATCCATGCAATTTGACTTCATGATTGATGTAACTGCCTCTGTTGAAGAAAATAGACAAATGTTGCCCAAGAAATTTGATATATCCATATTTTCAGATTTTTAAATTTAGGGTTCTTGGATTCAGAGAGGCTTCACCAGTTATATTTTTGTCATTTTGGGTTCACAGCATTTTTTCCTCCTCAAACAGTTTTAGAGGGTGAGCCTGGAGAAAAAATCCTTGCTCCCTTCATTTTGCCTATTTTTCCTTTATATCTTTTTAGTTCCCCCAAGGGACAGCCAACATTACCAAGCTAGGTAAAGGGGTGGGATGAAAAGCCCTCAGTGACCTTCTCTCCTCCTCACTCCACCAGGCATAAATAAACCTAGGGTGCAATCCTAACTTGGAGTTAGGCCAGCACAAGGGACTTGTGCCAGCCCAGGAGTGTCGCAAATGCATCATAAAGAGTGTTTGAACCACTCTTGGAGTCAGGGAGGCCATCACAAAGACAAGAGTGGTCCAAATGCACTTTACAGTGTGCTTGCAACACTCCTGAACTGAAACAAGTTCCTTGTGCCGGCCTAACTCTAGGCCTAGTTTGTTTTTGGCTTTTTGTCTACACTGAGAGATTCTCTAGTTTGTCACTAATGTGTTGTGTCCATGCGTTAGCACCCTTAGTAAGTGTAAAGGAACTGGATCCCCTTCACCCTCTTGGACAGTGTGAGTAGGGAAAGATAGGGAAATGTCTAGCAAGTTGAGTTCAGGGATTTTCTTCTCTTTTCCATTTATCTTTTTTAGCTCAGTCCAACCATTGTGCAGCCTCTGCTCTCAGTCAGCCCTGCTTTCCCTCTAATCCATCTTTTGCTTTTTATTTGTGGGCATCCAGAACTTGCACGAGCACACAGTTCAGAAAGGCAATCCATGTGCAGAATGTATCTTCTCATGGGTTGTCTTGATTCCTGGACTGGGGCCACAAGAGTTACAGCCCAATCCTACCTCCCACCAGCCCATGGCAAAGAGCACCACTGCCACTGCACCTACTATATGTTATGGCAGGGAGGCAACCAGGTGGCCTGGAAGAAGAAGAAATTATTTTACCTACCCATAGGCTCCAATGGGTTTCCTTGAATTTATGCCAGCTATTTATGCCAGAGAGTCCAGGAGCATGTTGGGCTGGGAAAACAAGGATAAAATTTTGGCATTTGCTGCTGCCACCAAAATCCTCCTCCTCCCACCCCCTAACCTCCCAGCTCGGCCAGCTTCAAGCACCAAATGCCCCACAATCTCCTCCCCCCATTCCAACCTCCTATGAACTTACGACAACAGTGTAGGTTGGAGGCCCCTTGCCCCTGCACAGCCTCCAGCCATTGGTCCCGACAGCTGTAACTCACAGAACGATGGAACCACTTTCACGTCATTGTTCCATGACCTATGCTGACGGATCACAAGATCCAACAGTGTAAGCCCTGGGTAGGATTGGACTGCCCGTCAAACATTTTGTGTCACCTTAAAGATCAGTTCTTTAAAGAGCAGCCCAAATGAGAAGAACAATGTGCCTCCCTTCCCCAAGGAATAAAAACACTTCAGAAGAAGGAAAGGGGGGGGGAGGAAACACCTAAACAAATGAAAGCTCATGAAAAACTAGATGATGTGAAAAATGTTTTAAATCAAAGCAGCAGGTAAAGCTGGAAATAAGGTTATCCTCATGAAGGATCTCCACGTACCACATTCACATTAATGCTTCATTTCCTGCCGACTATGAGTAAATCAAAGCCTACTTTAGGTTTCCATATCTGTCTAAGATCTCATCTCCAAGAACTTATTATTGTGGCATTTCCCACATCGGCATTACCTCTGGTCCAAATTTGGGTAATGGAGTCCAACAACATATTAACCAGTAATACGCGTAAAATTGTTATCCCATTGAAAATGAAGACTTAAGTGTGAAGGAAAACAAACACATGAAAAGTGTGAAACGTTTCCACGGTAATAAGCAATCGAGAACTGAGCAAACGAAAGGCTCCGGTCAAAAGTGGAGAATGAAAAGGAAAGCGAAGTCTGGCTAATTGGTGGCACTTTTGCTATGAAAGAATGTGAGGAAAAACTCCAAAGCTAGTCGGGAAAAGCAAAACAGATGTGAGTGCTGTGTCTGGCTGAGCTATTGTTTTAGCTATGTAATCTCCAATCACTCATTTGATTTCCCTATAACAAAGGATTACTTTAGCAGGCAGTTTGGATTAGCAGCAACACAGAGACATAAACAATGCTACTCCTAAAACTCACATGATACAGTGGAACCAGAAAAGGGGCAGAAAAGGGCAACCAAAATGCTTAGTGGGCCGGGGTACGTCCCGTACGAGGAAAGGCTGCAGCGTTTGGGGCTCTTCGGCCTAGAAAGAAGGTGCCTGAGGGCAAACCTGATGGGTACTGCAAGCAGATCTCGTCGTCCATCAGCATAAATCCTGGGCTGACAGAGGGAAAGCCTCACCATCATTTAGCAGACCGCAACCAGCAGGGCAGAGGCCACATGCAAATGACAAGAGCCTGCTCAGCCTTCTCCTTCCTGTGTCATGGCTGATAACTTGGTGGCGGGAGCAATGTGGGGGAGGATCATGGGCAGATCGGGACATGGAGCAGCCAGACCTGGAGTTGGGAGAAGGAGGGGTGGATGGATCTTAGCAGCACATGTGGGATCCTATCCCCCCTACCCACCCCAGACTCACCCCCAGGGGTCTCCTTGAAATTATGCCAGCAAGAGAAATGACAAAGGTCCAAGGAAAACCGTTGGAGACCAGGTGGCCTAGGGCAGAAGAGTAAAAGAATTTTACTTCCCTCTACTGGGCTGCATGGTCAACACCACCGTCAACACCGTAGCATGCAGTGAATGCTCCAGCAGCAGGGCTGTGTGGATTGGCAAGGGATAGGATTGGGCTCTGAGATATATTAAATCATGCATGAGTGGATAAGGTGCTTTTCTCTCTCACAGCCCTAACAATTGTATAGAAGAGGGAATCTGGGCAGATGCAGCCACTGGTGTAGCTAATGAAAGTATAGCCTGGTGCAGAGTGCAAAATGATGCCCCGGAAGTGATGTTTCAACAGGAAGTGACATCACACTTGTATTTTCATTTTCGGGGGGTTGGCCATAACATTTGATAGAATACAGATATTCCAGCATGGTTTGTTTCTTTGCATTCAGCATTAAATTACCTTTCCAATTTTTTTATATATGGTAAAAAGGTAAAGGTTTCCCCATGACCGAATGGTCTCCTTGTGACCGACTGTAGATGGCATTGCTCATCTCCGTTTCAAACAGAAGAGCCGGCGTTTGTCCAAGGACAAGCTTCCATGATCATGTAGCTGGCATGACTATACACAGAGGTGCACGGAACGCCGTTACCTTCCCACTGAAGTGGTCCCTATTTATCAACTTGCATTTAGGTGCTTTCCAACTGCTAGGTTGGCAGGAGCTGGGACAAGCAATGGGAGCTCACTCCATACTTCTTATAGTCCCTAACAAAAGGCAAAAGACAAAGCCATGTGAAACTGGTTGGAAGCCAGGAATGTTAGTCCTTTCCATAACTAACTGCTGCTAATCCAGGAACTCAAGGTCTTCCTCACAGCAGCCAATGTTCTCTGTGACCTTGAATGGCAATGACCTTGGCAGCAGCATTGGCCACTCATTCGCCCTGGTGCTGGTGGTTGTTATTCATTCCTAGTGGCTAATGAGGGTGTGCCATGTTCCCCCCTCTCCAGCATTGACTGCTCCTTGGCACTGTGCCTGCCTCTGCTCCCTGCTCAGTTTACCCTGATGGCACTTCTGTGTCTGCCAGTGTTGGGGCTGATCGGATGCAGTGATTGGTCCCTTGGACATCACACCAGTGTCACACAGATGTCACCCAGCTTACATGCTAACTTCACAGCAATGACATGTGGATTTCATGTAAATAATGTGCCAATGTCAAGGTAACGACATGCCAATGTCAAGGTGATGGCACGTTGTCATCAAAATGCCACTGCATGGCTAACAGCCTGGGTGAGTGTTTCCATGGATGCTGGGGGTGTTCCTGGGAAGGGCTACACCAGTGTTGTTTTGCCAGGGCAGGCTTGGCATTGGGCCCTTGTTGCACCAGCATCAGTGTGCTGTCAGTATGGTATTGCCAGGACAGGTTTGCAGTATATTAGGACTTAAGGTCAGGTTGTAAGGCTGCCCACATGAGTTCATGGCAGAGGTGAGATTCAAACCAAAGTCCTGACTCACAGCTCAGCCATTCTGCTACACCATAATCCATGTGGTTAATTTGGTGGGGATTTCCCAGCCTCCCAAGCTGGTGGTTCATCTGGCCCTGTGGCATGTAGAGGCAGCTAGAGCATTGGATCAGATCACTCCTGAACCACCTCTGCCTTGCAGTTGAGCCAGGGCAGCTCCCTAGTTTACCAAGGTTTTGTGGGCAATTAAACAACTTAGCCAACACCTAGAGTGACGATGGAGGAAAACTCATGATGAGTCTGACCAAACACAGACTAGAGCCCATTTTGGGGCCTATTCTGTGGCAGTAATGGCAGCGAAGAAAGCTTTTTCCCCTGCCACCCTTGAATCTGCAAGGAGCAATCCAGCGGAGCTTTTTCAAGTTGTTTATGATCTGCCCCACTCACCCTCTTCAACAAATGAATTGGAGTCCTTGGCTGCCTGCTGTGATTGGTTTGCAAGGCACTTTGTAGATAAAATTGATCATATTTGTTGTGGCTTAACAGTCACTTCTGGTTGTCTGGGTTTAACAGTCCCAGAAGTTGTCGCTACAGCATCTGCCAATTCCACCATTATGAATTCTTTTCAACTGCTAGAGCCTGAGGATGTGGATAGGGTCCTCTGGAGATTGAGGCCATCTTCATGCCCGCTTGAATGGTCTGGCCAATTGGGTGGAACACATTGTACATTCATAAGAACATAAGAAGAGCCCTGCTGGATCAGGTGAAGGCCCATCTAGTTCAGCTTCCTGTATCTCACAGCAGCCCACCAGGTGCCCCAGGGAGGCATGAGACAACAAGATGCTTGCATCCTGTTGCCACTCCCTTGCACCCAGTACTCTGAAGTAGCCTACTACTAATGTAAAGAGGTCACAATCCATCATTGCCTATAGCCCACGATGGACTTTTCTTCCAGAAATCCGTCCAATCCCCTCTTAAAGGCATCTAGACCAGATGCCATCACCACCTCCTGTGGCAAAGAGTTCCACAGATTAACTACCCGCTGGGTAAAAAAGTACTTCCTTTTATCTGTTTTAACTCTCCCAACCCTCAGTTTTAGCGGATGCCCCCTGCTTCTGGTATTGTGAGAGAGGGAAAAGAACATCCCTCTATCGACTCTATCCCTTCTGTGCATCATTTTGTATGTCTCAGTCATGTCCCCTCTGAAGGGAGTGATGCCTAGCATCCTGAAGACCACAATTCTGAGCTCCCCTGAAAAAAAAATCTCTTTCTTGGGTAAGGTGATTGAGCAGGTGGTGGCATCTCAGCTCCAGGTGATCCTAGATGAAACAGATTATCTGGACCTCTTCCAATCCAGCTCCAACTTGGGCTTTGGGACAGAGGCAGCCTTGGTCAGCCTTTTGATGATCTTCACTGAGGATTAGACAGCGGGAGTGCATCCTTGATGAACATCTGAGTATCTTTCAACATCATCAACCATGGTATCCTTCTGGGTTGGCTTCCTCTCATGTGCTTCAGTCATGAGCTCATCACAGTTGCAGATCTGGCCAATTCTCCATCCCGGGGCCAGGTCCACAAATCACTGCCTCTGGCACCACCTCCCCACCCCTTGCACTGTCCGCTATGCCCCTCAATCTGCGAATGCTCCATTTTGGAGCAATACAAGTGCAGGGTTGGGCACATGGGCCAAATGCTGCTCACTGCTGGCAGTATCACCCCCCTCTGCACTTTTCCCTCCACCAGCACAGTGCCGGTGTGCACTGTGTGCCGGTGTGCTTGGTGTGCACCAGTAGCACTGAGATTGTCTCCCACTCTGCACCGGATCTGCCCCAAATCTGCCCTTAAACCCATTCACTGTCCAGAGTCCATCAACAGCTTATCTGTGGGCTGCTGTCTTCAGTTCCTGGCCTTGTGGACACCACACCAGCAGAATAGCACCACAGAACCATGGAGAGGCTGCTGCACCTCATGGTCCACCACCACAAAGCCCAAATAGATTTGGGGTGTAAGAGTTTCACAGGGCAATCCAAACCCACCCCCTTCAGCTGATGCAAGCCACTTGCATCAGCCAAGCAGTGTCATGCACGTGCCGTAAAGCACGTGTGCCAGCGCAAAGCACACTGTGTTGATACAGGCAGCTTCATCAACACAGTTGCATCGGAGCAAGCTGCCAGTAAGTCACCTCTGCGCCAGCTAAGTTCAGCCAGTGCAGGGGCTTTTCTGGGCAGTGAGAAGACAGGCGGGGGAAGAACGGGGCAGGAAGAGGGCATTCTGGCAGGCGGGGTGGCCTGGGGAGAAGGGTAGAATGTGGATGCAGCTGTTAGGCCAAGTCCAAATTCCCATTCCTGGGCTGTATGCAGTGATGTCATGCAGGGGGTACGCAGGGGTATGCGAGTACCAGTTTCTAGGATTATGGCTGGCCCCGCCCACTTGTTGACTCCGCCCCTGCAACATTTGTATTTCCTGCACGTTTGAGTTGCCTGCACATTCTCAGAGGCAGGCAGGCAGCGTGCGGAGCCTTGCCTTGCCTTGCCACTGAAAAATGAGCTGCTCTGGGGTTTTGGAACTGTTGGGTCACTTTAACATGATGCCAGGCCTCCTTAACATGTTCTCGGGGTGCTGTGGAATACTGTTGCAACTGTTGGGTCAGTTTAAAATTGTCTGAGTCCTCAAAAATGGCTTTTTTCATGTCCCTTCCTGCCACGACATCACTTCCGGCTGATGACGTCACTTCCGGTGGGCGGGTCCCGACACATGCCAATCAAAAGTGAGTACCTGTTCTTAAATCATTTAGATGACACCACTGGCTGTGTGGTCCTGATTCGGGCCATGTGGCATGCTTGGACTTGTACCTATTAAACAGCAGGCCCAGATCAGAGCGGGCCCAGCTGATGCCTACCCCAGAGTAGGGGGACGAGCATGCCCTTGCCTTGTGAAAGCTCCAGCCTGCTCCTCACCTGTGTTGGATACAGTGCAGGCCAGCCTGCCTGCCTGTTCCAGGCCAGGTTAGGATTGCACCTTGAGTAGCTGAACACAGGACACAGCCCTTTGGGTACTGGAAAATGAAAGCAATAGGGTCATCCCAAGAACAATCACCCCTCCTCACAAGCCTCAAAAACAGTATTCTAAAATTCATTCTCATCTTTCACATGGTAGCCATTCAAACAAGGATCTCAAGTTTGTGAACATTTCTGAGAATTTCTAATTAAATGTAATAGACTGGGGAGACTGTGGCAAATACATCTTAATTTGCCCATCTATCCACATTTTGTAACATTACCTTGACCAGCAATTTGAAACGTGAATGAACTGGACCTCTGACTAGCTTGAGACCCAAGGGGGAAAGCCAAAAAAAAGATGACATTGAGAGGATGGGCATACAGAAATGGGTAAAAAGAAAAAAATTGAATCAATGCTTCAAACACTGATAAATAAGATAAATGGAATTAGCCTTCCCAGTTTTATTATCTTCCCATTGAGTGAGAATGTATTTTCTTTAAAAAAAAAAAAAAAAAAAAGATGACCAAAGCATGTTGACAGTGAGGCCAGATTTTGAAGGCAATGCGTTCAGTGGGTATTATTACTGAGGGTGCAATCCTAACCTGGAGTGAGGTCAGCACAAGTGAGGCCAGCAAAGTTTGGCGGCACAAGGGCCACCTTAAAGTGCATTTGGACCACTCTCAGAGTCAAGGGGGAAGGCACATGTCTGTGTGCTGGCCTCTGAGAGTGGTCCAAACATACATTACGGTGTCCTTTGTGCCGGCCAAATGTTGCTGGTCTAACTGCGCCGGCCTAATCCAGTTAGGATTGTGCTCTGATTGTGAAAATGTAAAGTGCAAAATCTGGACCAACAATATTGAAAGTTCCTGCAATTTATGACAAGTGATAGAATGGATTATAAACACATGCGTAGAAGAAATAGGCAAAAACAGGATTGACGCGTTTCCTCGGTGCCAGGCCCAGAAGGTAATAATGGGTTTGTTGGTTTAGCAACCTGCTCTCAAGCTGCCTATGCAGGGATGATTGCAAGGTAATCCGCCACCCATTACAAAGCCACTGCCACTGCCACATGCCCCCGCAAGCATGCAGACGGTGGTGACCCTACTCACCTCAATTTTGGGAGTGCTACACTCCCTGTTTCGTTGAAGAGATGGAAGAGGGTTGGATCACCACCTTCTGCGGTTTTACAAGTACATTTTTTTCAAGTACAATTCCTGGATTGCTTAAAGGGACTGTGCAAGGCAGGCACACGGGGGTAGGGAAGCAGGTTGGAGTAGCTCCATTTGTGAAGGGCTGGAGGGAGAAGGCAGCAGACTTGGGGGGAAGGGCACTTGAAGTGTTTGCTCATTGCTCCCCTCCATCTGCTGCATAGTCCGCTTTCATGGAAGGTCAGCCATAGGTCTACTCTTCAGACAACTGTCGTCAGAAGACTGAAAATGTGGCATCAAAATGAGAACAGCTACAACTGGAAGTGTAAGGTTCTTGTGACTCATTGTGGGCCACTCATTCATTCATTCATTCACTCAGACATGGAGTTAAAATTCTCCAAGGAGCATTATGAATGAGTTTGCATTTGGATCTTGGAGATTATTATGAAAATGATACTCAGCCAGACAGCTTCCAATTAATCTAAATCTAAACGTGTGTGTGTGTGTGTGTGTGTGTGTGTGTGTGTGCGCGCGCGCGCGCGCACCCACTTATATCTTAATATGCATACCTTTGATTACATAATGTCAAGATTACTCTGTGAATAAAACTGCATTTTTATATAAAACATTGGATAGGGAAGAACAATCTATTAACTCAAAATGTTTAACCAGTCTTTTCCAGAAAGTAGAAAAGGCAAAAATAACAAAAAACAAAAAAAAGAGGAATTCTGCATGCTGATAGCACCACAGAAACCTCAATTATTCTGTTTTTTTATTATATACATATGTCAATCTTAGAGCAAAATTGAGCCCTTAAGGCAAAATTCTCTTCTCAGATTCACACATCAATGGGAGTTCCACATGTAGAGAGAACTGTCTCGCAGAGCTGAGGGCTGGGGGTATAGATCTGAGTGCCGAACTTTCACAGGAGTGTTTACCATTTAAAACATATTTAAAGCATGTTCATCATTTTATTCAAAAAAGAAATTTAAAAAGTTTAGATATGTCCTTCCAACATCAAATAGAAAATATGTGGATTCCTTCTTTTATTTGGACTAACAGCCAATTAGAGATACCCAAAGTCTGTTGGGCAGGCCCTGCTTGTTGTTCAGACAGATTAATCCGTTAATTGACCCATCAAACGCGCTTCAGTACTTTCAAGAACACAAAACCCCATTGAGAATCTTAGAGACTTAGAGCCCAATCCTGAACTGCCTGGGTCCTATAGGAGCAACGGTACCAAAATGGCGACCGCTGCATCCTGTGGGAGTTAGGCAGCCGCCACAGACTCCTTGGGAGAAGGGCACATTCATCCCTTTCCCCCAAGAAAAGCCCAGCTGCCCACAGTGGGGTTACTTGGCTCACCACCAGCTGTTTTTCCGGCAGTGAAAACACTGTGTTGGGCTGCCTGAGCCACCGCTAGGGATAAGATCCAGTGGTGGAAGCCACCGACGGGTCCCACCCCCTTGTGGCTGGCTCCTACCCTCTCCTGCCTGGTTCCTCCCCCTCCCCTCCTCCCACCGCCTGCCCCAAATAGGCTTACCATCAGCTGATGCTGCTGGAGAGCTGGCCATCCACCCGCTCACATTGGGACCTGGCGCTGAGTGAGTGCCACCCCAGCGCAAGCATGTCCCAAACATGCTTTACAGCACATTCACAACACTTTTAGCCGGTGGTACATGCGTACCGCTGGTGATAGGGCCTTTGAGATGGGGCCCTGAGAGATACGTGCTCTCTCATACATACATGCTGTTCTCTATATCATAATATGTCATCACTGAGCTATGCTGATGTTTCTTGGCCTGTATCCTGCGAAAAACAGGCAAACCAGAAAAAGCAGCCCTCAAAGCACTGAGAACTTCTAAGGGAACGTTCATTGTCCCACCCTTTCGGGATACAGGTTAGCAAAGTCTGATAGAGAAGAGCCTTGGTAAACCAGTTCAGTGGGTGGCGTTTTCAGCAGTATGTCCCTGCCTTCCTTTGGGCTTTCACGGTGAGGAAAGTTCGCTTTTGAAAGAAACTCAAGAACATGTGTTGGGCTGACTCCTGCAACAGCCATTCATGGTGGCAGATTCATGTTCTGTCACATAATTTGTTCATTTCACCCACTATCAGACTCTTGCATAAGCCATTTGGATCACATTAGCCCAGCTTAAGCCCCCACCCCAACTGAGCTTAAGTGATTCATCGGTGTCATGTGGGCCCTTTGGACTGGTGTTCATTTTCCCCTAAAAGCCCAGAGTAGCAGTGATGTCACCTCTTGATGCTTTGCAATTTCAATTAGCATTCAAAGCCTGACTTTGCACTCACGCCATTTGGTTTGTTTCAACACCTTCCTGCGTGAGAGCTCCCATATTCATTAGTCAGCGTCAAGATCATTAGTGTTCATATTGGGTTCTCCATAATCCAAACAGAGCTGGGGGTAGCTCTTGATCATGTTTCATATTCCAGATTTGGAAACAGTCCCTTCTTATGTGGAATGGTTAGATGGGGGGGGGGAGAGCTTCAGACAGATACAGGGTGAAAGTAGTTGAGCAACCAAGGACTTCTGTTCATGTTACATAAAGAATGCATCACTTACCATTACTAAAACAGATGAAATAATGTCGCACTCTTGGAACGAGCGTTACAATATAGAGTCTTCCAACAAAAATGTTTAGCATTTATTTTAATGATTATCAATCCACCCATTTCCCATTTTGATTGTTGACTTGGAAGTCTTTTAGGTTTTTTGTGGGTTTCAAACCACAAAAACAAGAGACAGACATGAAAATGTTAGCATCACATTTCCTCTTGAGAGGCTTTGGACGATGCCTGATTTACGCTGCCTTTGGAAAGATGAGTTTCTGGGTTGATCGCTCAGAACATACAACTTTTCCACGCTGGGACTATTCACATTCTTTGTGTCTTAGTGGTAATCTAAGAGGGATCAGATCCTCCTCTGAGTTTTAGCCTGCAGAAGGAATGGATGTTCATTGGTCAGAACGCAAATGAACTTTGAAAAAGGATTTGCAAAATTTGTGGCATGCTTGAATCAATAATTGAACGAACCTCTCCTTTTCCAACACGGCAGTGCTCATGTTTCTTATTTAAAAAACACAGTGCAAGGGGGTTGCCATAGTTACAGTGAGTTTTTGAAATAAACTTTATTCCTCTGTCAACCCCTTTACCTGTATACAAATAGCAGAAGAACACTAATTCCTTCAGCCTGAGAGGCTGTTGACAGAACAATTCCATTTCACAGTAATCTTGGAAAATCATGCATACCAGGTAAAGTCCAATCTTCTGAAACCACTGTGGCAAATAGCCAGAAGTACTGGTAAAAGCCATGAAGGCATGGATCACTGTCTTGTCATAGTGAAGGAGCTTGTATAGCTCAATTAAGCTGTGAGCTATGCCATGTAGGGTTACCCAAGATGGATAGGTCATAGCAGAGAGTTCTGACTAAACATGGTCCACTGGAGAAGGAAATGGCAACCCACTCCAGTACCCTTGCCAAGAAAGCCCCATGGACTTCAGTATTAAAAGGCTAAAAGATATGATGTCAGAAAATGAGCCCCTCAGGTTGGAAGGCATCCATTAACTCTGGAAGTTAGTGGAAGACAGAGAGGCCTGGTATGCTGTGGTCCATGGGGTCACGAATAGTCGGACACGACTTGGTGACTGAACACCAACAACTGGTAAAAGCAGAAAAAAACATATTCGCAATGTCACAACTGTATAAATGAAGTTCTTTCATTAGTGCCCTATGCCAGTGTTTCTCAAACTGTTGGTCGGGACCAAATTGGTGGGTTGTGAACTGAGGTCAGGTGGGTCCCAGAAGCAGCTGGAAGCAGCCATTTTGGAAGCTGCAACTTTACTCTTGCTATATGAATGTTCAGTTTGAATGTTCAAGTGAGGGTTTTTAAAAAAAAAATTAGTTCAGTACTTTTACATAATATTTCATCCTAATCTTCCTTTCTGTCAAGGATATTTCATGGTTGTGCAATTGCTGCAGTCCAGGAATGCCAGTCTCCATTCCAGGAGTGTCATTTCATTATGTTACTATGGCATTTCCTGCTTGATTATGTCACTTCCGACTGTGACATCACTTCCAAGTTAAGGACATTGCTTCTGGTGGGTCCCAACATGAGTGTCATTTTAAAAAGTGGGTCCTGGTCTTCTAAAACAATAGAAACAAGTCTTGAATTAAAGAGACTGTTGGTCTGAACAAGTAAGGCTGCCCATGTATCTAAGAAAGGATGGTTAAAGCAGCTGTATAATTGAGATAAACACCAGACTGGTAATTTCAGGTTCAACTCTGATTTTTTTGATTAGAACATGCTGAGTCTAGGAAGCCTGCCACAATAAAGTAATACATTGTAATAAATGTACGAACACCTTTGTGAACCTTCACAAAGCTTCACAAAGCTTCAGAAATGGAGCACATTACAGAAATCATAGATTCTGTTTCAGGATTACATGTGCTTTGTGGCTCCTTTGGGAAACGCATGTTGCCCCCTGCATTTGTGGATGGACTTCAAACTTTAAAGACTACAGTTCAGCCAAGATTATGTACTTTTTCAAACCTCACTGATTTCAACTGGAGCGCAAGCCCATTTTCGCATGTGCATGACTCTCCCCTTAAAATCAATAGGACTTTGTTATGTTTAAGTCAGGCTGGATTATGTCTGGGGAAGTTATTTTCTACTCCTGCATAACTGTTACAGGCAAGTAGGTGAATTTTCTCTTACTGGTTATATCCAAAGCACAAACCAGTTCTGTGACTGACTCCCTATATCAGATTCACTGCCATTACTAAATGATATCCCCCATGAATGGGTACTTTCTGATGTGCTTTCCAGTGGGGCTATTTCAATGCTTTGAGGGTGCCTTTACTTTGGAAGAGCGTTTCACATTTATTGCTATTAATGCACTTTCCATCCATTGCACTGAGGCTTACATAAGAAAACACAAACCCCATTGAAATGAATGGTACATTAGAGCTCAGGAGGCTGTTCCCACTTTCCCATTCACCATAGCAGAAGTTAATAACTTTTGAGATGCTTGGCATACAAACATATATATAAACGATTTATATATTGCTTGTATGAGGAAAAGAGCAGAGAGGATTGTTGCAGATCGCTTTCACCCTGCCCGTAATCTGTTTGAACTTCTTCCCTCTGGACGCCGTTATAGGACATGGTATATTAGAACAACCAGGCACAAGGACAGTCCCCCCCCCCCCGTGCTATTGGGCTACTGAATAGTTGATTATGTTGATGTTTTGGTTTTGATTTGAATAAGTTTAGAGTTAGTGGGGGCTTATTAATGTGATGGTATTACTTATTAGTTTAAGGTATATGTGAGAGCTTTTGGGCCGAAGTAAAATTCCATGTATGGTGAAATTCCATGTATGGCCAATACAATTCTATTCTGTTCTATTCTAAAAGGTGCCCATAAGGGTCAAACTTCATGCTATGGTGGCAGACCGCTGTCACCACTGGATAGCCCTAAAGTGACAGTCACAAGCTGGGCTGCCACACTTCTTGCCACAAGATGCTCACTGTTCGAGATGTGGTGCAAGCCACAGATCTACATGCTTTTGAAAGGTTGTTAGACAAATTTGTGGAGGACATATTTATTAGTGGCTACTAGTCATGATGCCGATAGGCTACCTTCAGATTCAAAGGGAAAGTGCCTCTGAATACCAGCTGCAGGTGAGCAACAGTGGGGAAAAGTAGACCTTTATCTCCTACCTGTGGGCTTTCCAGAGACAACTGGTGGACCACTGTGGGAAAGAGGATGGTGGTCTAGGCAAACTTTTGGCCTGACCCAGTAGGATCAGATCTATATCTTCATCTACCTACTACCGCCCCTCCCCCACATTTTTCTCCTTGAACGGGGCAAATTTCTGAGCTTAGACTTCAGCAATGAAAAGTGTGGCTTTGGGTAAGGAGTTTTGGGAGCAACGCAGCAGGCAGAGGAAGGGTTCAGCACTTCTTGCCTACCACTATTTCTCTATTTGAAATCACGCATACCAGCTCCATCACTTCTATTCAACACCATCCTGCTATCACAGTTCTGCTACAAATGGGTAGTTTGGCCCTAATCGCAGCAGTACGTCGTCTGTGTTACAGTCAGATATGGCCCAGGCAATCTGCTGCATGAACACCACCACCCCAAATTCTTCTGCCCCTCCTCCTATTCCCAATGCACATCAGCAGGTGGTGGTGTGCATCACACTCCAGCATGCACCATCACATGCATGAACTGACACCCCCAGTGCACACCATGGCCCCAGTGCACACCAAACCTCACCATCTTCAGCATCTTGCTCCTCTTGCTCCCACCACTTTTTGTAAAGGGGGTTGGCTGGGAGACACCTGAGAGCAGGACCTCTCCACTCCCACCATATTCTCCATGGGCCACTTTCCCAGAAGTGGTGGAAGCCCTGGAGCAGGAGGAGGTAACAGCAGGCTCTGTTCTTCCTCTGCGTGCTCTCTGACTGCAGGCAAAGTGGATCAGGCAAGGAGACAAAGCAGCTGGGCAAGCTGGACGCAGTGGCAGGTAGGCAGATGGTCACAGGAATACAGAGCCCTCTCCTGCCAGCTCACCACCTCTCCCTGCCTGCCACCTGAGGTCCCTTGTTCAATCAGCCACATGACTGGGCCAGCCCTAGTTAGAGCTACTCTGAGTGGCAAGCAAAGCAAAAGAAAGAAATCCCCCAAGAAAGGAAACCATTTATTTTACTTCTCCTGTTATACTTTACTTATATATACTTATATATACTTATTTATATATAAATAAATTTATATTTTATATTTACTTATATATACTTTACTTATATATATTCTTACTTATATATATAAATTTATACTTATATATACTTTACTTATATATATTCTGGTTTTTTGCTTATTTGTATTTAATTTAATTCAAATATCTACGAAGAAAACGAGAGGCACCCGTCCCAAATTGCTCGTGGCAGTTGGTCAACCCTTACGTTTTTGGAGTAGAAAATAAATTCTCAGCTAGAGCAGAAAACACACACAGATAAAGTTGCAGGAATGAAAAGCTTCAAAATGAAACAGCTTCAGAAAAGAAGGGAGGAAAAGTGACATTTGACAACGCATACTTATTTCAAAGCGAAGCACTGAGAGGAAGCTGTTTTTAAAAACTTTTGACAATGAAGCTTAAGAAGCATGTTTCACTTTACCTGTTAAAAACCACTGCAATTACTACTTTTATTAGTACTGCTTTCTATATTTCAAATGATATATATATATATTCACATGAATTATTAACCATATTGTGTGCCTTCTGATTTAAGGCACAAACCTGCACAAAGTGATACATCTACAATTTCAGTTCACATTGCAAGCATTGCATCAAAGGGGAGACCCTTTCCACCAACTCATTTGCCATCACCCTCCCCCCATTTGACTGCTCCCCTCCCGCGAGTGCCCACATTTGCCGCCATTCTTCCAGGCTGCATCTGAGACAGCCAGCTCCCCCTCACCTCATCAAGTGGGGACAACTGCCATTTGCCCCCTTCCTGCACAGAACTGCCATCTGTGGTCCTGGGTCCTGAATTTGCTTATTCGCTCTTCCTCCTCTGTCATCATTTCTCTGTCGTCATGTTTATTACACATTAAGCCATTGTTTTAAAATGCATTGGCAGAAAGGCTGTACAGAAATACTGTAAGCAATAGGTTTACACGTTGTCCCAATTGTTGTATTATAGCCAATAGTACTTGAACTGTCAAACATACAAGTTGTGCATTTCACAGCCCAATCCTAACAGGAACCTGAGCTGGTGCAGGCCTCCCTGCACCGGCTCTGAATGTCGTGAGCGTGCAGTACGGAATGTTTGCACTGACTTGAGAGTCTGCCGTGCTGGCACAATGATGTGCAGCAGCCTACCAGTGCCAGCTCTGGTCTCTGCACCAGTAAGTGATGCGTCAGGCAGTGCAAAGGAGGAGGGGTGGCAGGAAGGCAGTCTGGGATGGGGAGGGGACAGTGGATGGGTGGGGTATGGGGTGGATGGTATGGGTTGAATGGTATGGGGGTGCAATCCTAACCTGGAGTTAGGATTAGGCACAGTTAGGCCAGTCAAGTTTGGCTGGCACAAGAGACACTGTAAAGTATGTTTGGACCACTATCGGAGTCAGAGGGGATGACACACAGCTATGTGGTGGCTTCTCTGACTCCAAGAATGTTCCAAACACGCTTTACGGTGTCCCTTGTGTGGGCCAAACTGGCCTAACTCCAGGTTAGGATTGCTCTGGGGAGGATCAGGTCCAGGAATGAGTGGGATCAGCAGAGGAAGAACACACCATTTCCTAACCCCCACTCCCAGCCCAGACAGCTGTACACAGGCTTCTTGAATGTGTGCTAGCTAAATAGCTGGCACACAGCCAAATAACTCCATAGGGCAGACTGAAGCTCAATGTGGATTAAGGAGAAATATATTCCCTTACCCCAAGGTGACCTACTCCAACCCTGCATTGGAAACAGCGCAGGCCATGTGGCCTGGCTGCACTAGCGCAGAGTTAGGATTGCACTGCTAGGCTATGACTCCTAGTAAAGTGAGTGATACTAGTTCCAAGTAGAGATGAACAAGATTAGGATGGCTGGCCAATGGATTTGAATGGGACCTATGAAACGTACTGGGCACCCTCAATCAAGGCCAAACCCATTGTATAGGACATTGATTGTAAGCAGCATTGATTAAAGTCTAGATTTATAATTGCATCTTTCTCAAGCTGAAGAATGTACGCAGCTGATGGCATTACTGTAAACCCTCTTTGTCCTTCACTTCATTCAGGAGGCATGTTTGAGATTGTTTGCACAAGACATTTTTGTCTACATCATTGAGCTATAGGAGACTGTTCTCATCAGGACATTTCCTCAGGAAAACACCTGCCTTCAGATACTGTAAATGTTAATCACATTATTAACCCATTCACTGGTTCAAAGCCCCCCCCCCCCAGAGATCGATTAAAGCCTTCAGTTGACAAGCCCTAATGAGCTTTCATGACTTTTCAGATGGATCGCGAAGAGCTCCGCCTGCCAAGCCTCTGCCAGGTTGAGATCTGGCCACCAAGAGAGCTTACGTCCTGAGATGTTTTCCATTTACACACATTAAAAAAGGACCTCCCAGCTAAGCCATACTTGCAAAGCTGGGAAGACCATGAAGTTATATAATGAGAAATAAGCAAGAGTTCCTCTCCCTGTTCCTAGAAATGGTGATGAGGTTAAAATGAAGCAAAGGTTGTCCTTTTCTAAGGCAGTGGTTTTCAACCTGTGTTCCTAGAAGTCCTGGGATTCCTTGGAGGCTTCTCAGGGGTTCTCTTGATGCAAAGATGAATCGTGGCAGCCAAACTTCCCTGAAAGATCAGATTATTTCTCATCACTGCCAACCCCTGCAGTGAGCGGTACAGAAGGTAGATGTTGGCTGCTTTGCTAGCATTCCCCCCTGCATCACGTGGAACCAGAGTTTGGTTCAACAATGGGGAGTGGCCAAGACATTCTCTGACATCGTCTGAGTAGAAAATCTAAATGGAATATTCAATGTGGTAAAAATATAACAGGGTAAATTGACAAATGGCTGCCCTTCCGTGGTACACCAAAAGTCTACTTCACCCTGCTAGGGCCAGCCCAGCCCACCAGTCCTGGTGGGTTTCCCATGCAAATTGAGGATCCTTCTTAGACTGCACCCCCAAATTTTCTACAATGTACAAGGCATTCTTGGTAGTCAAATCCAGGGGGAAAGGGAGTGCTGAAATTAGAAAGTTTAAAACATATGGTGGGGATGATATCAAGGCTTGGCCATTGACAGCAGATCCAACAAGTTGACCTGCCAGTAGCAGAGCCCAATGTACTATCAATGAATGAGGCTACTGTGGGGGCACCAGTGTAGGGCTTTGCCCCAAGATCCCCAACAACCTGGTGCCATCGCTCAATAGTAGTGCACATGTTTTGCAAGCAAAAGATTCCAGGTTCAAGTCCAAGGGTCTCCAGTTAAAAGCAGCAGGTAATAGGAAAACACCTCTGCCAGAAGACATTGTTGGTCAGAGTAAATTGATAAACCAATAGTTTGACTCCACTGGCAACAAAAACCACAGCCGTGTACCAAAAAGTTGACAGTATGGCTTTACTCTTACAGAACCAGGTTTATTAAAGCTCTTGGTAAGCTAGATTTCCAATATAATGTTGCAGCATTGTATTAGTCCCTGTAGATGGAGCTAATTGCATAGCACTTCCCACTTGCTCATCACCTAACCAAGAGGGTGATGAGTGAGAAGGTCCCATGCTATTGATCATCCTATCCATGTTGTTCCAATACTCACACAAGCTCACCACATAGAAGTAGCTCCATCACTGCTGTGTGCATGTATGTCTGTGAAGAGAGCCTTAATGAAAATTAGAACTGAAGCCTACACAATTTACATACAACGAAGAGTAGCTTCATTCTCCTCCAAGATATTTTGTCAAAGAGTTTGTAGCAAGGAGAGAACAGCAAGAAGATTTAGAATCTTCCCACATAAACGTTCTTTGTTCTTTCTCTCTCTAGGACATGCAGCTGAAAAGGGCTAAACATGTTAATTGTTGCTGGCAATCATTTAGGGTGTAATCCTAACCTGGAGTTAGGCCAGCATAGTTAGGCCAGCTAAGTTTGGCCGGCACAAGAGCCACCATAAAGCACATTTGGACCACTCTTGGAGTTAGGGGGACCTCTCTGACTCCAAGAGTGGTCCAAACATACTTTATGGTGTCCCTTGTGCCGGCCAAACTTAGCTGGCCTAACTGTGCCAGCCTAACTCCATTAGAATAGCACCTTACTCTGTTCTGATCCTGCCATATTTCAACGTGTAAATTGCTTCAGTGGAACTCCTACTGTTCCACAGAGGCATGGCAGATTAAATATGCTATGTCAGACGCTATATTCATTTCCTTTTGTAAATATGAACCTGAAAAATAATAAGCAATCTCTCCATATAATGCAAAAAGTCCACTTTGAAATATTTCCGGTGGCACCCCTTCTTTTGTTTAAACACAGAATTACAAATGTTTATAAGTTTATTCATATCTCACTTTTACAAGATGTACATTCATATCATGTAGTTTGACATATTACACTCTGGAACTGAACTCAGTGTATCTGAGGAACCCATGAAGGAGCATGCTGACATTAACGAATGTAACAAAAGGTGTCTGTTGGTGTTCTTAATTCCACAATTGCAGAGGGCTACATAACTTAAGACCAATTGGTTTTTAGATAGGTGTGTGTGTGTGTGCATTCCTATTATAGAAATCCCTGAAAAAATGCCTGTAAATTCAGACAATGTACAAAGAATCAGCACAAAGATGCAGAGATATTGAAAATCATACTGGTTACCCATAATTAAGCAAAAGCAACTGCTTTAAAAATATTTTGAAGAAATGCAAAGCATTGTCAAATTTACACTCAACATAATTAAAATATTATACATTTAGAATTCTTTTAAAATAATAAATAAAATATCCACATAGCTCAATGCCAAGAAACAGAGAAATGTGCCTGTCTGTGATGCAAATCACACATACCAGAGGCTTAGGTTTGTGAAATTACTGTTGGTCAATAAATATTTGTCATTTTAAATTTGTTCAGTTCGACATTCTTCAATTGATCCTTGTTAAATGCCAAATATCAATCAAATGATTCTGAATTGGCTTAATATTTCAACTTATGAACTCCACTAGAACTGTTAGGATGACTTGGGACAAAAGGCAACAGCTGATATACTGGAAAGCTTTTTAACAAAGGGTATAATCACCCAAGGGTATAATCTCTGCATACACCCCATTCATTCAGCAGCACTGAATAGGTATAGCAGAATATATACCCGTCAAGAGTTGATAGTTTTACTTAGATTTCACTTGAGGAGTTTACTGCCAGTAAGTCATTAACAGCCCAATCCTATACTCAGAAATAAATGCCAATAGTCAAGGGCGTTTACTCCTAGGTAAGTGAGGCTAGGATTGCAGCCTGATATTTCATGGACTATTGGTCTATATTTGAGGTAAAAGAGAATAGAAAGTCCCAACACAGCACAACATTATGGACAAGTTAATTCAAAACATTAAAAGTGAGGGCACAAGCAAAGCTGAACTCCAAGGATTTAAGTCAGATTGTTAGGCACAAACTTATATGCACTCTCACTTAAATTAATGGCACAAATGCTTAACTTCCTTCTGCTATGCTTCTAAAGAAACACTTGCGTGATTTCCATAAATGCCAATTAATCTTTATTGGGAATCTTTGCTTTTAACCATTTCTCTCCAATTGGTCATTCAATATTTCAAGATATTGGAATATCCATCCTTTATGATGGCATTCAGTCATGGCACATTGAACAAATAATACAAAAGAAAGAATGAAACAGTTTCTTTGTAGAAAAGGAAGCAGATCTCTTGAACATCTGAAAAATTGACCTGAAAAATTGAAACTGTTGGTGTTTCAAAGGTCCTTTAGAGGATGAACTTGGAATATGCTTACTAAGATATGGGTCAGGCTTTTGGGCTGTAGTCCTCTTTACACTTACCTGAGAATAAGTCCCACTAAATGCAGCAAGATTTACTTTTCTGGGAAGGTTCAGACTTTTATCATAGTTTTCATCTCAGATGCTAGTTCATAATTATGATGTTGCCCTACCTTCAAATAATCTAACAAATTATCATGTGTTTGTTTTAACAAGGATAGGTAACAGATAACATCCCTTTAGTTGTCCTGAATAATATCATTTACAAATGGCAGATTTTCATGACAAAAAAAGCCCAAATTTCAGTGGCCTGCACTAAACTTCTGAAATGTGTTGCAACAGCACAGGATGTTCATTGTGACAAAAGCATAACCATCAGCGTAGCCAGTTCCTCTTTAGTCTCTGTGCCCTGATGAAAAGATCAACCCATTCCACACACAAAACATATCCCTGCACACGCACTACATCAATTTCACATGAGTCGCCTTGCATGATGTAACCATGTTGTGCATGGGGAAAATCAGTGGCAGATCCAGCTAAGGCTCCGGCTCAGGTCTGGGTCAACAATCGCCACCCCCTGCGCCAGCTCCCTGCCTCCGCATCACCTTTGCCATCCCCCATGCCAAGCTACATTTTGGAGCTGTTCAAGCACTGGGGTGGGCAGGCAGGCCAACACTACTCACTTGGCTCACCTCTGTGAGAGGCAAGCTGCCTCTGTGCTGCCCTCCCCTGCACCAACAGCGTGCCACTCAGGGGCAAGTAACCCTCCCCCCCGCAACGAATAGATAGGATCGCCACTGTGGAAAATATTCACACTGATTAATCTGTTTGTACATATGCAGGACCATGTTTCTGGTTATCTAATTAGACATTGGGTTCCTAGCCCTCACAACATGTGTAGCTTCACACAAGCTTCTCTGGCTCAGAGCAGTTGACTAAAGTACATGGAATAAACACAGCATTGACCCCATTAATTTTATTAATATCACTACATCATTGAGAAAAGTGATCCAGTAATTCATTCTACAACTCACTGCAACCCTGGAAGGCTCTGCATTATCACTGTAGTCCCCATCATGTCACCCTCAAGCTTGAAGTAAATGGATACTGGTTAAGCTGGGCCCACCACAAGCCCAACAGAGTTATCAGCCACACCAGCTAGACTAGTAGTTCTCAAACATTTTAGCATCAGGACCCACCTAAAAAAAAGTTTCACTTTACCAGATGCTCAAACTTCTGTGGCTGTAATGGTGATTGGACAGCAGTACTCCCCTCAAGTAGCAGGTTGTTTAATCCTTGATGCGCATGGCCTAATCTACCTTGTCAGTTTCACGACCCACCAAAAATTGGGTCATGAACCACTGGTGGGCCACAGACCCACAGTTTGAGAACTGCTGAGCTGGTATCAGCCCCATCACCAATAAACCACAAGCAACTTATTTCAGCAGAACATGTTGCTACCAACTGATTAGAAACAAGCAGAGCCAACCAAATATATTCACTTTGATGAGGATGAAGTAGAAGAGGGCAACCCCATAAATGCACAAAACATATGCCTTGTCATATAACACAGTTGGGTCAGCTTGGCCTTCCCAAGTACAACCACTGAAACCATAATAGCTTTGGGTTCTAGAACAGCCTTCACATATCCAATTCCACAACATCAGGCTCAAGTCCAGCTGAAGACCACCTTTCCATCCCTTCAATTGCTGGATCAGGTTAACATCCTGGGAAGATGTGGCATAGTCCTGTCATGTGTTGGAAGTAAGTCACACATTGACCCTGAAGGACAATTTGCTTGAAAGCACTGGCATGGCAAACACCCTTGAATGCCATTGCCATTCTCTGTATATGGAAAGCTCATACTTCAAATATGAGGTTAAGAGTGCAATCCTAAATTAGAGTTAGGCTGGCATAAGCTAAGCAGCAAAGTTTGGCCAGCACAAGGGCCACCATAAAGCGTGTTTGGACTAATCTCTGAGTCAGGAAAGATGGCTCACGTCTGTCCAAACATACTTTATGGTGGCCCTTATACTGGCCAAACTTTGCTGGCTTAGTTTATGCCGGCCTAACTCAGTTTAGGATTGCGCCCTAAATCTAGGGAGCTTTCCCTAGCTTTCCACATGTAAAGAGCTTTTTGACTCAGGTCCCAAAGTCTGTCATATGCACCGTGTGGTGAGACAGGTCCATAAGATATCCAAACCATCTGCATCCCTATACTTGGAGTGTGTTCACTCACTACTTGCTGGGACTGACAGCATTTGATTAACTCTTTCCTCTGTGCCAGGATTGTAGAAATTCAACAGCAAGCACACTATTTGGACATTAGCAAATGATTCTCATTTCCAATATACTTCCTCAACTGCTAAGACACAGTTGTAAATAAAAGAACACTCAAGTGCAGAAAGGCAAAAATCTTTACTAATGTAAGTCAGTCCTGTTATCATTTGGTTGCTTGATACCGCTTCCCTCCACTGAAAGGCAGCTCTATAGCCATTGCTTGTGACAGTTCCCAGTCAGAAGCATTAATGTGTTTCTGCTTACAAAAATTTGGCCACCAAGGAAGAAGAGGAAATTGTATGTGGGATTATTCAGCATCAGAACCACTTTTCCATTTAAGCCATTTGGCCCTCTGACTGTCCAACTAGGCCAGGAGTCTCCACATGTTTCAGGATTAGGGCCACATTGTATGAATGGATGGATGGAGGGAGGGAGGGAGGGAGGGATCTTTTTGTAATCAGCATGGTATGATTCAGAACAAAAGAGAAATGTGAGAATTTCAAAGAAACAATGCCATGCTGAAACTGAGAAATGACATATAAGGAGTTAAAATGTCAAATAGCAAATACTCTGACAAAAAAGGAAGTTGCTGAGGGTGCGATAAAATCTTGTGGCGGACCAGATGTGGCCCTCGGGCCGCAGTTTGAAGACCCCTAATCTAGGCAACAAAAACAGAACCAAAACTGCCCCCTGCAACATGCAAGTCCTCATTTCTACGGCTGGAGATGGATCATAGTTTGTTCAGAAAACAATGCTGGGGATGGATTGAGCCATTGTTTCCTGGGGTTCGCGCGCACACACATGCCTTTTATTATATCTGATCAAATGGGCTTTGTGGGTTTGAAGCACTACAAAGCAACAAGTAAAATCTGTGAATAGAGACAGTGCTGGGATGAATGTGCATTCCACAGGCAAGGATGCTTTTCTCATGAGACCTTCAATACTCTATCCCTCTAGACTACTATCCCTCACCAGCCTTTGTAAAGGACAGCATTTGCCATTATTATTCCATTTTAAAACCCGAATAGTGTTTCTGGGATGACATGGAGACAGACTGTTCTATTCCATTCTTCAGCAGTGTATACTTCTGAAATCTGCTATATCCAAGGCAGTCATTGCAACCTTTTTCCCCTTCTCTGGGAGTGAAATGACATCTCTACAAATTATCTGCTGAAATGATCATGAGCCCCTTTATATACATTTTGCCTACACAAAGATAACCTCTGTGCAGGCAAAAGTACATATACCATCATATATGAGGTGCCCAGAGAGAGAGAGAGAGAGAGATTGTTGTATCACAAATACACACACTGGGCAGGTAGCAGAAGTTTTAAGTTATATGAGATGTAACAAATGGCACTGGTACATACTTTACGAAAATATAAATATGATTTGCATATGAAGCTTTTACATTCCAGTTCTCTCTCTAAGTAGATGAAATTTCAAGGTGCACTTTAAAGTTTACCAAATACAACAGAATTGTGTTTAGAAGGTCAATGGCACACCAAGAAATGCAGCTTTAACCTCACCCATCAATGTAAGACACAAAGAGACTCCAAAGGAACAACATGGAAGGCCAGCACAATTGCCATTGATTTCACCAGTGCCAGGAACATGCCTTTTGTACTTTAAAAAATCTCCCCATTGGACCCAGTCTTGAAGGGCCAAAATAGGTCTACTTAAATAGTCTATTATTGCGTGGTCTGCTGAAGGCCACAAAACTAATCAAGGGACCATTCATTTCTGCAGATAAAAGAAAGGCTAATTTCAAAATGGGGTGTGTGTTTTTTATGAGATACTATGTATATATTAATTGAGCATTAATATATACGTAATATAGACGTATAGACGTAATATAGACGTAAGCGTTTTCATTAAATTATCATGCAAGATCAAATCTGCTGCATCTAGTGTTGAACATAAGTTAGCTATAATAGCTCAGAACATTATGAATCTTGAGCGGAATTGTTTACTGCCATAATTGGAACTAGCTTATGGTGAATGAAAGGGAAATGCATTGACTGCACTGAAAATAATTACATCCAAACGGTTCCCTTCTCCTATCTATGTATTCAAAGTACTGAAGTTGTATGAGAGAGGGGAGAAATATTTGCTATGTGCTCTATGATGATCTATTATTATAAATAATGTGGGGAGGTGATAGAGTTACCTCCAAGTTCCTACAGCATTGAATGACTGGCTTCATTTTTTCCATAGTTCTCTTACACAGATCATTCATAAACCATAGTCCTGCTCTTTGCACTACTCCCATGCCTGTCATTCAATGGCGTTTCACAGAAGTTCCTTGTAGATTATGTTGTTTGACCTCAACCATGAATTGTAATTTTGTGAGAGCACTTGAGATGTCAGAAAACTTTCATTGAAGTCTAACAACACAACAATTCCCAAGATTCCTTAGAGGATGCTATAGCACCTAATCTCTATAAAGTCGGTTTTAAAGTTGCATGGTAAATACTATTACCACACAGTACTTACAGTGCAATCCTATCCATGTCTATTCAGAAGTAAGTCCCGTTGAATCCAATGGGACTTACTCCACATAAGTGTGTAGGATTGCAGACTTAATTCAGTGGGACATTTGCACACAATTGTGTGCAGGGCTGCAGCTATATTTAATTTTTGCACTATAGTCTTGTTAAAAAGAGGTACTGGGGCTTTCACAAAGAGGTAGGAGTCAGAGTCAACTCTTAAACAGGACCAAAATATAATCACTTTGCACAGTATAAATAGGTGGAGAAGGAAGAAAATCCCAACAATGAGATTACATGCTGGTTAGCAAACACCAAAATTAGGAGGCAAGAACAAGAACTGCAAAGATCTACTTAAAAAAATAGAATGTATCTCTGTCCTATAGACACTGATTTTTTAAAAAGAAAGAAATCCAAGCTATTAATGGATTGTTTAAAAAAGAAAAACACTTGAGGGCAAACAGGCTTAATGACTTTATGACACTGATATTGAGAGGCAAAGATTCCACCAATGAGGCCAGGATATCAAAGGCAAAAAAACAAAGATAGAAGTAGACAAGATCAGTATTTGTTTCCAGAAGAAGCACCAGTTCATAAATCGATTGAAAGGAATTTACATGTGTGTGTGTGAGAGAGAGAGATGGGCATAATAAACCCAGACACTTTGGTAATATCATTTCAAGAGATTTTCCATTGCCTCTATGGATCCAATCCTATACACACACATCAGGAGTGAGCATCACTTAGGATAGTGGGACTTACTTCTGAGTAAATGTGCATAAGGCTGCACTGTCCGAATGGAACTAAAAGCTCACCTTCACTGATGAGTTTGCATTTTATGGTGTATAGAATTGGCATTACTTTTTGTAATCCCCCCAAGACTGAACTTGTCCACCTCTGCATGATACTGACTTGGTTGTTGTTTTCTTACTTTCAAACAAATTATCAAATAATAATAATAATAATTAATACAGGCATTTGGACTTAATTCCCGGAAATATGGCACACACACAGGATTCAGAATCATGGCATCTCTCTTTTTTATATATGCAATAATTACCAATCTGTAAAAGGCTCAGACGAGATCATTTTGGCAACAAACAGCAATTCCCAGCTCTGAGCACAAAGGACCGGGTTACAGTTCCCGCGGAATTGGTTATGAACAGAATAAGAATGCGTGGCTTGTTGTCGTTGTTCCTCTTAATCTATAATATTTACAGTATTGCACTTTACTGCACTGAATTGCATTTCACAAAAATTAACACTGCATCAGTATTATGCTTTTAAAATGGTGTGTCCATCTTTGACAGATGAATCGGCCACTCTAGATCCTATAGTATAAACCAACAAGGTTTTCCTCAGAGATCCAGACATTTGGAAATAAAAATGATGAAGTAAACCTGTTCTTATGGCACAAGGATTTTGGCTCGTTCAGATGGTTCTTAGTAAAAGAGATGTGTTCTTAACAGTTTCCATCATTTGGATCACCTATTCATTTGGGGGTGTCTCTCATTCTCTTGCACTCGCACACTCACACATTTGTTGTTCCTTGTGAAGGGATGTAGCCTTTTTGGACACACTTTTGCATTATTGCTGCTTTCTTTTTAAAGAAGAAAACTGCTTTGTCTCAGATCTGAAATTCCACATGTAAATTCAAACCAGTTCTGCAGCAGCAACAGCAGCAGCTCCTCAATGATGGAAGAAAGTCATGGGATTGAAATAATACTGTTGGCAACAAAGAAGAAATGTCATCTTAATGGAGACCAGCCCCAAGAATTTTTTTTTTTGTTCTAAGCTTTTTGTTTGTTTGTTTCAATATAATTGGTGATTTTTCAAACAGTGTTTAAAGTTAGGCACATGCACAAAGTCGCAAAACTGGCAGCAGCAAAGGGTGTTGGGCTGACGAGATGATCACTTTGGCCAGGTTCAAACTCCAGTTGTCCCAAGACTGACGGATGTCATGTGGTTTGGAGAGGTAGCACCCTTCCCCCCCTCCCATCTGCTTTCCTCCAAAAGTGTTCTGGATTTCTTAAAATGCTGATACTTCTATAATAGGATTGAGGATGATGTCACCCTAGCACTATACATCTGGTGGCAGAAGAACAAATTAACTGCAATCATAAGCATTAAGTGCCTTTACAAAATGGATGGGCCAGTCAGTCCTCCAGTCCTCAGATCAACTGAACAAGTTGCGGAAGTCTTGGAATAGAAGAAGATGAGGAGGAAAGAAGGGACGGGACAGGCCAGAGCTCATCGTCTCTAGAAGCACTCAAGGCCCTTGGAGGAAAAAAAGTTGCAATCGTCCTTAGCCCAGCCAAGCTTGGAGACTGGCTAGAGGGGAGAGCTATTGTCCGTCCCTGGCAGCGAAGAGGCGTCTGGGAAGGAAATGTCAAAGGCCCAGGGCCTCGGCGTGTTTCCGGGCCTTGAGCCGCAAGTCAGCGATACTGGAGTTCTTGCTGTTGCTCTTGGCGGCTGCAGCCACCACGGCGGCTGCAGAGGCGGAATCTGCCAAGGAGGCGATCGGAAGTCCAAAAGGGGGTGGAGGGAACATCAGGTAAGGGGCGTGAGCAGCCAGGTGAGGGTGGAGGTGAGGGTGGGCGTGGGCGACGCCTTCCAGCTGCAGCTGAGCCTGGACCTGGAAAAAGGAACCACACAGAAGGGAGGAGACAGTTACAAGCAGAACTCCCGAGAGGGTGGGAAAGGGGGCGTGGCTCTGGGGGTCTGGAAACGGCCCGTGAAGAGTGGCTGTAGCTGTGCGATTCCCTGCCCAGAGCGACAGAACAATGCTGGAGGAACTGGCCGGAGAAGGAATATCTTCGAATATGTTTGCCTTTGCTGTATTGTCACATACTGTACTTCCGATTGTCTTACTGACGGCTGCGTTCGTGCCTCACCCTGTTCTGTAACTGCTGCTCTCAGCTGACTCTTTCGATCTGGGGGGGGGGGAGTACATATCCCGCAAAACTTCTGTCACTTGAGCAAGATAGGAAATCTTCCCAAGCAGAAACACAAATCTCAGTCAGTGCCCAGCGTCCTTCTCTGTGGCAAAACTCAAAAGCGGGACTTTTGACTAAGAGGCCGAGAGACTGCTCTTCGAAATCGCAGCCTGATCCTATGCAGTTTAGAAGGTACCTAAGCACGCTTCACATAACTTATCCCGCCATTATTCATAAGAGGGGGGTTGCGTTTGTTTTCTTTTTATAGCTGTAATAAATGCCATTAAACCCAGAAAGTGGTCAAATAAGAAAAAGAGGAGTATAGTGGGAAGATATAGCTTTGATAACGGTGTGATCTTACATTTAAGAAGAGCCCTGCTGGATCAGGCCAAAGGCCCATCTTGGCCAGCTTCCTGTATCTCACAGTAGCCCACCAGATGCCTCAGAGAGCACACAAGACAACAAGATGTCTGCATCCTGTTGCCACTCCCCCCTGCATCTGGCATTCCAAGGTAGCCTACTTCTAAAGTTGCACCACCCATCATGGCCTGGAGCCTGTGATGGACTTTTCCTCTAGAAATCTGTCCAATCCCCTTTTAAAGGCACCTAGGCCAGATGCCATCACCACCTCCTGTGGCAAGGAGTTCCACAGATTAATTACCTGCTGGGTAAAAAATTATTTCCGTTTATTATATCTGTTCTAAGTCTCCCAAAACTCAATTTAAGTGAATGTCCCCTGGTTCTGGTGTGGTGGAGAGGGAAAAGAACATCGGTCTATCCACTCTTCATCCCATGCATAATTTTGTATGTCTCAATCATGTCCCCCCCCTCAGGCACCTTCTTTCTAGGCTGAAGAACCCCAAAGCTACAGTCTTTCTTCATAAGGGAGGTGCCCCAGCCCCATAATCATTTTCATAGCTCTTCTGCACCTTTTCTAGTTCCACTTGAGATGTGGCCACCAGAACTAGTGTTAGGTGTGCCAGGTTCATTAGGCTGGGTGCTAATCGAACCATACTAGCCTCCCCTTTGACCACTTTCTGGGCTTCATGTCTACTTTTACTACATATTTATTTATAGCCATTTAAAATAAATATACGATGCGGCTGATCGCCAGCTTGGGCTGGAGGAGAGAAAGTGGGAGTCCAAGCATATATGGCCAATTAAATCCCATCTGTTCAGCTTCTTGTGAGCGAGGGAGTGCCCATTCACTCATTTCAACGTAAGCAGACCAGAAGTGCCACGTGCTTGTGTCAATCATCGTCCTTGTCTTTGCGCTCACTGGCCAAGAGGTGAGAGCAGAACTTCTCCTCCTCCCGGAGAAGCTGGATAATATACCTACACGGTTTTCCTTACACAAAAGGATGAAAGGCTATGGTCTTCCCCTATGCTACGAGGTCGGGGAAAGACCTTGGATACTCTTGAGCTTCAGGCCAGGTACCCGCAACACACACACACCCCTCCGTGATGTTGTGGGGGGGGGGGGGTATTTATTCTCTCCACTTCCTCCTTCCTAAGCGGAAGTAGAGCTCCATCAAAAAGTCTGGCTGGCTTATTCCATGCAACAGCCTGTGCATACCTCCATAAAGTCAACCGACCTCTTCCCTGGGTCAGTTTCCGCCTCGTCCTTAAGAGCCAAGAAAGGTGAAACTGACAAGGTGGCTACTATCGGCACTTCGCCTCTACCAGGTCACCCTTTTCGGGGAGCCCGGAAACGAGAAGGGGAGGGTAAAAGGACTGCCCGGTGTTTTGCTACTGTTTTCCGAAGGAACCCGTGAGAAACCAGTTGGAGCACGTTGCATTTGTCTGGTGTCTCTCGGCTGCCCGGGCGCTTTTGCAGGGCATCTGCCAGCCGGGCTGGTTGGCTTCCTTGCAAAGCTCCTTCCCCGAGCGTGGCCTGAAAGCGCCTCACCGGAGAGAGGAAATCTGCCACGTCTCCAGTCCGCGACGGAGGGGCTCCTGCCAAGCCCCAGCGGCCACACCCAGGGGAGGGCTGCAAGAAGAATCACCTCTCCGGGTCCACAAGCCCTGCCTGGCGAGAGAACCGTTTTCCTCGCTTCCCTCTCGCCGCCTGGGTTGGGAGCATGAATGAAACCGGGCCTGCTCCTGGGCAGCATTTCTGGATGGCGTTTCGACATGCATACAAGTTCCTTTGATGCTAGCCGAGACTGGAGCCTCTAAACGCCCCGCCAGTTTTTACACGAGACCCCAAAAGCGCCTTTGCGCTTCCCTCGTGCTGCTTGAAACAGGGTTGCCAACTTCTCAAGCGGTTCCCATTGGCTGGCTTGCGAACCGCGGCTCGATCGGAATAGAAGAATTCTCAGGTGAGAACCCCACAGCCCGGAGCCACGCGGCCTCCTGCTGAACCCACCTCTGTGTACTCCGTGTACAGCGCACAGCGATTGGGGGCAACTGAAACGTTGGCAGTCCCAGCTAGCTTGTGGCCTATGGAAATCTGCTGTTGCTAAAGGAAAGGCGCGAAACCAAATCGACGTTCTTCGCGCCAGCATAGGTTATTCGGATCATAATTCGGATTTAAGCCTCAGGAATGAAACTGCCGGAGTTGCCTAGTAAGAGGCCGGTTTTCTGAAGCCTCATTCCAGCAGCAAAAGTGCTTAAGTCGGAAGAGGCGGTAGATTGTCAGGCAGGGCCCATGAAAGGGGAGGCCCAGGGTTAAAAAGGGGCCCGATCCTCCCCCCATCCCCCAATGAAGGGAAGGAGTGCAAAAGAAATTTTGATACCTTGTAAAATCCCCCCCAGAGCCCTGGTTGAAACCGGCTGGTGCTTGTGAGGTGTAGACAGAACAGAGGCTGAGCCTCTCCCTGCCCCCCGCCCCCGTCGCATCTCTGCTTATTCCTGACTCCGTTCTACGCAATCGCCCCACTTAGCGTTCCTCAGTTAGCTGCCCTCTGGTCAGCTTAGTGAAAATGTACTGTAAGCTCCGGGGAAGAGAAAGAATAAGGCTTCTGGCGAAGTTAATGGGGAACAATGGCTTCCATGTTTTGTACAGCGCCATGCACAGAGTAGGGGCTCGCGTGTGGAGCACTAGGAAATCTAGATTCACGTCTAGAACTAGCTAGAACTGACGGGTCGTTCTGAACCCGCTGTACGTTCTAAACCCGGGGCGTTATATCTAGCCCCGTCAGTCCCAGAGCGAAATTCCTTGAATGCAGGGGGACTTTCTTCTGGGTAAATATACACAGGCTTACGCCGTGAGTATCATTATCGCCTCCAGCAGATGGGGGCTGACTGAAAGGCAGCTTGGCCTTCTGGCAACCTCGGCTTGTGCATGTACAGGGGGAAATTTGCATTTAATCAGGCGAGCTCCCACCTGCGGTCTGAAACAGTCAAGCCCAAGCGCAGGTTCATCAATAAGAAACCTGCTTTTCCGCGGGTGGGAGCAGCTGTGACGTTCCACTCGGTGACTTTCTTGCTTCATCTGGTCTAAGCTACCTTACAGGGGTGTTGTGTCGCTAAAGTACTCACTGGGCTCCTTAGACAAAGGAGAAGGCACACGGAGGTACTCATTTTTGAGAAAGGAAAAATCAAGCAGTTCTACTACTGCCTGGTCGTGAGAAGGGTCAACCACAAGAGCGACATTTGGCAGGATTGCTCCCCTTGGCACTGAACGCATTTGGAATCTGCGTTCCTGTGGTAGGTTCGAACTGCTGCGCCTTTTAACAGGCACTTGGCAGACAAATTCAACAGGTGCAAGTTTAAAAAAATAGGTAATGGGGAAGATTGTATCAGTTAGACTTCTACCCGATACTCCGTGGTTAGAGACACCGGAAATTGAAACCGACAGAATAGTTAGTTCTTAGTTCAACAGAATAAGTGGAAGGAGCAATAAGGAACAGAAATAAAAAAATAAAAACGCAGAGCAACTATTGTGTCATAGCAGTTGGAATATTGGACTGGGTCTTCAAAGATCCGAGTCCAAATATGTATTCAGGTATGAAGCTCTCTGAGTGATGTGACTTTGGACCAGTTGCTGCAACTGTCAGCCTAGCCTACCTTCCAGGGATGTTGTGCTGTGCCAAGTGCCTGAGAAAACAATAGTTTTCTGTCTTTGTATTCCTTATCTGAAAGTCCTGTTTGACAGGACGTACTTCTGAAGAATATGCATTGGAGGGACTTATAGGAAAGCTACCTTGGGGTGACAATGCTTAGCTTAGCTTTTACCTCTGCTGTGGGGTGCAGCTACTTTGGAGGTAAATCTTTCTGTGTGTCTCAGAATAGAAGGGGCTACGTTGTGGGGGAGGGGCTACAAAATCTTCTTTGCACTGGGTAGCAAATGGCTTAGCCCTGGACCACTTGGCCCTGGAACATGTAAAACACACATCAGAAGGTACTGACTAGCGATGTTCATGTATCAGAGAGAGGGAGGAGGGGCTCCTTGGTTGGAGAGGCATGGCTACTTGGCAGACTGGAAGAGCATTAGCACTAAAGCACCGCCCCTTCTGTTGTACCATCTGCTTGAGAGGCACATCTAAAATTTCCATCTCTTTTGCCCAAATAGTGATGGGCAACAATCACCGTAAGGAGAAAAGGCAGGCAAGGGAGTTTAATAGGAAGAAAAACGAGCTACCTGCTGGAAAGGCATCCTCAGGGCACCCATATTGACATAAGGGGCCACTCGGCAGGCGTCTAGATGGCTGGCTGTCCCCAGGATCACACCTGTGGGCAGAAATGTGACTTGGTAAGGAAGAAGTTCTGTTGCTCCAGCCAATAGCTATCTAGCCCAGACCACCTCAAAGATGCACCCACCTTTATGCATCTGATTCTCTTGCTTTCGGCATTTAGCTCTTCTGTTCTGGAACCACACCTGCCAAGAGGAGAGAGGAGAGCAAGAGGGTTGAGACAAGAGGGGAGGAGCCTGGGAAAACTTTCTGAAAGCTGCTGTAGTCCTAGGCAAAGCCTGGGCTGCTGGACATTGTAAGGCACCAACTCCATTTGCGCCAACCTGCATTAGGACACAATCCTAACTAACTTTCCAGCACTGACATAGCTGTGGCAATGAGGCATGCCCTGCATCTTGCAGTTGGGGAAAGTCTTGGAGGCCTCCTCAAAGTACAGGAATGTTTGTTCCATTACCTTGGGACTGCATTGCCCTTTCCCCAGTGATGGAAAATTGGTTAGGATTGCATCTCTAGTCAAAAATGAGATTCTCTAATACAGGTTGAGTATCCCTTATCCGGACTGCTTGGAATGGGAAGGGGTCTGGATTTTGGAATAACTGTATCAATATAATGAGAAATGCTTACCCTTGCTCTTTTCACTAATGCCTATTTGGGTGTCTGCTGGCCTCTTTCACATTTTTTAACATTGTCTGTATCAGCACACATCACAGAGCAAAGAATAGAACTTACAGCCTGTATGTGGGAATGAGCACATTTCTATAGAAAGTTTTCTTTCTATAGAAAGTTTTAAAAAGTGTTGGACAAAAATATCTGGATGTTGGAATAGTCTAATCGAGACTATAGACTATTAGATTGAAAGAGATAATCTACCTGTAGCAAGTTGCAGTAAGCAAGTTGTGGTTTTTTTTAATTAAAGGTAAATATTACAAAAAGGCACTTTTCTTGCATTATACCACTGATGTGGGCGCAGTCATCAAAAGAGTTGCGTCATTAACTCCACAGCATTTTCTCGCCAGCTGTTGAAATGATTGTACCACTGAATGTTTTGCACTAGTAGCATCCACTATGGAGGGTTGCCACAGTTTTGAACTACGAAGTGGGATTGGGGCTTTGTAAGCTTCTATATATAAGGCGGATTTTCCCTAGATATCTGTACGTTATTTATTTTCACATTTTATACCACCCTTTTTCCAAGGAAGCTCCATGACTGAGCAGGGATTTGAACCTGGATCTTCCAGATTCTGGAGGGGGCTGAAGGAGAAAAAAGGATCTAGCAATTGCTAGCTAATCTATTCAACCAAACAAAGAAGCAAGGCAAGGAGACCAGTTGTGCATGCGACATACAGCATTGCACAAAATTCTTCGTTGTGCTGGGGTGAAGGACTTACAACCCAATCTTTCAGATGTTCCATGAAAAGTAACTGCAACTCTATGCACATTTTCCTGAGAGTAAGTCCCATTTAATGCAGTGGAAATTTCTGAGTAAACATGCAAAGAAATGTTGTAACTGTTGTTGAGTTCAACAGGACTTACTTCCAAGCAAATGTGCATAGGAATGCAGCATTATTGATCTAATTAGGATAGTTCTGCAAGCAGAGAGGATCCAACCAGACACTTTTCAACCAGTAAAGAATGAGATAAGAATGTAGCAGAGATCAGTCTTGGTTCTGTTCCAATATTTACTGTCAACTCAGGATGGGGGGGGTGGGATTATCACTGTCAACCTTCAGCAGCCCCAGGTGTAAAATGGGACCTTACTTTCAAAAACATGGATGCTTTCCAAAAGCTAAGACCCACTGATCTCAAATGTGTGTTAAAAAAGAGTAACTGCAAGGACTTCTCTAACTTTGAAAAGTTTAGGCAGCAGCCTCAAAGTGTGTTGACTTGGAATTCAAAACAAAACTTCCCTGTCAAGATGATGATGGTGTGGGGGGGGGGGGCAAAACAAGGCACTGAAAGCTGGCCTTGGACCCCAAGCAAGATGCCTGATCGCCCACCTTCCGCCTTCCTACTTTCTCTTGAATGCATTGGAATAATAGAAGTGCATTGGAAGAGGATTAAAACTGTAATGGAAATGAAGTTCTGGATAGGCTGAGATTGAGGTAGCCAAATTTATTTTGTGATACATTGGTTTTGTGCTGAATAGTTTGTTTTATCAAGGGTGAGGCCCGCTCTGGAAGTGTGCCCTATTATATGCCCCCTCTCTCTTCAAGCCTTGGGGCAGAGTGCCACATAAATGTAAGAATCCCTCAAAAACTTAAGCTACAATACAATGACCTTCAACTAACTGTAGATTGTTCTGATTCATTCCAAAAACACAGGGACAGAGAGTTCACTGTCATCCGCCTAATTTACACTGGCCCAGTATGTGGCTAGCCTGTGCAGTTTCAGATGATATATTGTCACATGACTGAATGCATCTCCATGAGAAAACAAAAAATCCCTGCAGGTGGAAAACCAGGTTAGAATCTTTCTCCCTGCCATCTGCATTTGATGTGATACAATCCAGATGCAGGGTTACTTGTGAATACTAAGCCTGTAACAGAGTTTCCTCACCTTCTGCCCTGTACATGCTTCAAAAAGAAGAAGTCAGCAACCAACAATGCCAATTTGAATATGACCTTTTTTTCCCCTTGACATAGGTTCCTAGTACCTATGTACTAATCCACCTAAGGAATGGGGCGATGGAGCTCCAGGACTTTTCCTATAGCAGGAGTGGTGATATCACCACCAGAAGCACTCGAAGTGCTGCTTCTGAATTTTTTTTCAAAAAGTCTTAGTCAAGAAAAGGTATCAGGCTCAGTATAAAGCAAACTGAGAAATTTGCTTAGGGACATATGTTAATATGGCCACCATCTTTTCCAAGAGGTACCAGACAGACAGTATGCTATTTGCTACAAAATGCTCATACTGCATTTTAAGCCTACAATTTTATGCAAATTTACCTAGAAGCAGTAAGGGGTGTGTGTGTGTGTGTGTGTGTGTGTGTGTGTGTGTAGGGGGGGAGGGGTGTTTGGTGAGGCAGAACTGCCCTACCAGAGTTCTTTGAAAAGTGCCCCACCACTGTGATCACGCAAACACTTACAACTCATGGGCTTTAAGCAACTGAAGCCCATGGGTTGTAAGTGTTTGCAGGATCACAGCCACTGCAGCAGCAGCAATGGCAGTACTTTTCAAAGAACTCTGGTAGGGCAATTCTGCCTCACCAGACACACCCTAACAGCACCTAGAAGTAGGTCCTGTTGAACATAGTGGGACTTACTTCTGAGTAAATATGCACAAGCTAGACTCTAACAGCCCTTTATATTTATCCAGGGTAATTTATTTTTCTTTTCTTTTGTTAATGGCCAATTCTCAATGTTTGTACATTCATCCTAAATTACTGCAACCTTCTCCAAGAGTCTGGAATGAAATGAATTTTAAATAAAGTAAAGTAATTGTCAAAGTAGAGATACAAGGCAAGAGGAAGTCTAATGTCCAATAAAGACATTTAAAGTGGATTTTTGCTCTATACTCTAAAATTGCAATCCTATGCACACTTTCCTGGGAGTAAGCCCCATTGAACTCTACTTCTGAGTAGACATGCCTAGGATTGGGTTGTTAGTGAAATGAGCATGGCCATAAGGGGCCTCATGAATTTACCACTAAGCTACTGGTTAGAACAGGAGAGTCACTTTTGTATCATAGAATCTATGACCTGGTCAGAAGTTTATGAGAAACATTCAGGAGTGGTCTAAAGTCGTGCTTCTCTCCCTCACTGATGCAGACAGCTTGAAAGGCTGAGCCTAGAGAAACTGACACATCTCCTTCCGCACTCCTAGGAAACAACCAAGCAAAAAACGTGACCCTATCACAGGGCTGGTGCCAAAAATCTTCACCCTGCGAATTCCCTGCCTAAAATATAGGCGGGACAAGTAATTTCATGACTGGGAAACGAGGAGTGGGGAGGGGGAGAGTCACGGTGACGTGCGATGCCTCTTGCGAAAGCCCCGCCGCCCCCAAGAAGATGGCTGGAGAGAGTGAGGAAAGGGACTGAGGGCCCAATCCTTTCCAATTTTTTTATGCTGATGCAGCTGCAATGCAGCCCCGACACCCTCTCCTTTTTGGGTCTGTGCAAAGAGCGTTGAACAAAGGAACTCCCGAAGTTTAACGCTGCGGAGAGTCTTAAAACACGAGTTGGTGCGCTAGAAGTTTGCGGGGAGCGGAATCCCGCGATGGGCTCTTGCGCCTCCCCCCAGCCCCACATTCCTCCAGGCTCTTTTGCCTTTAAGCCCCTTCTGCAGATGGGTGAATTGGTCACTGGCGCGTTCTTCCCTGTGTTCTTAACCTTTTTTTCGGGGGAGGGGGGGAGGCAAAGAAAAGAACTGAGGACGGTGCGCCGCTCTTTGCCACAGTCAAAAGACAATTTCCTGCCGTTCCCTGAACAGCTTCGTGGCTGAATTCAACTACTCTTCTTCGCCTGTTTTTGTGATTTCGGACAGACTTTATTTAAAGGACCAATTAAAATACCCGACCACAAGGAGCCCTAGTCTGTGTGTATAAGTACCCGGATGTGGTGCACTGAGTTCAATGGGACTTACTCCTAAATGTGCTTAGAACTGTGTAGTCCTAGGTTGCAGATTTACGAGCACGTACAACTCACTGAATACAGTGGGAATTGCTTCCGGGAAAAAAAAGAACTCCTGGCAAGATTGCGTTGGACCATTTAAACCGACTCTTCCAGCTGCACTAACCAGGGAGCAAGCTCCACTGAAAATACCGTAGTAGAACCTACTCCCGAGTAATCAGGTTACATATTGTGCTGTAACGCTACGATCCTAGAAGCACTTCTTTGGAAGTCATTCCAGAATACCGCACCCCTGTCAGTTGGTCGTAGCAAAAACTGGACAAAGTATTGTGTTATCATAAACATTAATTAATTTATTATCTTTCATTGTTAAGAGCCCTCCATCAGATGCAAGAATGTCACCTTTTTGGGGGGGGGGTGACTTCAGAATAAACGCGTTTAGGATGGTACCAGTTCTGCGATTCTAAGACTGCAATCTTATGCACACTTCCTTGGGAGTAAGCCCCATTGAACTCAGTGGACCATATTTGTGAGTTAACATACATAGACTTGCGCTGTAGACTTGCTACTCGAAAGTAAATCCAACTGAAATGATTGCTACTTCATTCCACGTCAGCATGAAAGAGGCTGAGGAGTTTAATCCAACTGATTTCAATTAGATTTCTCTTCTCCTTCTCTCTCCCCCCCCCCACATTTTCATCAGTCAGATCCTTATTGCTAAATATGTGTTTTACAGATTTTTGGATGTCACGTTCAATCCACATTCGATGGCGTCATTCTGGATTTAAACGTTACAATTTGTGTTCGGGTTTTTTTTTAAAAAAATAATACTTTCGACGTTCTTGCTGACTTTCTAATAGGCTTTACTTCTAGGCGACAATCAAAATCTTTCCAATCTGGATTTGAGGAATTATTTCTAATCCTGCCACTAGGATCTTTTTTTTAAAAAAATAAGAAGAATCCAGTAAATCTCCTCTAATCCCGGAAATTCCCGTTTATTATGAAGTCGATGCTGTCCCTGTATCTCTCTGGCATGCCAAAGCGCCGGGAAGTGTATTCCACGAGAGAGTGAGAGAGAGCGATTTTGCAAATATGTTAAAAGGATTAGGTCTTTTCGTCCAGCGCTCTGTAGTTGCCTCCCCGACTTCAGACTCAGCCACTCTCCGTTGAGACCGCTCAAATCTTGGTTAAGTAAACACCTCTTCGCCCCGCCCCCTCCAAGTTCTTCCACTTGCCAAGTTGATCATACGGTTAATTAATACTAACTGCACTTCCTACATCACATTTTGCCTCCAAGCTCTCTTCAATTGCCTTAATGATGGCCATTTACAACGGAGTAATTAGTGCAAAGAAAGGCTTCCAAAGGCATTAATTATCCAGGGGTACTTGAGTGGGTTTCTTAAGCAGGAATTGGCCTTTTTCACTCTGGAGCACGCGGCTGCGTTTCTTTCTCTCCCCCCTCCGCCCCTCCTCTGCTCAGGGTCGCCAATAAATGATGTTTTGAATTAATATAATGCATCGTGGAATATAGAATGCTCAATTCCTGGGCGCTCCCTGAACTTTTTGTGAGAAGCTTTTCTTGCTAATGTATATGTCAGTGTCATACTCTAGTCTCTCCCGCCCTTGGCTTGGCTTAAAAATAAGAGTTCCTAAAGAGAGTAACATAGAAGGCTTCTGAAATCCCAACCTCGCTATTCCGTGGAACCTGTTGACTACAAGATGACTAATGTTCCCAACCTGAGCAAAAAAAGAAAAAAAAATCCTTTAAATTCCATTGATTTCAATAAAACTTGAGTTCCACATAGATGTAGCTTTAACTTGCTGCTTTGATCAATGTCAGTCCAACTGGTAGGATATCTACCAAAATGACTATCCCATTTGATTGAAATAAACACATTAATAAAACAATTACAAATAAAATCTTGTTTTGACAGTGTAATCTTTTTTTGACTTATTGGTATTGTTGTTTTTTTCACTGTTAAGGGTCAAATCCCTAAATCACATTTTTAACCAGCCTGAGTAATCTGGAATCGTTTACCACCTCTAGTTCATTATGAGAGTAACTACAAGATCATGCGTTCAAAGAGCTGGAGGACGAAAATCTTTTGCTACCTTGATTGTGAGTACAGAAGGCTGTCTAACTGGCACCAAGGGGTAACTACATACAGATATTCCTTGCTTCACATGCTCTAAAGAGCACAGTTCTGGTTAACGACCTCAGAATAACCATTCTCTGTACTAATTCGGAATGGGAGCTCTATGCCACCCTTACACAAAGAGTTTACAGACAGCCCAACTGCCCGAGGAAAGATAATTTATGTTCCAGTCGTTTGGTCGTCTGAATCCACCTATCACGTGTAAAAAAGGATTTTTAACGTCAGGCACAGATGCCTGGGTAAACTGGGTAGAATTTCTTTTTGCCCCACAGTGGCCATATGATTGTGAGTAATCGAAGTGGGGGTCTATAAAACTGTTGAGGGGTAACTAATCTGAGTTAAACGTTAGCAAATACCAGGGGGGGGGGCTGGTATTAGAGGACACTTCTTAAATACTAGCTCCGCCAAGCTGGCATAGGAAGCGAACCCTTTTCCTTTCAGTCCTGGAAGGAGAAAGTGAGGAGGAATAAAAGTGATGAATTATCCGGCTCCCACAACCATAATAAATCAGCTCGGGTGTGATTCCCGATCAATTCCAACTAGTCATGAATATGCTAAGTAAAGCGCAGGACAGTGTTTTAGACAGTTATTTCTTCATTAAGGATCACTCAGTGATTTCTTTCACAAATGCTCTAATCTGATTTCCTTTTGATTTCCATTAGAGACAGTGAATAATGACATTTAATTTAGCCCTGCGCCATAAAACCCAAAGATATTTGCTCGTAATTGAATTACTGCCTGCTCCTCACTATGGTCTCATAACTTTCAATTATAACCCTGACAGCTGGGCGATATGAGTTGCCGGTACAACACTAAAAATAAAAGGTTAATAATGAGTAGCTACCGTAGGAGCTCCAATTTATTTACAGCACATTTCCACACTAAATTGAAACTAGAGCCTTTAACAACAAGGGACAGGTGCTACAGACTGGGATTAGGAGGCAATTCTGAGTATTAAAATATCTTTGGGTCCCCCTCCCCCGTCTCTCCTCTTTACCCCTTGTTTTCACTATCTTTTTTCACCAAGAATAACACCGAGTCCTATTTGGCTGATCGAGCCCAGTTTACGTTTTAATTAATGGTCCCCTCTAAAACGGCTCTTCTCGATCGCCTCTTCTCTTTCAGATCCTGTGCGTGGGCGGGGATATTTTCCCCGTTTCCAATTCCTATGAGAATCCTGTAAGAGAAGCGGGGAGCGCTGGGGGGAGGGGAGACCAAAAAAAAAGGAGAAGGGGATGGAATATTTCAAAACCTACAAGCACTTGAGACACCAATTTTCCTGTAACTATGAATATCCTGTTAAGGTGCCGCGCTACTCTGGTAATAAACTACTTGAAAGAAGGAGTGCAGAATTCAATTACAAGTAATTTATTTTTATAGAAACACTACAAGTAATTTATTTTTATAGAAACGCTGCATCAAGGCTCTGGCAAGATATTGCAGAGTCTCGGCGAGAAGGAGCTGGAAAGATGACATAAAAGTTGATGTCCCCTTCAGCCAAAGTTTAATCTTTTCATTCATTTATCTTGGGAGGTTAGATCAATGGGGGGGGGAGGGGGCGGGATAGAACTCATCATTTCCTGCTCCCTCTGAATACTCCCTTGATAGTCTCTCCTCCCGGAGAGCAGCAAATCAACAAGCCCCATTCCCTTACTCGCGATTTTCGTGTTTAAAAGACAGAAAACGGGGGAGCTGGTTGTCATTTGTTTGGGGGGGGGGGGAAACTGCCAAAGAAACAGGCATTAAAAAAGTTATTTTACAGATCGGTTCACAGGCGCTGTAGCTATTCAAAATATAATCTCCACGACGACCATTACAGGTCCGGCCTTAACGCAAGTGGACACCCATTCAAATTAGTGGGGTGTTGGCGCTTAAGTACTTGGGATCCTGTTTCAGTGTGGATCCTTTCCCTTCCGCCCTCACTAGGGAGATCGAAATAAAGTTAACTGGAAGGAGTTTTCACAGCGTGGTCGCTCCGTTCAGACCGAGAACTCGAACGGACCGTGACGTCCACGTGTCTTTGACCTTGAAGCAGTATGTTGTACACACACGCATCGGCGTTCTACAAGTTGATCTTATAATTCCCCCTTGTTACGTCGCATCTGTTTAGGGGAAATCGACCCACCGTCGGCCCAACGTGTCGCCTAATTTTGTTTTTGTTCTTGATATCCAGTCTCTCAAGCACAGAACCCCTATCTGATTTGCTGTTATTTTGACTGTGTGTGCCTGTGTGTTTAAACAGCAGCAGCAGCAGCAACAACAACAATCTATTCCAACAGCCCGGGCCGAATCGCCAGTACACAAATAACCCAAACGTATTTGCAAGGATTTGGAGACATGTTTTAAGGAAGATGAGGGTAAACTAGAGCAGATGGGGCTCTATGAATTCATACCCTTGTTATGCAAGTCAAATGGAGGCACGTTTCCCCCGGCTCTGGATAATCCAGTCCCAAAGCACCCAACCAGCCTTGCTTTATCCATACCAATTGTTCTCCGAAGTCGTCCCCCCTCCCGCAAAAAAAAGATCGACAAGAAGAAAAAGAAAAGTGAAGGCCGCTGCCTGGGACTGCTAATGGGGCGCCTCCTTGGCTAGTGCTTGATTTGACGCTTCGAATATTCCGAAGAAGCCGAACGTTCTAAGGGGCAAGAAAGCATCAGTGGCTGGAAGGCTCACCTTTGCCCTAGCTCCTCCGCATCCTCCTTCTCCGCATCGTCACGCGTGCCTCAGCCTTGCGTGCCACGAAAGGGGGTTAATCGTGGGCTCGAGATGCGCGTCTAGGCCAGGAGAAGTCTCTTCTGCCTGGCCCTCCAGTCTTACCTGGACTCTGGCTTCAGACAGCCCCAGCCTTTGGCTCAGCTCCTCCCTCATGAAGGCATCCGGATAGTGAGTCTCGTCAAACAGCCGCTCCAGCTCGTTCAGCTGTTCCAGTGTGAAATTGGTTCGGCTTCTCCTCTGCTTCAGCTTGGTCTGCCCGTCCTCGTCTTCGGATTTCACGTCGTCCCGCTTGTCTTTGCACTCATAGATCCCTGCCAGGGGGAAGGAAACGAACACAACACAGCTGGGCACCAGAACCCTTTCCTGCATTTCCTCCAAAGGGCTGTACAGGAGGGAGGGCTAGGCGCACAGCTTCTCCAGGCCCTCCAAGAAAGGCAAACAAGTGGAATACATCTGAGATGAGGGGTGTTAGTAAGTTTGTGAATTGCACAGGAGTCTTCATCTTGTTAAAACAGAATCCAGTGCCATTCTCATTCCACAGAAATCTTTCTTTTCAATTCACTTTTTGACCTCCACAGAATCATCCCATATTGTCAGGAACAGACCAAGTATTTAACTAAGGTGAGTGTGCATGCATGCATGCATGCATGCATGCGTGTGTGTGTGTGTGTGTGTGTGTGTGTGTGTGTGCACGCGCGCGCATGCACACACATGTGATTGCATATGGGTGTGTTTTTGTCTTTAGGGAGACCTTTATTAATTTAGCTACTTCTATGAAATAGAAATCACAGTTCTCTTTTATTGTAACACAGACACAGGCACAGGCACAGGCACAGGCACAGGCAGGCAGGCAGGCAGGCAGACACACACACACACACACACACACACACACCTTATTTTTTTCTGAAGGTCCCAGCATCATAGACGTCAATACATGTCGGCCATCAGGCCTATGGACTGTGTCCGGCTTCTCTGAACTGCCAAGCCCTCCAGAACCAAATTATACAGCCCAATGTCCCAACACAAGCTAAGCAACAATTTATAAAAAGTACATTAGAAGAGGAAATAGCACCATCCTGTTCTTGAAGGAGACTTTTGGGGACATCTACAGTCTGTGGTTAGCTGGTGGGGAACAGAAAGAATGTCCTAAGCTGAACAGAGACCTTAGCATGCATTCTAGAAATGTGTGAGGAAAATGTGATGTTTTGTAACAAACATGAGGGATCCATTTGGCTAAGCAATAAGAGAGAATGTTTCCCCCCCTCTATATTCAAGTAAATATCAATCCTCATAGGAAGACATCAGGCATAATATAAACAAATTACTTTTAAGGAATATTACAAAGACTTGTTCCTATATATCCAGGATCAGAAGGCCCAAATGAATGGATTTGTCCTGTATTTGAAAATTCATGGGGACTACAGGGACTGGAAATGAAAGAACCAGATCAGGTGAATGACTGACCTCTGGCAGGATCAGGCAAAAAGACCGCCTCTTGCAGACCCTTGTTTTGTAAAAGCAAGAAAAGTATGATCAACCTGGTTCGTCTCAAGCCACAGAAGGCAAAGTATTGTCTTCCTTTCTAGGGAAGCTGTCTACTCCCAGAGGCAAATCAATAAGAAAAGTGTTGCCCTAACAGGACCCCAGCACAGCTCCAAATGATTGAACAAGCATAATGTGTGTCCTTCTGTAAGGATGTGGCCTAGGCAATTCTCTCTGCCCTGCTTTCATCAGGACTAGCTGACCTGCAGGTCTTCTCTGGAGCTCCTCTCTTTCTACAAGGTGTTGCTCATAGAGAAAACTCACTTTTCAAAAGAAAAGGAGCATGTGATGTTACTCTTGGTGGACAAGGGAGGGAGAGAGACTGTTTTTTCAGTCATATATCATCTCTTCTGAACTTGACATTCAGTACTGGGGAAATACCGTACTACATTAATCCTCTTTTTGAGCTATATAGCATTGGAAAGCCCAGACCAGGATACAACCATGAATGAAGATATGAGCTCCCTTTAGCCAAAATAGAAGCAAGTCCTAATCAGTTCAATAAGATTTATTTCCTAGCAATGTCAAAATGCATTCCTTGAAAGTAAATCCCACTGCGTCCCAGTATAACTGGCCTATGAAGAAAATGTGGTTGGGACCAGGAACATAATTATTCATTTGTTAAGTGGCTCAATCATTGTTTATTTTAAATAAGAATAGCAATAGTGTCTCAATTTCACTTGCTGGAAGTGTTCCATTTAAATCAATAGATAGGTTGATTTTAAAAGATAGGTTTATCTCACTTCCAAATAGGTAGGTTAGGGGCCAAAGGTACTTGATCTTAACACCATCTTTCTTCTTCTGATAAATCCTGTGGATTTTTAGTGGAACACGCTTAGCCCCAGTAAAAAGTGCTGAGAATCCTTGTCCAAGTCTCAAACTGAACACAAGGAGCTGCTTAAACAGAGAGATATTTCCATTTTCTTCTATCCCCCTTTTAGTACATTTTGAAGAAAAAAATATGAGGAAGGACTCAATGTTAATAATATTATATATAAAAAAATTAAAGCCACATTATGGCTACAAACTGCTCTGGGTTTGCCATTGCATGCTGTGAAATTGATCAGACAAAGGTACACAATTCTACAATAGATTATTATCTCCAGCACTGGGATCTCTCAACACGTTCTCTAGGATTCACTTGCACTCATTTCAGAGGAACTGACTTCCAGCCCAGTCTGCCTCTGATCGTAGGTGTTTGTTTTTTTCCTCATCAATGTCAGACTGGCCTCGGAACTCCAGTTGTGCCTTACAATCATTCACAAATATGGTAATGATTTTTTTTTGGCCTGTAATGTTTTCCTTCCTGCTACTCCATACCTTCCTGCTAGTTGAGGTAGTACGCTTTGGAATTCAATATTTTTTTTAAAAAAATGAATGATGTCTTGATTGGACAAATTGATAAATCTGAAATATGATTTCTTTTCTAATTAGCATTATTAAGCTGGGGTTTCAGGGAGGAAAAGAAAATCAAGCTACCGTTTATTATTTCCTGTCCTTAACTTATCTTTTAAATTAAAAGGGGTATAATGTCACAACCACAAAATGTAGAATTATTAAACATATGAAGAAATGAGGGTTTGGCACATACAGATTTTAGTTAAAAGGCCTTTCTGAAAACGATTGAAGGAGGGAGCTTTTGTAATGGATGAAAATCCTACAGATCTCCTGAAATCTCCTACCGCATTCCTATCCACTGTTATTATTTTAGGAAACAAATGAGCTGAATGGGTGGTGGAACCGGATAATTATAAGACATGCTTCGGGTTCTATTAAATGTCCGAATTCGTCCTTTAACATCCCACAGAGAAACATTCGCGTGGCTGGCCCCGTTTCCACACCTAAGAGATTGTTGCATTTAATTCCATCACGTTTACATGCTCGCCCGAGAGGCACGAAGCCTGTTCCAATGACCCCAAAACACACCCTTGACTTTCTAAATGACTTTTCCTCCGCGTTTTTTTTTTTAAAGGCTACGTTTTAAATGTCTCCGTCCATAGGCGGACGAAAAACGGTCGAGGGAAAAACTCGATCTAGCATCAGGGATTTGGAAAGAGGAAGGAGCTGAGCTCAGGCCAAACTGGTAGAGAGAGAGAGAGAGAGAAACGGTATGGAAAAAAAAAAAGCCTGGATCGGCGGTTTTCTTCAGGTTTTCTCTCTTTTTCTCGGCTTTTGTTGGAGTCTCCCAACTCTCTAGCTTCCCCGTTTTTAAAAAAAAAACAGCCACAACTGAAGCCACACTGCAGAGATGCAGCCGGACATCCTCCGACTCATACGCGCGAACAACATAAAGCGAATCTCCAAACAGGACAATATAATAGGCACAATAAAACGGGTCCCCTGCCTGAAAGCTGCTTCTTTCTGGTCTATTGTTTAAAGCTCCCGGAGAGAACGGCTAAAGTTACCTCTCCTTTGAGCCGCACGAGGGTTCGCTCCTGCTGCTGTGGCGGTCGTGTTGGGGAAGCAGACCGTGTTGTGAAAGGGTGGCTGCGGTCACTCGGAGGAGACTTTTGGCCCTGGAAACAGCAGGGATCGGCCCATCCCAGCCTCCCCCCCCCCGTCTTTGTCTGTACGTGGAGGGGGACAGTGATTCCACCCCCCGGCTTACCTTCGGAGGTCCTGCTGGCGTGGTTGAAGTCCTTGAGCTTGTCCTTGTCGCTCTCGGCGTGGTCCTTGAAGAGGTGGACCGGGCAGTGGGCGCCGCTCTCGGCGATGTCCTGCAGGCTGGCGGCGTCGGAGTTGCCCAACTCCCGCGACCGCGCCAGCCCGCTCTCCAAAACTTCCCGGTACGTGATGGTCTCCTTCTTGTTGCCGCTGCCCCCGCCGCTGCCGCCGCCGCCTCCTCCGCCGCCGCCGCCGCCGCCGCCGCTGCCGGTCTCTTTGCTCTTCTGGTCGAAAGATTTGGAGACAAACGCGGTAAGTTCTTCCATGGCGACCCG
>JAJKFI010000006.1:12006163-12022587 GCA_029204185.1 Lerista edwardsae | reverse complement strand
TCTCTCTCTCTCTCTCTCTCTCTCTCTCTCTCTCTCTCTCTCTCTCTCTGTGTGTGTGTGTGTGTGTGTGTGTGTGTGTGTGTGTGTGTGCGTGTGTGCGCCCGTGTGTGCCCAATACACTACAAGCTCCTGTCCCATGTGGATTAACCTGAAAAGCTGACAGGAACGTAAGGCATCATTTCTACAGATGCTCTGAAAGTGAGCGGAGGGCAACCCACTTATTAACCATGATTAGGACAGGTCAGTTCGTGTTTGCATTAATATCCAGTAAGAGATCTGGAGTATGGCAGTGAAAAGATGAAATGCGCGGGTTGAATTTTAAAAGAAAAGAAAAAAGAATTTTCAAAACCATCACCGGTTCTCTGGAGGGAGGTGACACGCTCAAACAAATGCCAAGAAGTTTTACATTAAATTGCTTCAGCACTGGATTGTTATTTTTGCAATCTATTGCAAATCTCCCTGATCGAAAGGTGGGATAGAATGAATGAATAAGACGCACTGTACTGTTCTGTTCTGTTCTTAGAAACAGGGGAAATGATTCAGAGCCCAATCCTAGGCTTGTCTACTCAAACGTAAGTCCCATTATAGTAAATGGACCTTACTCCCAGGTAAGTATGGATAAGGTTGCAGCTTCATAGAACCTTTTTGCCCCTTTCCACTCTCCAAGCCTTCTGCCAAAGTGTAAGGACCACTACGATCTTAAGCACCTAGGGCCCAATCCTATCCAAATGTCCACACCGGTGCATTCACAATGCCGCCTCCTTGAGGAGACCTCTGCGATTGCTACCTCACCACAGGATGCAGCGCACACCTTGTCAGCATGGCTGCGTCAGTGCTGGAAAGTTGGGTAGGATTTGGCCCTTAGACGGTTCACAAGTGTCCTTTTCTCTACACTTTCAGTGTGAAGATCATGCACGCTTCCTTCTGCTGTCTGTTCCTGGTAGTCACCTAACAAGCATAAACCCAGGCAAATTCACGTATGAAAACATGGCAAAGAACGGGTATACCAATCTCCCCCCCCCGCCCCAATCCGTTTCCCACCTTTGTAAGGAAAAAGTCACCTGAAAAAGATTCAGGTAGAGGTGTTGAACGGCTGCAGTATTTAGCACACTTTATTACAATACAATTCATTTGTGATGTGTGGGGTTTTCTTCCAAAGTAATAGAATAAGAGGGATCAGAAAACTTTGTAAAGAATGCAAGTCTTTTCACCAGCGTGTAGGCAAGTTGGGCAATATGCGATTATCTCCCAAAAAGTGAGGAAATTCATCAGCATTTCCTCGGGTCTCTAAGTTGGATCTTACCCAGCCAATGACACACTCATTCTTTCTTTTTCTGCAATGTCTGATTGATTTTGTTTTCTCTTCCAGAGACACGGAAGGGCGTAATCCCAGGTTCTTGCATGGCCTCATCACTTCCTGGACATTCAGACGACCAAATTATGCCGGTTGGAACTTTCTCCTCTGGGCTACCTACCTCGGAGTACTGTCCTCCTATCAAGTGATAAGGAGTTTAAGCAGGCATCAAGTGCAGAGGTTTGTCGGAAACCGTGTGGCAGAGTGTGGGTTAAAATGGTCGTCTGTATGCACACGTCCTGCGAGATCGCGTCTTCCTTCTTCCGGAGCCTGGTTATGATTGAATCCCCGTCTCTGGGCCTAGACTAGAGGCTCTGCGCTCCGGGGCCATGGGAGCAGACGAGGAGGGGCTGTGCCACTCCCAGCTGTTCAGGAAGAAGCGAGGCGTGGGGGGTGGGCACTTCTGCATCCATATAAGGGCCCTACTGAACTCAAGCCCGGGAAGCAAAACCACTTCCATATTTTTCTCCCTGACATTTTTACGAGCGCCCCGTCGCAAACATAGGTTCGCCTATTTGCAACACAAATTAGGGTTCGTTCTCTGCTAGGAGTTGATGAATTGGGCCATGGAAAAAGAAAAGGCCATGGGGGAGGGGAAAGGGCCGAGGGAGACGAAAGGCCAAACCTTGGAAGGAGCGTTTGGAAAATGCATCAATGTGACCTAGATCCCATCAGGGGACTGGTGAACTTTCTCCAAGGTGTCCACTTTGCCTTGTACAGGGCGGTTAGGAATACGTTCCCTTCCCTCCCCTACATGAAGGGAAGCCTGTTTTTCAGATCCATGGTCCACTCCTCCGCGCAAGCCCTTGAGCAAGAGAACTTCCAGGTGATTCCTGCTATCTTCTCTGCGAGAACCTTCTTCTTTGCTTCAGCCGGCGGACAGCGAGGAGCACTCCTAACAGTGCCCCCCCCTCTCTCCCTCTCTGTGTGTGTGTGTGTGTGTGTGAGAGAGAGAGTGAGTGAGTGAGTGAGTGAGAGAGAGAGAGAGAGAGAGAGAGCGAGAGAGAGCGAGCGATTTTAACTTCTGCGCTTCACTCTTTACAGGGAAACTCGAATCCAATTGTACTCGATCTCTTCCGGTCACACCAGCTATTGCTGGAACCAGGAACAACCAAACCGTTTCCCCACTTTCGGTTTGACACGGGTCAAACTCCAGCTTTCTGGAGATCCATGCCTGACAAGATTGCTTTTATTTGTGGAGTCAGAGCCCGGCACCCGCGCACGCGCACGCACACGCACACAGGGGGACGCAAGCACGCGCAGTTCCTTCGGACAAATGGAAATAGGCCTGCTGGAGCGGGGCAACGAGCCGAAGTGAACAGCCCCTCTATCAACAGAGTTTCCTTCTTTGCCCTCTTTGATCCAGATTAAGGACGTGGGCTCTTTCTCCCCCCCCCCCCGCTCCTCCCTTCAATGTAGATGAAAGAGAAAGAGGACGAAAAATAACGTAGCCACGCAGTCTGTGCTAATGAAAACCCGACGGTGAGCGAGGGAGGGAGCGCAACGCGCCCCCGCCGACCCCTCTCGCCAGCCCTTGGTGCCGTCTCCCAGCTCCAGCGGCGCTCTTGGTTCTTTCCCGCACAGTCGACACGGCACCCCCCGGTGCGAACGATCCTTGCAGCGTTGCCTCTTTCGGAGGAACTAGCCCGCTTGTTTCCTGAGGCTCAAACAAGTCTGGCAACTGAAGGCAGACACATTTCCGAGGGTTTCTCCGGGTCAGGGTCCTCGGGGCAGCGCGGACAAACCAGTCGGAGGAGCGCCGGGGGACGCCAGAGTAGAGTAGCTACACGCACACGTTAATAGCATGTGGGCACCATCTGGCATGCTGTATGCCATACACATACAAGGGAGAGAGCGGGTGATAGCACATTACATCCTGGTCCTCCTGGCTTGGCTGGAGCAATTGTGACTCGCTGCGATTACATGCAGGCGGCAGGACGGAAGGATCTCTCCCACCGTCCCTTATTCGCGCTCTGAGCCGGGACGTGGACTGCGCGGGTGAGCATGAAGTGCCCTCCCGAGCACCGCCGACGTGCCCACGCACGCAGTAAGCAGGTCCACCAGGCGCTGGGGAAGCGCGATCGAGTCCGCCAAGCGCTCGTCGCGAGGCTGCCGCAGCCCAGACGGCACAATTCAGTCGCCGTCACGCAGGGGTGCTTGTCTTCTAACCGAACTGCTTCTCTGACATGGCTCGGAAGGCTGCCTGCCTCGAATCAGGAAAAGGTTTCTGAGGGAGGCCCAGGGAGTGGTAAACATTCCCCAAGGGCGAGCGCGACTAAATTTGTCGGGGCTGGGGGGAGTCCCGGTTCCACCACCGCCGAGGCTACTTGGGAAGAGAATGACGACGGCGAGCAGGTTGATGGGGTTATTAAAACTCCCAGGACTTGCTGAGGAAAGATCTAGTCAATAGATAATCACAGATCTTGTACCATGTAAACCTGGGAGCTTAAAATACAGCTGGACTGGCAACTGCTCTCTCTCTCTCTCTCTCTCTCTCTCTCTCTCTCTCTCTCTCTCTCATTTCAGCCACAGTAACTCCGATTCATCGTACATCAGTTCTCCGGCTGGAGAGTCCCAGACACTCCGATAGCATTTTGGCTCATTTACACGAAGCCCAGTAAGCATCTTTTTTAGCAAATGGCCTTCCCCATTCACTTTCTCTCTCCTCCCGCTCCCACAGCTTCGAATCCAGATTTCCACAGCACATCCGTTCTGGGACAGTTTGTTTTATGAATTAAAATAGATGTTCTTCTAATGCTATTCAGGTTGCGTTTTGGGGTGTTGGATTCTGTTTTGTTTTGTTCTTTTTTTAATGAGTGGGTGGACATAAACCTGTTTTCTCTTTTTTATTTCTTCCTATTTTTTTAACCTCCCATAAACCATAAAATATTTATAAGGATTGATCGAGGGATCTCAGAGAGGTTTTTTTTCCTTAACACATTTCATATGATGGCTTTAAAAAAAAAAAAGATTAGAACATGCCGTCTCTTTTATGCTCTTATTGATTTAAGCAATAGCCGCGTCTCCCGTGGAGGAGCTAATAGATTTAAATTCAAATAGCGGCCCTCAATCGTGATTATGAATGGATTGGATTGATCCACCCCAGCCACACTGCCCATCTTATGAAATTTAATAAAAGGCGTGATTATGGAGAGGGAATGCATTGCCACCATCACGTGACACCCTTTCCCACCCCAATTTAAAGATTTATTTTGGGATCGTCCGATGGCCGCCACAAGAGGCAAATGCGTTGGGATGAATCAGCTTTTGTATTACCAACACAGGGTATAATCCAGCGGGAAGTTCTCCTGCGTAAACGCTGTGGAAACCAGAGGTCGATGCGTTCCCCTAGTAGGACCTCATAGGAAGGTTCCCGTAGGAAGGTTCTTTTCCCTTCATAATTCACTCTTACGACTATCCCCTTGGAAATTCAAAAACTTCCTTGCGGTTATAATGGGGGGGGGGGCTTAAGGGACAAACAAATCTTCCAAAAACAACTAGAAGTCTTGGATTTCTCTTCAGATTGATATTTTTTAAAGAGTGTATCTTTTAAAAATATGCAACTTAAAAGTGCATCTTCGAAGGAACGGTAGGCTGCATATCTCTGTAACATAACATATGGGGTTAATAGGAATTGGGGTTAATTTCCACTGTAATTAGCAAAGCGGAACTCATTCTGAAATGTTAAGGGCAGGATCCAGCCAACGTGAAACATTTTAAAATTATTTTAACATTGACTGGATTGTGCTTTAAGTTTTCCCCCTTTTTCTTTCTTTCTTGCGTTTTCCCTCCAGATGACGGGAAATTTAGCAAAGAAAGAAAGAAAGAACTCTCCACTTCTAGTTTGTCTATCCAAATTCGTTTTATATAGCACTCCAAATAGTTGATTCTGGAACTATGAACGACACATTCATTCATTAATCTAATAGCCTTTCAACAAACCAGTCTTATCATTTGATGAGTCCCTTGTTAGACCTCGTTCATTTCTGAGAGCAGAATTCTAATGAGTCTGGGAACATCTCAAGAGTCTTGACTCAAGCAGTGTTAGGAGGAAAAAAGGCAGCAATCATGATACCCGTAGTTACAAATCGAAGGATCATTGTGTTGTGAGAGTCTAGATCAGCAATTTTCAACCTTTTTCATCTCATGGCACACTGGCAAGGCACTAAAATGGTCAAGGCACACCATCAGTTTTTGACAAAGGCACACTGTGCTACCAGCGGAGGGCTGACATCCCCCCAGTAGCCCTACACAGCACACCTGAGGACCATTCGTGGCACACCTATGTGCCAGGGCACAGTGGTTGAAAATGGCTGGTCTAGATAGAGAGGTACCATTCCTAATGTCATGGGCCTGTGGCAACATCTTCATATGACATTTTTTTTAACAACACCTCTGCAAAGTTGGCAGATTTCAACTCCTCACTTTGAGGGAGGAGCAGGACTAGGTTTGTGTTTCTTAGTATGCATCTCCCAAGCCTCTGTTCAGTGCCAGCACCCAGCCCCTCTGAGACAGACAAGGCACAAAGCGCCATTCTCTAGCTCCAAAGATGCCACACTTCTCTGAGATTCAAAGTAAGGTTTCAAAGGCATAACTACCTCCCTGAGATACTTCAGCCCTTTCTGGAGCCTTAGACAAAGAAGTTCTTCCCTAGATCCAGAAGCAGGTTCATTCACGTTGGACCACTTACAAATGGCACACTTTAATTGAAAATTTATCAAAAATGTAAGACTTGGCAGCTTTGTATTTGGCAACTGATGTGGTGAGGCAACTGACTTATTCAAAGAATTAAGCAGTTTAGTCAACAGCCATCCTTTATTAGGGAGACGTCCGTATGCAGGGTAACTTGGGTTCACTCGCCATCAAGCCCAGTGCTACTGTGGTTAGAGTCAGTCAACGTGAGCATTACCAGTTACCAATTACCAGTAACCAGTGAGCATTACTAGTTTCATACATAAGAACAGCTTTGCTGGATCAGGCCAAGGGCCCATCTAGTCCATCTCACAGTGGCCCACCAAATGCCTCAGGAGCACGTAGATATTTGCATCTCGTTGCCACTCCCCTGCATCTGGTGTTCTGAGTAGCCTAGCCTATTTACCATCACTTATGCCCAGTGAAGACACCACACTATGGCTTAGGTTTAACTTTATTAAACACAAGTGACCAATTTTTAAAACATGAAACCTACTGAACATGACATCCCTCCCTCGCCAGTCTGGGACAGGCAAAAAAAAAAAAAAAAAAACACCTGCCATCCGTGGCCAATTTGGATGACAGAAAAAAATTCCCTCTCGGCACTCCTGATGATCTCAGCTGGTCTAATCAGGTAATCTCAGACTGGACATACCCATCATAGCTTGGAACCTGTGGTGGAGTTTTCCTCCAACAAGAGAAAAGAAGAGATGCATCACGCACTGCAGAAGGGATGAGGTATCCTGGCCTGCAAATAGTGGCTGGCTGAGAGCCTCCATAGCGGGCAGCTTGCATGTGGTGAGGGCAATGCCTTTTTTTTTTTTTTACATGCAATAATGATTCACAACTGAGTGAACTAAAAAGGGTATTTCTGTCTTTCCATGGTTTTCAGTGCTCAAGGGTAATGTCCTTCAGTTTAATGTCCAGATTTTGAGAGAGAGAGAGAGAGAGAGAGAGAACGCTCCTGCAAATTGTTAACATTTTTTCATTATTTTCCCCACTAGGCGTTCCAAAAAACTGCTACTTTCCCCCAATTCGTGGGGAAGATTTATGGGATCGTGAAGGCAGCTAGTGTGGAAATATTATACAGTGGAAGTTTGGCGTCTCTCTGGGATTGTACACCATTTGATAGCTTGTTCCAGATGTTAATATCTTTTGCCCGCGCGCACAAACACAAATTAGTGTATTAGAAGGGAAGCTACTTATTTATTTAATTTTCCCCTCCGAGGAAGACATCCCAGTTATTGGAGGTGGGGGCTGGATTTTTATGGCATTCATTTACGAGCTGATGGCACTAATGCATAACTGGGTGGATGAACGACCTCCTCTGGGCGCAGCAGACAGGAGACGCTCGCAGCCGGAGAACGGGGTGGCCGTAAGGAACGGGCACAGCTCAGAGGGCTGGCTTTGTGCAGTGGTGCCCTAGCCGAACGCGCCAACAACAGAGATATCTGCGGTCTATATGGGCGCCCAGACTTGCCGATCGAGTGATTTGTATCGAGTGATTTGTATTGCAGCATTCCTTAGTGCCTGTGGCTTTCGCTGGCTTGTTCCTTTCCTTTCCCCACAGGTCTCCGAACTAGGAAGACGAACACGGTGCTAGGCAAATGTTCAGCACTAGGAGGCACGTCTCATTAGCGCCTCTAGAAAGGCTTCGGAGTCAGTGTGCTCAGATTCGAATCCAAACTCATTCACTGTCCGAACTCATTTCCTTGCAGATCGCTTTTCCGCGAGGTATCCTTAAGACTGCACCCAAGAGCTCAGAAGGCTACTTCCAGCCAGGCATTCCTCTGAGGCAAGATGATCAACTGTGAGACTAGGCCTCCCAGCTTCAGCTGATTTTGGATCCGATTCCACCACCACCACCCCCAAAATTAAGCACTTTCCCCACTGACTGAAACGAGAGCGATTGACAGCGCAATCCTACGACCCCGAAGTTCCACTGTCTTCAGTGGGCCGAACTTCAAGGTGAATTGATGTTTAGCTTTAATTAAAATAGGCGATAGGATTGCAGTTATTGACCGTCGACGCTGATCGACAGAGCTCTCCTTGAAATCAACCAATGAAACGTTCTTCACTTTGGCAGGGTAAGGCCCTCTCTGTTTAGGAGGGACTTCCACGCCGGTCGTGAAGACAGTTCTTTGGAACTGTTAAGAACATTGTGCACTCCGAACACAGGCGCTGCCCGATCCAAAGCTTGTTTATTCACCTCATTTCCAGAAGATATATTTAATAGGGAATTATGGTAATATATCCCTTTGAAATCAGCCCATATTGTCTCACTAGCAGTTTGATCTTCATTCAATATCCTGGGTTAAAAGTTCCTACTGAAATCAACGACGCTGAACTTTCAGGAAAATAGTAACCTATACGTGTTACTCGGGAGTAAGCTCAACTGAGGTTTGTTCAACAGGGTTAACCCTCCTCCCGAGGGAACTTCTCAAGCTCACCCAGAGAGATCTATATAAATGATATGGAAACCAGCGGCACTTCCTGTCTGACTCGGAGTAAAGAAATAGGTTCAGAATTGCAGCTTAGATGACGGTAACGATCCGTCTCCAGCATTCCAGGGGGCAGAGAGCCGGGAGTCCGACTTCGCTGTGCTGTGTACTATTCAGCGGTGGACACAGCACAGCGAAGTCGGACTCCTGACCGACTCTCTGCCCCCTGGAATGCTTGACCCGTTCACACGTGTCGGTGGTTCCCTTCATTCTAATATGCATGTGATGATATTATACGCGATGACTGGCAACTGAACACGGGAACCAGGCGAAATACAGTGCGGGAAGAAGCCATCGGGGAAGTTCCACCTCCGGCATGCCATTCTGACCGACCGTGCACACGAGCGATTCGCCTCCTGAAGCGGGAGTCCCCGAGTGCGGAGCACGTTCCCCCGCCAAGGGACTTACTTCGGAAGGAAGACTGCGCAGCCCACGCACTCCGGAAGAGAGAGCCGCCGTTTCTGCCCAGCCTGCAGACACATTTCTCGCAAGAAGGCCGGCCTGGGACGGAATCTTCTCCCTTTAGATGGAGATGGACGACGAGAGAAGGGGGGCTGCGTGGGGAAGATGCCCTCACTCGCCCCATCTGCTTCCAATCCCCCCAGGCCGCCACAGACAATGCAGCAGGGAGGCCCAGGGAGCTCGTCTGGCCCCTCGCCGGAGCCGGGGTCCAGCTGCAAGCAGCGGCTTCCTGCCACTGACCAGCCAGGGCTTGGGGGGGGGGCTGCTTCTCCCCCGCCACTCTCTGCTGGGGCTTCTGGCCTGAGGCGAAGCTCAGGGCGAAGGGAACAGCTCCGCTGGCCTGCTGCTGGACACCGGCCAGGCGCCCCCCTCGGTTGGCCCAGAAAGACTCTTTCGCCGAGAGACTGAACGGCGATGTTCGTAGCGAGATGCCGGGAGGCTGGCTGGCTCCTTTTCCCTATCGGCGCCCAAGACAACAGGGGGTGTATTCAGCGACGCCAGCCTTTCTCCGGCACTGCGATAGACGCCACTTGGCAGTCTTGGGTTCAAGTTCCACTCCTGTCACACTTTGACGCCCGTTGGGACTCTCGTTGGGCTTAGGAGTCTTCGCCCACTTCCTTGGTCGCATTGAACACCGCGGAACTTTCTCCCGGGTAAACGTGGCTCAAGACAGACAGCGAGCAAATCACTCTCCCCTTTAGCGCCCAGAGCACGTTACTGTACAATCTGATCCTTAATACTTCAGAAGGAGGCAGCCAAACCATTGGGTTTGCCAGAACCGCATCACCAAGGGACCCCTTGATCACAGGTCTGGAGTCACAACCCAGCCAGAAAGGATTTTTGTTTTTGTTTTTTCCAGCTCGCCTCACTTGGACCACAAAAGGCTTCCCACGGAAGCAGTTTCTCTTGGGCGGCCTTGACTCCTGAGGGCTAAAGTCATAGAGGAAGTGATAAGAGAGAGCTGCGCACCTATTCCTGAGCCATTCTGGATTTCCTCCAGATCGAATAAAAAATTGGAATGGTGAGGAGGAGGGTTGGACCCATCTGGAGGTTGGCCGAGATGGTTTCAAGGGTGCCCAGTCCACCCCTTCTCCCTGGACTCGGAAAGGAAAGGAAGTGTGGAGGAGAGGAAAGGGCTGGGCTAGATCCCTCTCCTCCACTGTTCCTCTTCAGCTCTCTCTCCCTCTGTTCCCTTTCCAGTGGGGAGAGAGGAACATGTCCCACCGGAAGAGAGGGCAGCATTTGATACACTGCCTCACACCCAGGAGGTCTTGGCCAGCCAACCATGCTAGTAAGAGAGGGAAATTCAAGAGTGGCCATGCCAGGAAGCTTTGTATTGCCCCCTGTCGGACTGCCCATTAAAAGATGCCATTTCCCTGCCTCCCACCTCACCCATGGCCGGATTTTTACCCTTGAGTGAAGCCTGTGTTTCAGCTCAGGAAGATTCCATAGACAAGCTGAGTTCCAAAGTTGTGAAGTGGTTTACATGAGAACTTTTGGAACCCTTCTATGGAATTTGGCCTCCCTGTAGAATCTTAGGCCTGGAAGACCAATCTGCAAATCACCAATTTGCATGTTTACAATACACACTTACAGGGGTTGCGTTGTCGTTACAGCTTCTCCTGCTTCCAGAAGTTCGGGGAACTGACGTTCTGTAACGTTAAGAGGATAGGCCTCTTAACAAAAATACTATTCCCCTCAGGAAGTAACAGTTCGTAGAGTTCTCTGTGCGAAGCGACAGTGTTGAAATCCACTTTAATAAAATCCCTTTACGGTGTTGAGAAAACGAACCGATGGGATTCCTTAAAGCAGTCGTCGGTAGTTTGGCGTGTAAAATGGGCTTGTTGGGCCAGGGTGAAGAAAATCAGACACCACCACCGCCCCCGTAGCCTCACGTTATCCACAGAGTTAAAATCCAGCCAAGGTTGTATTTGAGCAAGGGCTCAACTCCAGCAACTGTGTTCAGTTTTAAGGCTTACAAACAGGGGTGACCAAAGGCGAGGGCGCCCGAACATGTACAGAGGGACTTGTATACCTCACCTCCTTCTCAGTAGGTCCACTAACCGCCCCGCGGGATCGCGGAGAAGAAGGTCCCTCTAGGAACCAGGCGAGACTTCTCGAAAACTCCGCGCCTCGGCCTCATTAATGTTCAAAATCAAATCAGCACCATAAAACAGCTGGAGCGTTTTCAAATGGACGAGTCGATTTCAAAGCTTTTCTCGTTTCACCGACTCTTGTTTGCGAGCTTCGGGCCAGTGGCGTTCCCAGAAAGGGGGGGGGGCAAAACGCTGCACGTTTTGCCTGTGCTCCTGGGTAACGCGGCCCCGCCCCTTCGCCTCCAGAGCCGTTCGCGGCCGGGAGAGCTGTCTCGGAGGCTTTGCTGTCGCGAATGGCTGCGAAGGCGAGGGGGGGAGGGGCCGCTTTACCCAGGAGCTCAGGCTCCTGCAACACTTAGCATTTTGCTCCCGCTCTAGGAACGTCACTGATGCGAGATCGAGAGTGACAGCTAATTCGGAATGTTAATGTACTTGTGAGTCTTTATTCTCGCCTTTTCCCACCCAAGAGTTCCACGATATGTTAAAGATACAAAAGATCATGTGCATATGACGCACCTGAGTGTACTCTTTTAATTAACCAAGTCGGGAAGTTGAAAAACAACTGGTTCTGACGTTCACGGGTCTACGTCGGACACGAGACTTCCTTGAGTTCTCATTCAAAGGTTACCTCAGGAGCAAAGCGCCGCCTTCCGATCTCTGCCTACTAAGTGATCGGTCACCCGCCCCGGTCTCAATCCATCAATAGAGCCGTGTGCGTGCGTGTGTGTGTGTGAGAGAGAGAGAGAGAGAGTGCAAATAACTTCCAACCGGCAGACGCGAGCCAAGGCGCACGCAACGCCTGTTCTTATTAGTTTTTGAAACCCAGTTGTAAAAGGCCTTGAAATTAAACGGCAATTAACTCGAGGCAGTAAAAGGCTTTTTATGACTTGAAGCCGAGTTCAGCCAGAAGAGAATGGTCGTTTTGATTGGGGGGGGGGGCGAGGGGTGAAGAGGTCACCCAGCCCAGTTCTGGTCTCGACACCGCGCCGGAGTCTGCTTTGGATCGCGGGGTTGAGGAGAAAGACAAAAGACTTTTCTCTCTTTTGGTGAAAAAAAGTTTATTTCGCCTTCTTGAAACAAGGATTTCCGTTGTTCTGGGGAGACGGAGAGGTGGTTATGTTAGGGATTATGCGAGGCGGGGTTGTTAGAGCTGGGATTAGGCAAAGGAGGGGGGCACCGAGCAGGGGAACAAAGAGGTCCTTGGGACCCCTGGGAAGGGGACCGCGGCCAATCCCCGGCACCCTGGAGCATCTTCCCTTAGAAGACAGAAGCGGTTTCGAAGGACGCGACTCCCAGGGACGGGCTAGGGGGCTCATTCTCCCGAGCTGTTGTCTTGCAACTCGCCAACGATTTTTCGAACTCTGGTTCGAAAGATCGATTCTTATGTCGAGGGGCGGAATGGAAACTCGTAGTTCGGCTTAATGGGTAATGTCTAGGATGGTTTGGGGCTTTCTGAGTGTGCCAAGCGCTGGTGTTTGGACTAAGTGCAAACAGCCCTTTAAAGCCTGTCAGTGTCTTTCCCACCCCTCCACCCCCTACTCGTGGCAGAAGGGACAGCGTGCGCACTTGCGCCGACGGCTGGGATAAGATCTCCGCCGGGGAGTTCTGGATTCGCAGCTCAGCCTTGTAGAAGGTGCGGAGCTCACCACGGACATCGTCGTGGTATTGACTCTCGGGAATCAGGCAGGGAGTAAAAGGAGTGGCACATACGAAGTTACGGGACTCCACAGCAGCCCGCCCCACCCCAGCTCCAAAAGCAGTCCATCGATGCTTGTCTTGGAACTTGGAAAGACACTAGGAGGGGGGAGGAAAGTGGCTCTTCAGCTCTGCTTGACGAAGAGTCTTGTGGAAGTGGAATTAAGCAGCAGGCAAAGAATTCTGCCTGGTCCTTAAACTAGGGTGACAGGGGCTACATACACGATGACGTCGTAAGGTCGCGGTTTCTGGGAGGGAGGGAGGAAAAAAAAATCTAGCACATGGAAATGGAAAGTTGAAGCAAAAAGCGATCAAGGTGGGCGCGAAAAAGAATTGCTAACAAGGGTGGCTTCTATCCCCCCTTTTTTGAGTGATATACCTTTTCTAATAAATTCGAGGGGGGAAAAATGGGAGTAAAAGGTGCTCAGCCTGCAGGAGAGAGGGATGAAGAAGGAAATGGACCCCCGCCCCTCCTTCTCTGAACCTAAACCCAGCACATGGGCATCAGCGGGCTTTTCAGCGCACGTCCCTCTGGGCAGCCAGGAGAGCCCTAAGCACGTGACCGGTATTGTGCGGCGCTGTGGGTGTGTGCGTCCCCCTAATCAGAACTCCTTAATCTCATGGACACCCAGCGTCATCACTGGATCTGGCCCTCTCCACCGAAATGATTCAGACGGCCTTCCAAACACACTCGGAGAGAACCGGGGGAACCTTCTCCTTTTTCACTTCTCTCAACCAAATAGTTCCTCCACGTCAGAGGCCCCGATCCACTTAGTCATGACAGAAGTCCCATGGAAAGCAAGGGGACTCCAGCGAGGCGCTGCTGAACAGCAGTCACGGGTACCTTCAGCCAGCTTTGAGCCGAGCACCGCCGCCTACCATGTCCAAGCCGCAGCCGAGGGACGGCCAATGTCGAGGGATTCATTCCGGGGCCTGATCTGCACCGTACGGAGGCAGGGGGAAAAGGAAGAGACCGGACTCTTAGGAGCTCACTTCGCCCCGGGTCGCCCCAGACATGGTTCTGACACACGATCAGCGATAGGCACTGATCCGGGACACTGAGTAAACGTTACTCAGTAGTAAAGTGCATTGATTCAATGGAACGTCCATCAAGATACCTTTCCAGCATCATGGATTGACTCAGCAGCATCCTTCTTCCAAAATGTTAACCACTTGGACACTGTTTTGGGTCTTGTTTTAGAAGACAAAAAAAAAAAAAAAGATTTCTTAAGCCAGCAAACCCCCCCCCCCCGACCGGGGTCCCAACCCACCAAGGACCAGATGAGAGCTCTTCGAAGAGATTGATAGTCTGCGCAGCCTTATGGGACCCTATTCCCATATGGGCAGGAGGTGTGGTCTGGAGGTTGAGCTGTTGCCTTTGCCTGAAGATGCTAAGCAGGATCAGCATTGGATTCGACTTGGATGGGAGACCGGACGTCACTGACAAAGCTTGTGGAGGAATGGGAGGAGTCAGCTGACAAAGATCTGGCCAAGGTGTGATCTGTGGTGGACTGTGAAGGCTCAGAAGGTGCAAGAGTGCAGCCAGGATCATGACCACACATTGAAAGGAAAACATCTGAAGAAATTGAGGGTTCTGTGAATGGTACATAAAACAAGAATTGTAAAAACCCCAATACAATTGAAAAATGGGGTTTATGAACAGCCTGCCCATGTAAACCACCTTGAGTCCAGTGAAATCTGGAGAAAGGCGGTATAAAAATACATCAAATAAATAAATAAATAAATAAATAAATAAATAAATAAATAATACTCCTTTTTGGACCCCTCCTCCCACTTCCTGTAACAGATCCGGCAGGATCCAGGCTGAAGTAAGAGTTGGCCCGGAAGCTGCCTTATACTCTGATACGATTGGAAGCCACCAGGCCACGATTGTCTGACGGGCAGAGGCACAGCAGGCTTTCAGCCCTACCTGGAAAGAGGCCAGACTTGGGTCTGCCTGGAAGAGCGCCCTGACCGGGCTCCCTTCTCTCTCTTCCTCTCCTGGGGCAGATGGACGTGTGGGGGAAGCCCTGGGTTTCAAACTCCTTTCAGGCCAGCAGATCACTGGCTCACTCGGAGCATGTCCCCCCCCCCTCTCTCAGCCTGGCCGACCTCACAGGGTCGCTCAGAGGCCCAACCGGGACCATCCCCCCCTTGCTGCACGACCTTCTCGGAGGTTCTTTGCTCAGCTGGACTTCAGCCGACAGCCACGTCCACAGGCAGCAAATGAACAAAGAGGCCTCATTATCCGCAACAGAAGGACGGCCTCCCCTGCCCCTTTTTCTGGTGCATCGCGAAATCCTCCAAGAGAGCGGATTAAAGAAGCACAATGGGGGCGCCTGGAACTTGCGCCACGTGCGTCCTACGGCGACGTCCAACACGCGTGCCCTGCCCGTGCCTGAAATCCGCTCCGTCGCTCCTCCTCGCGCCCCCCCCCCCCCCCCCCCAGCTCATTCCTAGCAGTACAGCGCGCCACTCTCCGGGCTCAAACGTTGTGGCTTTGGGGATGTAGAGAAATACCCAAGAAGGGAGATCATCTGAGAAAGTCATTCACTGCTGGCGCAGACCATTGGCAGGCGTTCCCTTCGTTGCACGACTTGAGGATTGCTAAACGTCCTCGTTGGGAAGCGGAGCGATTTCCAAGCCCCAATGAAAGTCCCATTGGCCAGTCTGCTGACTTACCCGCGAGAGCACCACCACATGGATTTGGAATCCTACCACGCGTGCCTCCAGCTTTGGGAACGGATGGGAGTCCTTATTAAGGCTGCAATCCTATACACACTTTCTTAGGAGTAAGACCTGGGAAATTATTGACAATAATGGGACTATTATTGACAATAATGGGACTTGCTTCTGAGTAGACATGCATAGGCTTGGGCTGTAACAGTTGTTGGTGTGATCATCAGTGCAATCTAGACACACGTGCACATGCACACACAGAAAGAAGGCCAGTTGCTAGGGTATAGCTCCTTGTTCTCTGCTTTACAGCTGGCTTCATCTTTCTTATTCTGCCTTGCAATCAACTTGTGAATCAACTTGCAATCAACCCCGCCCCAAGTTGGAAGTAGTCTGCAAATTAAGGCTCTCAGGAGGCTTTTGAACTAGTTGGTGCCTTCCCTGAGCAATCCATAAGGCTGTGAAGCAGGTCTTCTGACTGTGTGGTGTTCCTGACCTGCAAATAGCGAGCTTCACCTGGGAACCAGAACCAGCTGGGTCTGTAATCCTTTGTACCTGTAGGCAAAGCTAGGAGCAGAGGAAGTGGGGTCTACTGCCAATAGTGCAGTGACACCCTTTCATGTGCTGTAGCAACTTTGCAGGCAATATAGGAAATGGGACAGCTCCACTATGGTTGGCCTGGGAAACGTACTCTGCCAGTGCAATCCTATGTTGGAAATAAGTCCCACAAGTTTCAATGGGGCTTACTGTCATGTAAATGTGCATAGGATTCTGACCTCGGATGGCAATGAAACACATTTGCCATCAGTGACGTAGCTAAGGCATCTGCTATATGGGACGAAGAAGATTTTGTAGTTCCCGCCGGCCACAACCAAATTCAATTTATCAAGGAGATAGATAGATAGATAGATAGATAGATAGATAGATAGATAGATAGATAGATAGATA
>JAJKFI010000006.1:11974568-12006153 GCA_029204185.1 Lerista edwardsae | reverse complement strand
ATAGATAGATAGATAGATAGATAGATAGATAGATAGATAGATAGATAAAAGTTTTTTAGTTAATTGGCCAAAACGTTTGATAGAGTACAGGTATTCCAACGTGGTTTGTTTCATTGCATTCAGCATTGTTACCTTTCCAATGATATATAACAGGATCGTATTATTCATACATCCAGATTTTCACCAATGGAACATTTTCTGGTTAATTGCTCATAACTTTTGATAGATCACAGATCACACCAATTTGGTCTGTTTCACTGCATTCAGCATTAAATGTCTTTATATTATACATACAAAGGTTTTCACAATTAGTATCAAGCTCAACTTGCTTTCGCCCCTAAAGCTTGTTGCTTGGTGCAATTGCAACCCCCCACACCCCCTTAACTATGTCATTGCTTGTGACACTGCTTATTCATTCCCAGACCATTGATCTCCTGAGTCATTGTCTTGAGTGTTTCCTTGGCCTGATTTACACCAGGATAGGTACATATACTGCAACGAGAAAGCTCCAGCCAATTAAAAATTATACAAATACACGCTAACGTTTATACCCAACATGCTGCTTATATAGGTTATGAACTTTATTTAGCTTCTAAGGACAATTCTGCAAAGCTGAGGCTATGTAAATCTTCAGAGTTTGGATACTTGAAGTCAAACATGGCTCTTGGATTGATGTGAATTCTATGGAAATCAGTTCAATAAACAATTCAGTGCATCTTGCATATCTCTATTTAGTGCTTTATTCTGAGCTTCCTGATTAACATTTGCCGATTTTGGATTTGACTTTACCTTTTTGTCATGTCAAAAAAGCAGTGCAGGATACTAGAGGAATATTCTGAGCAGAAAGGAAGTGGCACACCTGAATGGGTAAGGTAGTCATGCAGTCACAGAAGCTCCACAGCTGAATGCTTGAGCTGTGGAGTTACCTGTTGTAGACTTTCAGCCCCTCTCTGTAGCCGTTAGAACTAGAGGACCTCATTTATTTGAATTACAGTTGCATGTCTATTTGAGCAGTTCAATATTGGCTCTTGTTACACAGGGTAGATTCAGATAACTTGGTTTCTTTTTGTCTATGACAGTGATTTTTGCAGTGGAAAGCCTATGGAACTAAGTTGTCAGAAGACATGTCATATGTCGAGTTGTCCAATGTTATGGGTGGATGCAGTAACACTCATTTTGAAAAACAAGGGATGTTCTGTTCAGCTTCATTATTGCATAACTGCTGTACAGTAGTTCTTAACAACATTGCTCTGTATTGTTCCAGAAAGTTCTACAGAAACTTAGGACCCAATCCTATCCAACTTTCGTGCCGATGCAGCTATAACGTAGCCCCATGGAAAGAAAAGGGCTTCCGTTGAGGAGACCTCTGTGCCTGTTCTCCCTTCCCAGTGTGCAGTGCATGTCCCATTGGCACGGTTGCATCAGCACTGGAAAGTTGGATAGGATTGGGCCCGCAGAGAGTGCCAAAAGACAAGACACTACTGTGGCTACTTATATCCATTACAACATAGATTTTTGTGGGTTTTCCCAATGGGTGATAGCCATGGAGTCTGTTGCTTGTTGGCTTCTTTAGACAACAGAGTGCAATCCTAACCTGGAGTTAGGCCGGCACAGTTAGGCTAGCAAAGTTTAGCCAGCACAAGGGACACCATAAAGTATATTTGCACCACTCTTGGTGTCAGAGAGGGCAGCACACAGATGTGCACCATCCTCCCTGACTCATGGAGTGATCCAAACGTGCTTTACGGTGGTCCTTGTGCTAGCCAAACTTTGCTGGCCTAATTTGTGCCGGCCTAACTCCAGGTTAGGCGTGCGCCATTAGTGACTGTTAGGTTGACTGTTAGAGGGCAAGCAAAAGGTGGAAACACAATTGATTGTCTGAATCCTCTCCAAACCTAGTTAGTTTATCATTGTACCTACGACAGTGGTTTGGGGGCATTCCCACTATAAGCTTGAGCTGTACATGGATGGTGAAGCAAAGGTATCTTGTATGCCTTGAGCCCTACTGTTATTTAACTGTTGGCTAACTGAAGTCCCAGGGCTGTTGTAAGCAGCTGTGGAAAGCTGTAAGGTTAGCCAAATGGCCCACAGATGTCAATTAGTTTTTTCTTGCCTTGGCAACACTGGGGCCTGTCTGGAGACCTCAAATGTGCTGACTTCCTTGCGGAGAATGAGTAATTCACTCACTCCATGTTATTAATTAGAAGATTAGCAGCTGTCAGTGGCAAACTTGTCTGCCACAGAGAGAGGTTGCAACCAGGCCCGGAGCATGACGAAGGAGTGTGTCGATTGGTTCCCCTTCTGGCACTTGGGCCTGCTTTCTTCATTAACGCCCACCTTGGGGGTGGGTGCAGAATATGAAAGGGATTTAGAGATCCTGAGTGCCTTTCCAGGCTAAGGAAGGGGCCCAATCAAAAAAAAACTTGTTGCAGCTGTGCTCTGACTAAAGCAGCTGCTGCTGGAGAGAACAGCTCCAGGAACGAAGGCTGAAGGTCTCCTGCAAACGTGCAAAGAGCTGGTGTGGGGCTTTAGGAGAAAAAACTGCCTAAGCCCTTCTGGCAGCTCACAAAAGCCAAGGCGCGAGGTGCAAGAAAGTGTGTAAGGTGAGCAGGAGCAGTTAAGTACATTGCCTCTGGTCACCTCTTCTCTTTCCACCTAGTTATAGTCCCCAAGGTCCCATGGGAGCAGCCCCAATTCCTCTGCTTCTTCTTACTGTTCCATGTTCCTTTTTCTCTCAAAGAAACAGGATGTTCAAGGACATTTGACAGTTCCAGAGCGCAATCCTACACTACGTGGCCTAGTAAGGCCGACATAGCAAGGCCATATCCCAAGGCTCATTAGGAGGAGGCGGCAGCAATGTGCAGGACAAGGGGAGGTTTTCCCCTTGCACCCGCATAAGCCCCAGTCACCCCTATGGGCCTGCTCGGATCTGCGCCTGCTGTTTTGCATGTGACAGGAACATGGACAGGAGCGGCCCGAATTGGGGCTGCCCTGGCTGGGAACGGGCGTTAGGATTTGGCACTACGGCCGTCCTGTGTCACAACCCCCGTCTCCGCCCACTGCGCTGCCCAGTTACACCCCCGGAACACCTCTGGAACGCCCTCGCCGAGGCCCTGCGCCGACCGAGCGATGCCGGTGCTCTACTGGCGCAGGCCGGCGCTGCTGATGGTCACAGTGGCACCCGAGCGCAGGCACTGCACTCTTGCGCCGGCCAAGCACCATAGCACCAACGCCGACGTGCTTTATGGCATGTTCGTGACAGCATTCAGCCGACACAAGAGTGCAGCGCCAGCGCTAAGGGGGGGTATAGGATTGCACTGCGCGTTTTCAAGAGGAGACAACTGGCCACTTATAGTGTCCTTGTAATAATCTGCTTACTTTAGGATATACAAGCTGAGCAGGTAATATGAAGCGCAGGGGATATCCACTAAAACTGAGTGTTAGGAGAGTTTCAATAGATAAAAGGAAATACGTTTTTACCTAGCAGGTAATTAATCTGTGGAACTCCTTGCTACACATTTTGCAAAATGATGATTTGCAGAGGCAATTTGAAGTAGGTGGACTTCTTTATGGACACATGCATGTGCAAACACATGCAATGATTTGTATTGAGTGTGTTGTTGACTGACTCCAAATGAACTGTATATAGTATTTCAGTCTCTTCTTCCTGAAAACCCTCTAACTTGCCCCCCAGCGACCTTACACACACCCCAAACTGGAGAATTCAGGCAAGGGATAAGCAGGGCCAAATGCTGTTTTCTAAAACTGAAGGAAGTCCCATATCACTGCATTTGGAAAGTAACAGCACAATTTCCAATACAGAAAGATTTTCCTTCCCTGTTATTTTTAAAAGATAGCTTAAATCTGACTCTCAGTGTGCTACAGTTACTATTCTGCACTCAGATGAGAACTTGAGAATTCCAAGACAATTGAAAAAGCAACAGTCTACCAATTTACGTCATCAAAATTGCTGTTATACTTTATTATTCTGTTTATGAAAGAACATGTATCTGTGTAGCTCACCACCATGCTTCTTCCTAAAAAGCTTCAGTTTCTGTGTTGAACATCACCAACTGTATCAGTACCTCTTTAGTTCTCAAGTCCTCTCCCTCTGACAATTTAACCAACATGAGACTTCTTCAGCATGAGACCACTCACAAAGAATATGGAGGTTTCTGTGTAATTACCAAACTCCTAGAGTTTTGTAGAGGTATGAAATGTTTTGTTTCTTTTTTTAAAGACAACCAAAGGAGGTAAAGAAGCCCAAGATGTTGTGCGTCCAGGAAAGCTAAGGGTTAAAGAGAAACAGAATCTGGATTCCTAGCAAGACATTGCTCTGACTTAGAATAGAAGTATTAAACATAAGGCCTGTAGACCACATCCAGCTCCCAGAAGCTCTTCATGATGTTGCTGTGGTGATCTGCATGGTCAAGGTTCAGAAGTCTCCAATTGCTGTTTCAAGGCATCTAAGTTTTCAGAACCCAGGATCTTGAGAACTCATGCTTATGGGTTTTTTTAAAAAAAAGAATAGAAAAACAGCTTTTCAAAAAATAAATAAGAACAACTATTGTGGCCATTCCATTATTTAGTAGTTTGGATTACAAATTTGAATTTACAAAATTTAAAGGACCAATATTAGGCACATGCAACTGCAAGATATGTATAAGATAGTATGTGCTTTCAATATATTTCCTAACCATGCTATAATAGGGATGTGGTGGCACTGCGGGTTAAACCGCTGTTGGTGAACTTGTTGACCGGAAGGCTGGCAGTTCAAAAACATGCGAAGGAGTGAGCTTTCGTTGCTTGTCCCAGCTCCTGCCAACCTAGCAGTTTGAAAGCATGTAAAAATGTGAGTAGATAAATAGGTACCACTTCGGTGGGAAGGTAACGGTGTTCCGTGTGCCTTGGTGTATAGTCATGCCAGCGACATGACCACGGAAGCTCGTCCTTGGACAAATGCCGGCTCTTGGGCTTAGAAACGGAGATGAGCACTGCTCCCTACAGTCGGTCATGACTAGACCATTCGGTTGTGGGGAAACCTTTACCTTAACCTTGCTAAAAATTGTTGCACCATACAACACAGAGTAGAATTTGCTTTCTTTTAGGCATCATCACATTTCTGACATATCTGCAGACCAAATATTTGCTGTTCAATTATCTGTGGTTCTGCACCCCCACCCCATGCCCACTAACATTATTTAACTGCTAACCAGAGCAGAAATGATTTTGCTCTATGGGCGTCTATAAGCACTTCTGGCAGCCTGAATGATTGAAAAACTAGATTGAGGTTAACAGGAAGCAGTTAACTTCCCCTTCCTGTTAATCTCAATCTAGTCTTTTCATGTTCAGGCTGCTGGGAGACAGTCACGGCATATAAGCTTGTATGCTTATAATGACCTTTATAAGGAAGATCATTTTTGCCCTGGTTAGCATGTCAATAAGGTGAATGGGCATGCAGGGGCTGAGGAGACAGGGCTCCTCGTATCCACGGTTTCCATATCCATATTCCTAGAATGATAGGGGGGGCATGTCTGTACTTTATGACTGATCAAAATTAGCATATTTTCTACTCTGCAGTTTCAGGTAACGAATTCCTACTGTAAGCTCTTACTGCTAGCTTCAGTGTTATGAATGCACCATAAAGTACATTTGCAGCACCCCTGAAGGCTCTACCACTGGTGTTGGCCTGAGCCTGTGGCGCAGAGCCTCACTGCCATGGAAGAGCCACCACACTGTGGACCACAGTAAATCCACAAGGTGGCCAGCGGGGTGGTTTTTAGGGATGCAGGAAGGTGATGGGAAGGTGGAGGAGGGCGCAGGAAGGGTGAAATGGAAGGGGGAGTTGAGGAGCAATCCCCAGGTTGGGACTAGTGGCTACATTCTGAACCCTGGCAAAATAGCCAGTGGATACTTCATGGCTGGAGCTGTTGCTTTCCCTGGGAAAGGGGGCAAATCAGTAGTGAAATTCAGGGGGTGACCGATTCAGTGTGACCAGTGGTGGGATTCAGGGGGTTTGCCCAGGTTCTATAGAACCGGTTGTTAAATGGCTGGGCCCCGCCTACTTGCTTACCTCGGCTGGCTTCGGGTTTTTTTGGGCTCCGGCTATGATGTCATAGAACTGGTTGTTAATTCATTTGAATTGCACCACTGCAAATGTCCCCTTCCCCTGAGGAGACTCCTGTGGCTGTCACGGCTACTGCAAGCAGTAACCATTTTGGTGCCACTGTTCTTCTGGGAGCCAGGCAGCTCAAGACTGGGCTGTAAGTAAGTGGCTTTTTAGAAGGCACTAACACCAGAATACGTTTAAATTTGAAAGAATCCTATATATCCCTGGCTTTTTAACCAGAAGCAATGATTTGTAGGTTTTGAGGCCGTAGGCCTTTTAAATAGTACAGTATATACAGTATAGCCACCAGCTTGAATCTGTTTAATCAGTAGATTAATCATCCATAACTTCAGTTGACTAACTGGTGAGGGCACATTTTAATCAATGAAAATGCGAGTCAAAAACTTTTGTTAACCGCACATTGTTGCAACCATTTTTATTCTGATAATGTATTACTGTAATCAAGAATGCAAAAAGAAAATATTGATTTTTTTGCTTGGTTCATTAAAGTGTAAATTTGCATATACTGTCCCTTCATTATATCAAGATGGTAACCACACTGAGGTTTTGTTGATGTCCAACGTGATTATAACTACAATTGATGAGTTGATTGGTTAAAAGGCAGGTGATTAATCAACAAAATAGGTTTTCATTGGTTGACAGCCCTAATGTACAGATTACCTGATTGTGACCTATGTTCACATTGTAACAGCTGTTTGAGTGCAATGGTGTTCAGAAATGTCCATCTATCTACCATTTCCTCCAGTCAGAATCCAAGCTATAACTGCGTGCCACAACACTGCCAACATAACATGAACATAATTTGAATAGGTTAAAATGTATATGGAAGGTTTTTAATTCAAAACACATGGAAAATTTGAATTTGATATTGTTTTTTTAAACAACACATTTAACTAACTATAAACGTAACAATTCCCAGCTGCTGCTCTTGTTATAGCCTTTTTAATGCATACCTTACTTTCCAGATTTTTTTTTAAAAATAACCACAATGGGCTGTCTTTTTACTTAAAGATAGGATCAGGAGATTTATGCACAATTTATGTCAATAAATATTGGGTTAATTTTCAGCTATACAGCAGGTGAAAGAATATATGCATTGTTTAAATTATTCAGCAAAAATACATTTAAATCTAATAGGAGAATTTATAACTACTTTTGTGTTACAGTTTAGGATAGCAAAATGACCAATAATAATAATAATAATAATAATAATAATAATAATAATAATAATCCTTCCTCATACAATGCTTATACTTCAGTTGCCAACTTGCCACTAAGGACCTGATTAGCTATAAATTTATGGGAATCTGCAATAACTGGTGTTTGCCTCCTGATAATGTTTTCTGACACATTTCAGGAGACTCAGCTGATCTGTGTTAGAGATCACTGTACAGAATCTGCAGTTTATACAGGCAATAAGTAGACAGAAGGTCCATTTGAGACCTTTAGCTATAGAGAAGCACATAAGGAAAACGGTTTCCATAGAAACATGCCCCAAAGCTGTCGTTAGTATAGGAAAAATAGTTTTATGATTATTTCAATGAAGTCTCATCTTTTTGTTTTCAGTACTAGGTAAATAAAATAGGTACAAGGTCAGTGGAATGTGGAAATGGTGCTTGAAACATGGCATTTGGCTGCGGTTCTAGCATCCCACAATACAATCTTCCATGCATCATGTGAATCCCAAAATGATAGCCATATTTGTGTCTTGCAGCAAAAAACACTCTAAAGTGTTTCTGGCATCTTAAAGACAAATATTTTTGAGGTGGCAACTTCCATAGCCCTTAGTAGGACTAACAGCCCATTCCTATACAGGACTGGCTGGAAGCATTTGCCACATCGGAACAGAATTCTGTCGTCACAAAATGGCCGCCGATGATGTGTGGAGCACAGCATTGGCAGCCATTTTGGGATCACTACTGCAAGAGGTGGCAATGCTCCCCATCCAGGGAGCATCCAGTGATGGGGAGAAACTGGGCAGGGAGTGGGGAATGGGGCGGGGAGGCTATGAGAAGGTTGGATGTGACAGCAATGGTGCACATCAGGTCCTATCCCTCTCCCTCAGCAGCTTCCTGATCCTCTTTCTTTTTTTTTAGACCTGCACTAGCTAAAAAGCTGGTGCAGGTCTGAGAAGATCCATTGTGTAGCAGGAAGCTTATGGAGGGGTAAGGGGTTTCAGTGGGATAGCTGAGGATTTCCCCACCCTGGGCCACCCTCCGAGATACCCCCCACCCAGTTGCCCTGGAAGTGATGACCATGTGGTAATGTGCAGCTCTATGGAACAATGCCACTGAGGGATTTAAATTTCCTTTCCCCTCCAAATTCTCCCCATCTCCTCCCCTCTCACTGTATACAGCATGTTCTTTCTGGCATGGCTGCATAGTGGAGAGAGGAAAAGGATCGGATTGGGCTCTAAGTTCCATAGGAAGATTCCCAAGGGACATGGTCTTGGACCAGCTGTGATGCATCTTGGGAAAGTATTTTTTTTCTTTTGTTATATCAAGACTGCCCAGGAGATCAGAACCCATTCACTTCTCTATCAGCCTTATGAATTTTCGTCTCATGCCCTTCCCTTTGCCTATGGAGCTCAGGATGACACATTCCCATTTTGTTCTCACAACACAACCCTCTGAAATAGACTACACACACACACACACACACACACACACAGAGAGAGAGAGAGAGAGAGAGAGAGAGAGAGAGAGAGAGAGAGAGTCACTCAATGCGCTGCATAAGCAAGTAGTGATTTCAACCCAAATTTCCCATCAGTGTTTTCCACCACATTGCCTCTCTCCTAATTCCCATCAGAATCTGAAAGGCTATTCCCATCAATTCTGCAGCATTAAGAGTGGAAGACAAAACTAATTTTCAAGGCCATCACATGGACTTGCCTCTGCACAAGAATCCTTCCCCTAAAGGGGACAATATAGATCAGTGGTTTTCAAACTTTTTCATATCATGGCACACTGATAAGGCACAAGAATTGTCAAGGCACACCATCAGTTTTTTTTTTTAACAATTGACAAGGCACACCAGGCGACTTGTGGGGAACTCACATCCCCAATGGCCCTAGTAACAAATTACCCTCCCCCAATCTCCCATGGCACACCTGTGAGCCCTTCAAGACACACCAGTGTGCCGTGGCACACTGGTTGAAAGTAGGTGATATAGACAGTAAACTAGGCAGCTGGGATGTGAAGATTTCCCCTTATTTTTCCAGGGAATCTCTTTTTTTGTATGCAGACAGCTAGGCTATCCATCCTTTCATCATGTCCCTGGCCCGTGCGCCACCCAGGTCCAGGTCCGCAGACTGCCATCCCTCCTACCTGGAGCCTCCAGAGCCTTGTGCAACCTCCCCTGGGCCTCAAAAAGTGTTCTGAAGCTTTCAGCAGGCCTTTAAGCAGTACTTGCAGTTTTTGTCAGAAAACCGGAAATGCTGTTGAAAGGCCACCTGAAAGCTTCAGAATGCTTTTGGAGGCCCCGCGGACATTGCACACAGCCTGTCTGACCTTTGGGATGGTCCCAGAGAGTGGTGGCAGCTTTAGAGGGTGGGCAGAAGTGGCAGGAGCAGTGGTGGCTCTGGATAGCAGAGTGGCAGCTCTGGATGGCGATGCTGGATAGCATTCATGTAGGATCTCCAAGATCTCCAAGGAATTCTCATAGTTTCTTTTCTTTATGCCCGCATTTCTTAAAGTGATCTTCTGAACTGAAGTCTCTCAAACTCAGTTGTATTGACCAGCTGTGTTAATCACACACACACACACACACACACACACACACACACACACACACACACTTCTTTATTCATTTTAAAGGGCTTCATGGTGATAGAGCATGGATCAGTGGATCTGTTACTATAGAAACCTTTTAAAATACCATTTTGAGCTTGGAAGGAAAGTATGGTACTTTCATACCAATTCTGATATGAGCACACCAAGTATTTATTTATAAGTAAATATATTGGCAACTTTTCAACCCAAAAAGGGCCCTCAAAGCAGCATGCAACAAATAAGTGCTTGCAACAGCCATGTGTACATTTATTGTTGTGCTGGTCATGTTGCGAGGAACTAGTTTTGACTTCTTCCCAGACAACTCCTTGAAGTGCGATGAAAACTGACAGAATTGATTTGACTACAGGCCAAAGCAAGACAGAAAAACCCAATGTGTATCATGGGCAAGGAGAGCTCCACAAAACCAGCTCCAGGTCTCTGGAACATTCTTTTTAATATACCTCCTTGTTGTGGCAGACATTGAATGATGCACTCATACTTGCTGACTGCTATTTCAGCTGACGATTGAGGGCTGGGCCTGCAGAGAGTTGAGGATTTGTTGAAACATTCATTGTTTTACAGTATCTACTTTATTATTATTTTTAATCAATGTAAGAAAATTGTAGCATGCTTCACACTATCTTTAGAATGGAATGAGGCACAAGATTTAAGTAACTGCCATAATGAAGTCAATTTAAATTAGGAATCCCTTTTCACATCATCATCATCATCATCATCATCATCATCAACATCATCAACAACAACAACAACAGGAGTAGTTCATAACACTATTTAGTAAAATAAATGGTTTCCTGTCCCCAAAAGTTTTTCAATTAAAAAAATACATAAGAGACAATAGCAAAAGCCATTGGAAATGACACCATGCCTTGGTAAAGAGGAACAGTTGCTCTTCCCTTGCTAAATATAAGAGTACAGTACACCACATTGAAAGGTGCCTCTTTGCCCAATTAGCAAAAGTTAATACTCTCAACATTTTAAAGACACATTTTCTTTAAATGTGGCAAGTGATTCTCATTGATGTAGAGAGTGGGGTGGGAAAATGAGCTATGTCATGACATTCAGGCATGGGAAAACTCTTACTGCATCATACAGAGGGAGACCCCACTGACAGCCCAATAGTTCTGCCCACAAGTGTGGGTGATGTGTGATATCAGAATTTAAAGAGATATGACCATATTAGGACTGCTTCATGTGTTGGTTTTGTCCGCGTGAGTGTATGGTGGTGGTGGAGAGGAGCCATGTACGCTGATCATGTGGAAAGACTGCGCAGGTGTCTATTTAAGAATTCATTCATCAGTGCTTACAGAGTGGACTTTAAAATGAGATTGTGATTTCAGTGATCCATTGCAAATTTCAGTGCTGATGACACCATCATTTTTTAAAACACTCATAAAATATCCTTTCAATATCACCTCTATTGAATCTATCACCTCTTTTTAACCAGAAAACTATCCCTATAATCCTAAACGCATTAGCCCTGAACGAACGTTGTTTTATTGGACTGGAATTCAGATGTTCACACAGGAATCCTTGATTCAGAAGCGTTCAATGGAAGCAGCTGTCTGCATGCGGACATGGAGTTGCCCCACAGTTAAACTGAGTGGGGAAGCTAATTTGTACAGAACTTTCATCTCATATGCACAATCCAGAAGAGGAACTAGTAAAGAAGCTCCATAAAGCTTAGGAGCAACAGGAAAATTATAGTGAAAGTAAATCCCCACTGGCCTCAGTGTAGTTAGGATCTGAAAATACTCCTGATCAACTTTTGTGTTTACAGTAAATGTTGCTAGGTCCCTTAGGTCAGTAGCTAAGAAGCATCTGCCAACTATACAAGAATCAACCATGTCGTAATTGATGGCCCAATCCTATCCTTGTGATACACCAATGTATCTCCATGTACACTGGCATAATGATACCCATGACAGTGCAGAAGACTACCTGCCTGCCTGTGAAAAGGCTCCGGATGCCAGCATAACCTGGCACCCAGAGTAATTCAGGGTGCAATCCTAGCCAGCACAGTTTGACCAGCAAAGTTTGGCTGGCACCAGAGCTACCATAAAGTGCATTTGGACCACTCTTAGAGTCAGGGAGAATGGCGCATGTCTGTGTGTTGGCCTCTCTGACTCTAAACATGGTCCAAACATACTTTATGGTGTCCCTTGTGCCAGCCAAACTTTGCTAGCCTAACTGTGCCAGCCTAACTCCAGGTTAGTATTGCACTTTCAGTGTAATTGTATTTGGAGTGTAATTCGGAGTAACTCGGTGTAATTCAGATGCCGGTACAAATCTTTCGGCAGTAAGGCCAAAACAGTGAGGTGATTATGAGAGCTGGATGTGAGAAAGGCAAGCGTAAGTTGGTGCCTGCCTGTCATATTCTAACCCCCTTTCAGGAAGACAATATTAGACAAATGCATAAGTACTATATAAGTATAAAAGAGCATGGCAACAGTATAAATAGCAGCAATAAAACAATCAAAATAGCAAAGCAGTGGTGTAGGAAGTGCGGGTGGTGGGGGACTACCCCGTACCAGCCATAAACGGGTGCCATGTGTTCCCCTCTCCATGCCCCCAACCCCATCTCCAATATGGCAGTCGGGGGAAGGAGGGCAGGCCCCAGAAGTGGTAGTGTCATCAGTGCCAGAGAGAGCTGATAGAGAGGGAGCATAAGCAGGGGGAGCCTGGCTATGCCAGCAAGGAGACACAAGGTGGGAAGGAAAAGTCCTGCCGTGGTGCCTCCAGAGCAGCCGACTTGCTACAGCAAACACACTGTCCTAAGCTGCAGGCTGGCTCTTCCACATTTGTTCAGCCGCTGCTGCAGGCCAAACAGTGTAGCACCACTTGGGTCCCTGCACGGCCATCCAAGGAGGCTCCTCGTCCTACAGGTGGCCTTGCACAGACCCTGAGTGGTGCAGCGTAACCCAGCCCAGCATAGCAGCCATGACCGGATAAGCCAGGCAGCAGCTGCAGGAGCAGTCAATCAATCAATCAATCAATCAATCAATCAATCAATCAATCAATCAATCAACAGGTACTTATATACTGCTTTTCAACGCGAAGTTCACAAAGTGGTTTACAGGCAAATAGTAATTATTTATAGTAATGATAAAGTTAAATGGCTCCCTGTCCCCAAAGTGCTCACAATCTAAAAAACTCAAGAAAGGTATAATTAAGAAAGATGCCTATCATCTTTCTTGGCAAGCTGGTGGAGGTGCATGCCAGCAGGCCTTGCACTCCTGCAGCTAGCCAGCTCTTCTGCAATGCACCAACCAAGGCCCCTTTCACCTCTGGGCAACCTGAGATCATGCTGGAGCTTGTGTGAGAGCTGGGCAGTTCAGAAGCGATTGTCACACAGGAATGAGTGGGGCGGTCCATGAGCTTGATGCCGCCCTGGAGGTCTCAAGGTGACATTTGTACCTGTGCTCCAGGGAAAGCCCCAGTCAGCACAAGGGTCTACTCAAACCTGCACCAGCTAAATCGCTGGCTCAAATTCAAGTGGATCTATGTCAGTGGATTCGGCCCTGAAAGGTGGGTTACAATACAGCCACTATTATTGATCCTACCCAGTGGTGTCATCTACAAACAAGGAAAGAAAACGCTGGGCGGGACTTACACTTTGATTGGCAGCCCGTCCGTTGCGTTCTGCCGCCTGCCCGCCCACCGCGCGGGGTGCCCGCGGTTGGTGCGCCCCACCGCTGCTCACCCAGGCACCTGGCATGTGCCCCCCCGGCCTGCCAGCGCCCCCTCCGAGGCCAGGGCAGCGTGGGCAGGCGGCGGAACACAACGGACGGGCAGCCAATCAGAGCGTAAGTCCCGCCCAGCATTCCCTCTCCTTGTTTGTAGATGACATCACTGATCCTACCCCCTTCTGAGCCTGATCCACCCAGTTCACCCCACTCCCTGCCTACTACCCTTACATTGCTTGGAGAAGCCCTTACCTTCGCAGAGGCACACTGGTGCCAGCAGGAGAGTGCAGGCCTGTCCACTGGTGATTCCTGTAGGCGTGCTTTTGCAATGTGCTTTACAGCACACTTGTGACAGTCTGCGCTGGTAAGGCACTTGCTCCACTGGGGCAGAGGTGCAATAGGACTGTGCCAAAAGAGTATCGTTTCATTACCTTAAATACAAATGACAGTAACAGATTGAAATAGCAGTGGACAATTCAGTTTGAAGCATGACATGGCTTTGAAATCTACTGTGACTGAGGGCGCAATCCTAACCTGGAGTTAGGCCGTCTTACTTAGGCTAACAAAGTTTGGCTGGTGCAAGGGCCACCATAAAGTATATTTGGACCACTCTTGGAGTCAGGGAGGATGGTACGCATCTGTGTGCTGGCCTATCTGACTCCAAGAATGGTCCAAACTTGTGTGGGATACACAAGTATCCCTTGTGCTGGCCAAACTTTGCTGGCCTAACTAAGCCAGCCTAACTCCAGGTTAGGATTGCGCTCCGAGTCAAAAGGATGACTCCCCGAGAAGAAGACATTATTCTTCCAATAGAGAGCATGCATGACTGCTATTGTGAGGCTTTCATAAAAATATTACAAGCCAAAATTTGTTTGCAAAGAACTGTGTGTTGGGACAGCTGCGACGTTTTAGGAAATTTTTAATGGTTACAGCCTGCAGACAATTCACGGAGGAAACAGAAGAATTCCCCAAGCCAACTGTCCTTTGGGAGTTGCTCACTGAGCACAATGTAATGGGATTGTGATAGACAAAGCAGTGCAGAGGTGCTGAAAACTGGAGCACTGTATGCATATAGCAGGGCCTGCAGTGGAGTTTGTTCTGTGTTCATTCAAAGGAAATCCACAGATCCTTGAAATGACCTTTCTGTCGGAAAGAAGTCATAGAAGGTTTTACTGCCAGCACCGTTTCCACAGCTCAGACTGCCCTTTGTTTGGTCTGAGTACTTGTTTGCATGGAGTTGTCATCTGTTTTGTTTGCATATTAAAAAAAATTAAGACAAGTGAAGCATTTATTGCCCACTTAATTCAGAAAACGAAATGGCAACATAAAAAACGAACAATGACGCATTATGCGAATGCATATGGAAAGATAGTGACTATTTTTACAGCTTCCAAAACTTATGACTTCGTCAAAGTTAATACAGCCTGACCTTTGCCAGGCAGGAACAGCAAAGGGCTGCAATTAAACAGGAAGATGTTGGGCTGCTTTTATAGCTTGATCCTCAACACATATATTTGTGTGTCAGTTCCATTGAGGTCAGTGGGATCTACTTCCAAATAAGGAGTGGTTCACACATGCATGTTCACGTGCTTGACGGCTGCAGCATCCAAGGGTCACATCTTGCATGTGTGACTGAGTTGCCATAGATCAGACATCCCAGGGGGAATTTTCATATCCTTATAGCAGTATCAACACAATGGGCCAGGTCAGACAATATTTCTATGCCTGACTAGTCCCATGGTCCAGACATGCACATCCACATCCTGGCCAATTCCCTTAAATCGTGGTGAATCAGGGCTAGTTTCCTTACCTGCATAGGTAGGCAGTTCAGATTTTAACACATGAGGTCGGTTTGGTGATAATAGTATAAACTAGATCAGCCCCATGAGTTTTATAGAGACTTTTCATACAGTTCTAAACTTTGTTGTGTGACTAAGGCTCAAAGAGGCAGGTTTTCTCCATAATTCATTAGTGTAACTGCAACCTATTCCCTGTCTCCCACATCCCCTCCACAAGATAGCAATTGTGTATCCTTTTCCAATGTCCTGCAGACACAGATGACCAAAATCACTAATAACCCAAACCTGAACCTATTTATTCAGCAAAAAGTCCCACAGAGATCAGAGAACCTTGCTTCCTAGTAAACATGCTTTGAATTGCAGCATAAGAATGTTTAATACAAATGCACAAGGACCTACTGCTACTCATGTATCAGTGTGAATTTTCCCCTCTTCGCAAAAAATGCCATGTTATTTTCAGGACCAATAGTAGAGAGCTCCTGATTTGTTGTAATATAGCACTGAGGATAACACAGAACTGTTCTAGACATTGGTGTAGGTAATGAAAGTGTAGACCAGTGCAGAGGGCAAAATGATGCCTCAGAAGTGATGTTGCAACAGGAAGTGACATCACAGTTGTATTTTCATTTTCTTGGGTCTTTTGGCCATAATGTTTGATAGAATACAGATATTCCAACGCTGTTTGTTTCATTGCATTCAGCATTAAATTACCTTTCCAGTGATATATAACATGATTGTATTATTCATACTTACCAAAGTTTTCACCACTAGTTTGGCCACTAGTGTCAAGCTCAGCTTGTTGACTCCCTAAACCTTGTTGCCTGGTTACATTGCACCCCCTGCACTTCTTTAGCTATACCCCTGGTTCTAGACTACCACCGAATGGCTTTTTGAGCAAACAGTTCCATCAAATGCTTATTAACGTGAATATGAAAAATTCTGAAGGTCTTAAAAAAAGTAAATTTCTGCATGTTCAAATAGCATTTGTGTTTCAAGTGCTGTTTATTGCATTACTTATTGACATTGAGCATAATCCAGCCAAGGTTAAGGGCCCAATCCTATCCAACTTTCCAGCACAGCCGCGATTCATCCCTGAGTTTAAGAGAACAAATATTCCCTTAACTTGAGGAGGCCTCCATGACTGCCCCCCCCCACTTACAAGATGCAACACATGTCCCCTTGGCATGGCTGCATCAGTGCTAGAAAGTTGAATAGGACTGGGCTGTAAGTTCTGTTGATTTCAGTGGGAGAAATGTAAGCATATACCTAACTTCCTTGAAATATCTGGACTTAAATGCTCTGGTGTGATTGTGGATATTGACTCAGAGCGGCTTTATACTGTTCACTAACAAGCACATAACTGAGGAGGACAGATTGCTCTCACCAGTCCCCTGCTCTTCATCTAAGAAGCCCAAGATGATGTAGATATGTGCTACTTAAAATGGTGATCTTTGAATTGGTTCCAGTCCCCAATGAAGTTCCAGGACGGAAACAGTAGGAATATATGGCACAGATATGGTACCAGCCAAATGGCACATTGGGGAATAAAAATCACCGGTCTGTTGTATCAGATAGTTTGAGAAGCACTGGTGTAGATGATGTCTCCACTTATTAAACAGCAACCCTGTGATATAGACCCTGCTGAGAGATCACAACGGGGCAAATGTCACCCAGAAGGGTTCATGGCTGAATAAGAATTTGAACTGACGTCTCCCAGGCCAACACATTCTCCATTGTTCCACTCAAGCCACATGCGCGCACGCACACACACAGAGAGGGAGCCCAATCCATGCTGTAATGTGAAATGACTAACTCTGTTGTATCCAGTGCAGAGAGGCTGCTGGAGGCCTCTGCGAGGGAAGGGGACAGCTGCTATTAGGCTACTCGAGCTTGTGCCAGGAAAATTGCTGGTGCAAGTCTGAGCAGCCCCATGTCGGAAAATCTGGCCTGGGGGATAGGATATGGCAGTAGCCACTGCTGCCATTCTTTTCCTCTCCCGGGCACAGTCTGCCCCCCCTCTGACTTCCCCTTGCATTGTTACAACCCCCACCTCCATTCTGTTTTTCCCTCATCACTCCACCAGCCTATAAAGAGCCTACATGCGCCAGTGGGCACAGGTCTGACTAGTTCTGGCAAGTCAGGGCAGGCCTTACCACGAGCATCACAATCCTCCAAGCTGCAACAATGTGCCTTATGGTGACAGCTAATTTAGGATTGTGCCATCACTCACTGATTCACACCCATTACAGTGTTATCCCATCTTCTTGACAAGGAGCTCAAGGACACATTCATGGGACTATCCTGTGTTATCCTCCTAACAACCCTGCCAAATAACTTGAGCTGGGAGGTGGCAAATTCTGCTCAGTTTTCTGGCAAACCAAAGACCTGAATCCAGACAATCCCAATGTACCTCATATACCCTGTCCATGATGCCTCATTCCTGCCTTGCCTTTTCAAAACCCCACACCTTTTAACGTATAAGACCTTTTAACGTATAAGACGTAATAACGTCACAACCCCAGACCTTTTAACGTATAAGATATAATAGATAAGCACCTTCAAATAAACAAATTTGTGCAGACCTAATAGGGTGACGTCTTGCGTATTAAAACCATGTAACTGATCCCATCATTTTCAGTGGTAATTTCATGATGCATTCCTTGTAAATTTCTCTGTTAATGCCATCCCAAATGCTGATTATTTTAACAATGTAACTAAGCAACACTTTCACAGCCAGTTCCCCCTGCCCCCCCCCACCCCACAGGACAATGTATTAGCAGTAAAGATTGGGGCAGAAGGTTGCCTGAGTGGCTAGCTTTGCAAAACGATATCCTCGAAATACTTGGCAGCATAAGAAAGTCTTAATTAGAACCTTTTAAATTAAAACTAATGAGGCTAAAAATGGCTTCTGGGGTTTGGACAGAGCAAGTGACTGTTCACATTAAGCAGGGACAGCTTAAGTGGAATGTGTTGCATTTGGAAGCATTTAGTCAGATCTGTCGTATTTGAACCACATCCTAACATTTCTCACCTGGTAATGTACACAGTCTGGGAATCTTCAAAGAAACAGGGTTTGCTTTTTTACTTTATGAATCATGTATCGGAAAAAAAAAATCTTTTTTGTAATACTCACATTATTCTAGGATGGCACATTGTCAGCACATGTAATGTTATGTACTAGAAAATCCACAAGCAGTTGGCTTGAAACCATTGGAGAGGTTCCATTGAATGCTTGCAAGGGTCTCTCCTAATTGAGCTCACCAAAACTCACATGGGTTCAGATTTAATCCAATCAGCTCTACATCATATGTCTTTCAACGTTTACAAAATCTTTTTTTTCTGTTTGTGACTGGGATGGAAGCAAATGAATCAAGAAGAGATTTAAATGAAAACCAGTCCAGATTGTGTACTGTGCTTTAACTTTACATCTGTACCTAATTAAGATGCTCAATTTCCCTAAACTTGAGTCATAAAATTGAAGTAATCTGAGGCCTGTTTGTCCGTCATTACAGGGCTGCAAACCTGCAAATCAAACCTGGCTCAAATGGCCAGCGTCTGGCAGTACACAGACATTGAATGACACATGGGAGATGTTGTTGAGCAACAGCCTGGAAGCAAGTCAGGAAAAAAGTTTGCAAAGCCGTCTGTGTATGACCCAGAAGTTGGGGATGCATCTGAGAATTCACAGAATAGAGCATAATAGTGTGGAAAACATGTGTGGTTATTTAGACCCTCATTATGGAATGAGTCCTTCAAACAAGGAAGATCTCATAACAACGGTTCTTCTGAAAATGTTTTCTGTCCTTTTTTTCTTTACTGACAGTGCAAGCCAGTAAATCCAGTTATAAGTGAATCCTTGCGTTTATCCCTGTGCACATTTTTAAAAATGCCCAACCATTATTCTTCCAATAATACTGTGGATCAGGACCCACTAGGTGAGTTGTGAGCCAGTTTCAGGTGGGTCCACATTCAATTCAATGTGTATTTTATTTTTAATATATTAGACTTTTAATATATTAGACAGTACAATACATTGTACTGTAGGTGATTACATTTGGGAGATGCTACAGATTTGTACTTTTAACAGGCTGCTATGTATATGCTTTTATCAGTGAGAGTCAATGAGGCTTACCTCTGGGTAACTGTGGCTAGGATTGCAGTCTTTGGGATGATTTTGTTGTTGTTAAGTGCTTAGGAGGGTTAGAAGGGTTCTTTATTTTAAATAATTTTTAAACGCATACGTACGTACGTATGTATGTATTGAGAGAGAGAGAGAGAGAGACGTTGTGGCGCTGGGGGTTAAACCGCTGCTGCTGGGCTTTCTGACCAGAAGGTTGAGAGTTCAAGACCATGCAACGGAATGAGCTCCCATTGCTCGTCCCAGTTCCTGCCAACCTAGCAGTTTGAAAGCACCTAAAAATGCAAGTAGATAAATAGGGACCACTTCAGTGGGAAGGTAACGGCGTTCCGTGTGCTACGGCGTATAGTCATGTTGGCCACATGACCATGGAAGCTTGTCCTTGGACAAACGCTGGCGCTACAGGCTTAGAAATAAAGATGAGCACCACTCCCTACAGTTGGTCACAACTAGACCATTCGGTCGTGGGGAAACCTTTACCTTTTACCGAGAGAGAGAGAGAGAGAGAGAGAGAGAGCTTCTATTTTACTTGGGGACCTAAAGACCCTAATGTCAGTGGTGCATGCATAAAGCATGTTTGCAACACTGTTTGTGTATGCAGCGCTGGCACTGGGCAAGTGTCATATCAGTCAGAGCTGGGTCTCAGTTTTGGGTGGGAAGGTGGCTGGAGCTCAGCAGCACTGGCCAGAGGCAAGTGGTTTTCTTGGCGGTCGGGAGATATGAAGGGCCAGAACTGGGCAGGGGGAGAAGAGGCTCAGGCCTGGGCAGGAGTGGACTGGTGATGGCCAGTCTGCACTGGCCAAATGGTTTCAAGTAGCCCCATTTTGGGGGCCAGAGCTTTATTTGGGGTAAAAGGACAAATGTCCCCTTCCCATGAGGAGACATGACGGCGGCACCCACAAAATGCAATGTTAGCCATTTTGGCAGCACTGCTCCTCTGAGCACTGGCCAGCTTAGGATTTGGTCATATGGAGGCTTGATGATATCACTTCTGGGCAAGACTGGAAGTGATGTCTTATTAACATGACATCACTTCCAATGGGTTCCTGTGCTACCATGTTTGAGAACCTCTGTTCCAACGCATTTACTACCACTTGTCCCTTTGTTGTTGTATAGCTTTTAAGTAGTTTCTTTGGGTTGTGAGGCTGGGAAGAACAAGGCCTGATTTTTTAACATGATTTTTGCTCTGTTTTTGGCATTAAAAAAAAGGAGCTGCCATACGCAAGCCACACTGAACACCCGAAACTGACCCAGGACACAGCATTTTCCTGGGGAAGTGTGAGTCTAAAGTGCTATGACAAAGTGCTGAATAGACAGCACCCACTAGAAGGCAGTTGCACATTGAAGCTCCTGTCACCTCTGACACAGGCAGCGACAAGGAGAAAGCTAAATGTAAGAATGTTTTCTGTTTTACAAAAAGAAAATGAATGGAAACGAACCCTGTTCACTCTCATTTGTTGAGGAATGCATTCATTTTGGAATGACTGGAACCTAAAGCAAATGGACTCCATGTGGTTCCATTTCCATTCATTCCAAAAAGTAATGTGCACCCCTAGATTGCACTATGATGCTGCTGGATTGGTTAATATGAGGAGCTTGGCCTTCTGCCTTCCCTTGATCAACACAGTTATCCCTTTCCTCTTCAGCTCTTGAAACTGAGAACGCATATTCTATGTATGGATTTGAGGACAGCTGCTCACAGCTGTGGCCTGGCCCCGACATCAGAAGTCCTCTCTTTTTCCTCCAGAGAATAAATGTTCAGTTCAGTTCCTGGTCACCAGAAAAGCAGTATGCAACATGCAACAATGAAGGCGTATGCGTTGCTTGCAGTAGCTGTCCTTTTTCTGCACAATTCAGAGTTCACTAACATCATAACTGATTTGACTACTTCAGACCTTGACAAAAGTATTTTGGGTACATTCCAAAACAGGCAAACGTCTTAGAGATTTGTTATCATGAAGAAATATCTGGGTAATCAGTGCTTATTAGGAAGAATTAACAAGCAAATCTTCAACCTAGCCAACTTGAATTGGTGCTGACACTCTGCTGAGAGATATCAAAGTAATCAGTTCTGCTGGGCTGAAGATACTGTTTTTAGACGCTTGGGTACAGCAGCATGTCTGAACCTGTATCAAGAGAAATACAGAACATGAGGTTGGGGAAGAAGTAGTTGGGGATATGATTTGGAAGACTAAACTGGGCTGGATCATTGACAGCCCGGTCCTAATCTGCGCTGGAACAGGCAGGTCAGATGACCTAATCCGTGCCCAGCGCACTTAGGGCTGCCTGAAGTGCAACTTGGAACAAGAGGAATTAATTTCCCTTACCCCGTGTTGCAAAGCAGCCTCCTCAGTAAGGCTACTTACATTTGCACCAGTGAAATCGCTGACGCAAATCCAGGTTAGGCCAACTGGACCAGGGACAGAGATTTGGATCCAGCCTAGGTTGCCCAGGCCAGCCCACTGGCCCAGCTTACCCCACCCTCCCCAACCCCCTGCACTGGCTGCCGTTGGCCAGCACAAACCTACCTTGCTGTGGCAGCTCAGAAGTTAGATCTGGCTTCCATGGGCTGGTGCACATCCTTGCACTAGCCCAGCTGATTCTCATGGAGGTGCAAACGTGACTGGGAGCAAAATCCTAACCTGGAGTGAGGCCGACACAGTTAGGCTAACAAAATTTGGCTGGTACAAGGGCCACCGTAAAGTGCATTTGGACCACTCTTGGAGTCAGGAAGGATGGCGCACGTCTGCTTGCTGGCCTTGCTGATTCTGAGAGTGGTCCAAATATACTTTACAGTGTCCCTTGTGCCGGCCTAACTATGCTGGCCTAACTCCAGGTTAGGACTGTGCTCTTAATGTGCATTTGTGATACTTCTGGGTCAGCGCAAGGGATTTGTGCAGACTCACAAATGAGTGAGTGTGGGATTGTGCTCAGGTCCACCTAAGTATATACTGCCATTATTCTATTCAAAATTGCTCTTCCCTGCAACAGCTCTTAAGAGTTCTGCTACACACAATTATGTGTGACACAAAGCCCACTGCTAACCTATTGAGCATCCAGTTTGGTGTTCCCCAGTGAGCACTTGCAAGGAAAGAAAAGTTCCTCTACAACCGATTGCAAAAGAGTATGGATGATAGTCCACTTGAACAGACTGCCCAACAGTCTGGGAGGAGAAAACTGTTAAATTTCAAGATCAACCTCACTGTCCTTTTAAAAAAGAGATACCATTTCAGACTTCTGTAGCAATTTCAGCATCTCTGTGTATTGGTGGGTCAAATGCACAGCAAGGTTCAAGGTCTACTTTCAAATATATTCAAGATAAAAATGCAAAAAGTAGAGTATTCTAGAGCATTTGTTACAGTTTTCTAATACCTCATAATTATTTAGTAGTGTTATAAACATAAGTAAACAGAATTACTGCCCTTTTAAAAAAAAAGAAATTTGTGCCTGTAAAATGCACAACAAGAATATCAGTCTATTTAATTGTTAATAACAAGGTCAATCAGTGTGTGGAACCAGTTGGTTGACCAGAAATATAAGGCCTCGGTCTGATTTAGCACTGAACTGCCATTTATTGCCTGCAAAATCATACAATTGCAGAGTTACTTGCACAGGAAGTTCCCAGAGTAAACCAGCATTTGTACAAGTAATACTTAGTGGTTGTCCTCTGTCCTAGAGACAGAGAAAATATCACCCCACAGTGTCATCTTTTACTTGAAATGCATCCACCAACATCTTGTACGGCTGTGTTGAAGTTTCTGGAATTCCAAGATCTGCCAGGGAAATCCCAGTAGACATGCTGTAAATCTACCTTGTACTATAGTGAGATTTCATTGCATCAATGTTGTATCATATATACACAATTTGGTGATGCTGAATGAACAGTTGGCCTTGAACTCCTCCTAGACCATTAGGTCACAACACAGGTCAGTGAAAAGGTAATTTTCCCTAGATTTGTAATAAGGTCTGGGATTTGACCTATGGCCTTTATGTCACAAGGTATTCATTATCTCCATACGAATGATATACACAGGCAAAGAAACATACATTTTTTATGAATCTGGATGAATGATCACTGATGGCTACCTTGCATTTGATGGTTTTATGACCCAGATAAGCTCTTGTAAGTAGAACTCATCAATTTCTAAAGTGTAGCTCACTTATAACATTCTTCACATTGGTAGTTCCATTCATACTGTGGGGGTGAGGGTGGGGAGCCTCTCAGTAAACCAGAGCATATGTCATTTCTCTGGCATTCAGCAAACACAACACAGTAGCAACAGCCATTTGCCTAGAATTAAAGATAGCGTGAATGCCTCTTTTAAGATTTGCAGACTACTTTACCCAGATCAAACCTAAATCCACAGATCAAACGGCGCAAGCTGCCTTTCACAACTTTCTGGTAAACTGGCAATCTCAGAAAGAGGAACAAAATAATTCCTTGTACAGTAGGAAATAGAGATAAAAATGGCCACTTGCTTACCATCTTCCATGTGCCTTTAGCGACAGTAGCTCTGCATACGGAAATTTAGCAGGAGATGTTTCCCCATCACTACATCCCCACGCCCAGAAAAACTTCACTTCTGAAAGCTCACTTACCAAAGAGTAAACTGAACACAGTAGAAATTACCTCAGAGTAAATATGCATTGAATTGCACTGTACTTTCTTTGGGTCAAGTTGCTGGTAAAAGCAGAGCAGCAGAGCCAGTAAAAAAAGATGACTATACTATAGTAAGGTCTGTGCTGTTCTACACACAATGTTCTTTGCGTACCTTTCAACCCCCTAGTCTGACTTAGGGTGAACATGTGCAAAGGAGAACATGCAAAGGCTCCTGTTCTGTTAATAGTTGAATAGATTATGCCAGATCCAGCTTCTCATGGATGAAATACCATCACATCCAGTGGTGTAGCCAAAGGCCCTGGAACCAAGGCAGAGGTGTCGTGCTCATACACCGCAGTGTTACACCTGCCACAGGCACAGCTGAAGAAAGCAGTGCAGAGCTGGACCCTCCTGTCAGCCCTTGTCCCCATTACGCTCTGAAATGGAGTGATTCCAGAAGCAGGGGGCATGGCGAGGCTGTGCGGAGGGCGCGATGACATGCCCCAACCCCAGGCGTGGTCAGATGCTCCGGCTCTGAACCCAGGGCACTGACATGGTGACATGACATGATGTTGTGATGCATGCAACATCACTCCCGGATTCTTCAGGAAGAGAAGGTGATGGTGGCAGGACACATTTGTGATCTTGCTACCATCCCATTCCTTTCTCTTTGGAGGCAGCAGTGAGATAACAAGCACACCCCACTGCCATTGCCACCTCTTGTTTCATCCGGTTTCCGATCTTGCTGCCACCTTGTTCTTTGGAGGCCTCTAAAGAGAAAGGAAGTGGGCAGTGGCGAGATCCCAAAAAAAACCCACAGCCATCTGCTCTTTCAGTTGGTTTCTCACTGCTGCTCAGCCTCCAAAGAAAAAAGACCAGGGCTGCAGCAAGATCACAAACCAACTGAGATGGCTAAGGCAGCAGTGGCGTTATTTAGGGCATTGCAGAGGGGCAAGAGCAATGGGCACCATTTACCAAGGGGGCACCAATTGCCCTCAGCCTCCTCAGCACAATGCCCCAAAGCCACATCAGAGGGAAGCCACGCCCCCAGCTCGCCAGCCAGCCTCCAAACGGGCACTTTGCCTGATTGCCGGCTGAGAGGAAACGCGTGCCTCTCTGGCTGGGGGGGGGGGAAGGCACATGTTTCCTCCCAGCCAGTGATCAGGCAAAACTGCCCCATCAGAGGCTGAGGGAAGTCACGCGCCTCCTCCCCCTCTCCAGCCAGCGAGGCACCCTGTTTCTCCCGCTGCCACTAGGGCCAAGGGTGCCTCTAGGGCCAAGCATCATGCAATGCTTCCATTTTGCCTATATAACTGGGGGAGGGGTGCAGGCACATGCTAATCTCCCATGCAAATTAGAAGCATTGCATGATGGTCTCTGCTCACATGTGGCTTTTTCAGACACTGACTCAGATTTTTGAAAGGGAGACAGAGGGATTTCAAACTGAAATCAGCAAACGTAAAGAACCAACAAAAAAAAATCCTAAGGCTGAAGTCACCATAACCTTAAAAATTATGAAGATTGTATATCCATGAAGATTACATAGCTGGCTTTTAGGCTACTTTAAAGATGCCTTGGCACTTTAAAGAGGCTATGAATGGGTGGGAGAAGGTCTGGGCTCACACTTCCATTGGGTGCCATTTCGACTAGGTCCGCCCCTGCTACCCACCATCCCCCTCCCACTCACCTGGAGCCTCGAGCAACATCTAAACACTCCACAGACCCTCCAAAAGCTTACTGCAGCCTTTGGAAGGTTTTTAAGCATTATTTCTCATTTTCACTGGAAGGCTGCAGTAAGCCTTTGGAGGGCCTGCAGATGCTGCACACAGCCTGCCCAGCCCTTGGGAGGGCCCTGGAGAGCGGGTAGCGGCTGAGCCTTCAAAGATAAAGGAATGGGGCTGCAATGAGATAGTAAACCAGCCAAAAGAGGAGTTGGTGGGTGCTGCTTCTCCCCTGGCCACCATCTTGGCTGGTGGAACCCCCTTTCAGCCTGGAACCTGGACCTGTCAGAGTGCAAAGACAAAGCATAAGCCATTCCGCTCCCACTGCCCAAGCTGTTTTGGCTGGCACAGTTCCCGGGAAGCATCTGCCACTGGATAGCTTGTTCCAAAGACAAATCAACCATAGACAGCAAGGTTCCTTCACCAAGTATATATTTACAAGCATGTACAGAATACTGACCGGAAGGTTGGGAGTTCAAGACTGCATGACGGAGTGAGCTCCCGTCACTTGTCCCAGCTCCTGCCAACCTAGCAGTTCAAAAGCACCTAAAATGCAAGTAGATAAATAGGGACCACTTTGGTGGGAAGGTAACTGCATTCCTAGAGTCATGCCGGCCACATGACTACAGAAGCTTGTCCTCGGACAAAAACGCTGGCTCTACAGGCTTTGAAACGGAGATGAGCACCACCCCCTACAGTCAGTTACAACTAGACCATTTGGTTATGGGGAAACCTTTACAGAATAGGATAGGCTTTCAGCAATAGTCCAACACAGTGAACCACAGTTCCTCACAGACACAATTCTTGCAGTATCATGCCTTAGCATCCCACTGCACTCCTTCTACAACCCACACGTTGTTGCAGTTTCTGCCTCCAACTTTATACCAAGGCAGACCAATTGGTGCCTGTTGCTGGGCAGGCTCTGGCTCATCAGCCACACCCATTACCACCTGTGCATGTAGTCTGCTCAGCATGCAATTAACTAGCACCTGCTGAGTGACTCAGCATTTCTTGCTCTATGCAGGCCTCATGCTGCTGCTGCTTCTGCTTCTGAGGCCAAACCTTGGACTGGCCTTGCAGTGGCCAAACCCTGGGGCATTCTCCAGTAACTCCTAACCAAGGGTGGCCCACCCTCTGCCCACACTTGCAAGGCTGCTGATCACAGCTGATGAAATGCTTTTTTTCTGGCAATCCTTAATGATAGAGAAGCTCTTTCTGCCTTCATATATGGTCATTCTGGTATCCCCATAAACAACCACATCACTCCAGATTTTTTCTTGCAGCACTTTTAGTATAACTCTCTTCATGGTCATGGTGTGTGTGTGTGTGTGTAGATCCTTAAAAGAACTACAGGCATGCCCTGATATTTGCTGGGGGTCTGTTCCAGACCCCACCATTGATACTTGAAACAGTGGATGCTGGGGACACCTTTTTACACAAAAGTAAAAGACAAAAGTGAATCTAGGGAGGAAACTACTGTTTCTTCTGTCATTTCATTCACTAACAATTATCCGAATGCCTTGATTCCTAATGAAAGTTGCCTCCTCCACAAAAAGAGTTTGAGGATAATCTGAAAGCTCGATAGTCATAATTTCTTGGTGAAAAATGGCCAGAAGCTTCTCTGTGCTCAGCTTTTTGACTAAGCTGAAAAGAGGCATTTTAAAATATGTAGTGTAAGAAAACATATTTAGAAATTAAATCTACTTTTAAGAGTTGAATAGAGGCCTCCTGCTTCACATTATTATTCTTCAATTTGAAATTAATGTTGGTAGAAATTCACATTTTTTTTAAAAAAAACCCTGAATTATTTATGCCGCTCCCCAGCCTGACACTTTGGGTCTCTCCAAAAACATGGGGGAGGGGTCTTAACCCAGGGATGCATTTTCTATGGCTGCCACACTGGAATGGCAGGAAGGGAACTGCAAGTTTTACACATGCCCAGCTCAATCTCTGATCATTTCATGACTTTTCACTTGAAAATTTGCCACTGTGCTTGCTTCCAGTTACTTTTTACCTCAAAAACTCACAGATTAGGTGGCCTGAGACAATCCCGTGCTGACATTATGTCAGAAGTAATATAGGTAGAGAAGTTACCATTGCTCTCGCAATCACACAAAGCTGAACTGCAGATACCAAATGAAATCAATGGGATTGAAGCACTTTTGTCGCTGGCCAGAATATGCCCCTTCTGGTTATTGCTTTGTTTCAGAGACTTTACTCTTGAAATTTCAAACTTGCTGCCATCGTCTTGGCCTCCTCTTTCAATGTTTGTGCTTAATAATTCTGAGGTGTAAGCAAATGAGATATAAATGCTCGTTATCAGCAGGATAGAAACAATAATGCAAGAGAGAGAGAATATATTATCTACATATACAGTATAATAAAAAAAATTGCCACACTGAAATGGCCATCCATTAGAGCCCACAATTTGAAAATACATTAAGGAACAAATTATCAGGAAAATGAGGGTGGGGGAAGAGGATTAATTACCACTCTGCATCTCAGAGAGTGTTTTTCCATTAGCTACAATTAGTACACTAAGGCTAAATTAAAATTGTGCCCCATTTCACACTTATTACAAAGAAACATTAAAGAAAGAAAAGAACAAGAGCAGAGGGATGAAGGGGGGGGGAAACCTAAGCAGAGTAATTAATGTATTGGCATTTCTGAATCACCTTGGAGCTAATCAGTCACCGAGTCTTTTTAATTGTATTTATTTAACGAATTCACATTAGGTGAGAACCCCAGGGTGAAATCTTGGCTTTACTGAAGCCATCAGAAAACATCCAGATGTGAGAATTTAATACTAGATGGGAAAAGGTCTGATAAAACAACTATCAATTTTCATGTGGAATTTTGGGCAATGGCCCTTGATAAAGCATGTACAAGAATCGACGCCTTTTGCTATCAATTTTATTAAGACCAAAGTTAAGTCTTGATAGACTTAAAGGTGCTTTAGTTGTGTAACTCAGAGTCAATGTTCCCAGCTAACCTAGTCTCTGGCCATACCATGAGTCCAATCAGTATTGAACCACTGTACATGGAGAAGCTGTCATAGCAGTGTTAAGTAGAACAAAAACACTGTTCTGTTCTGGCAAGTACTGTTCATTTTGGTCTTGTAGCCACGTTCCTTCCCTTTTCAGCCAAAGTTTTAACTTTGGCTGTTCCCCTCCTTAAAGAAACAGATAATGTAAGTATAGTAATTGCTAATTATGATTACTTACAACCGAGTTTTAGAAAATTGTCTTCAAAACATGCAGCCAGAGGAGAGAACATACTGTGAAGACTACATCTGGGACTGAGGATTCAGTGAATCACAGAACACTGTATATTTGTTTTTAAAAAAATTAAAAAATGGTGGTTTAGACTATCCTGCTCATGGGCATTTGCTTCAGCATCGGAAAGGCAAGATATAAATTCTTCAGATACATACGTAAATCACGTGGGACAACAACTCCACCAATATAACACTCATGTCACTGCTAAACTCAGTGATATTGGTTTTTATACAGATTCAGAGAAATTGGCCTATGAGAAGCAATGTAATGTGTCCTCCTCTATGAGAAGCAATGTAATGGGCATTAGCCAATCACTGGCTAATGTCATACATCTAATATGGTAGTGTTGTACTCCCTTCTTTCCAACCTTCTTCCAGCTCCCATATATTTCTGAATGTCAGAAGTGTAGTGCAGCAATGTACAGTACTTATTATTGTTGCATTTATATCCCACCCTTCTCCAAGGGAGCTCAAGGCAGTGTACATTCTTCGTCTTCCTCCGCACCCCACCCTCTCTCACACACCATCTTCACAACAACCCTGGTAAGCTGAAGACAAAATCACTGAGAGAAAATTTGAACCGGAATCTTCCATTTCTTAATTCGATCAGCTAACCACTACACTAGAAGAAAACAGCACTAACGTGTAAACAAGGCTATAAAAAACCTACAGTATTATGAACCTGACCAACATGGGGAGTGAGAGTTCAGTGAATGTGTGTTGGCTGAGGTAAAAGAAGACTTTTTACCACTGAGATTTTAACCACTGCTAAAGAAGATACACGAGTGAAACTGAAGCTTTGTGTGGGCTATTCCTAGCTAGTTGCTGAACATCAGAAACAGCTGTAAGCAACTGTAAAGAAATGTCTACCGATGACTCTGCTACAAGTGTGACAGCCATGCTGACGGCACCGCCACACCATCAAAATCAAGCCTACAGCTGCAAGGACTCACAGATCGGTGGAAAAACACCTCTAGATACGATGGAAGGAAGGTAACAGATAACATTGTCACTGGATCCTTTTCCTATATAATAGTACAATTCTTTTTTTTCCCTTTTGACTCTTGCTTTACAGCAAATTTCTTTTCCTCCTTTTCATTACAAATTCTTACAAATGTGAAAACTTCTTCATTCCACTTCATGTCATTATTCTTGTGCCAGCATTTTAGGGAAATCTGGGCGTGACAATTGCGGCTGAGGAAAAGAACTGGCCGATCCGTCTGCACCAGTAGCAGTGGAAGCGAAACGCAGTATAACGGGCCCTGGCAATGGAAAGTGAACAGGAACGCCAAGAGGATGAATGCCATCAATTGGTGGAAGCTCCTCTCCTGTTCATTTTGTAAAAATAGCACGCACCAATGACTTAGCAGCCACAGCAGCATCTCCCTAGAAGTAGCTCCATGGTCTACGAAAACATCTATTAGAGTTGTAGGTATGATTCTGGTCAGTTAAGGAGGTGGTTGCTAGGGCAACCAAGAAATGGAGTGTCTGGCCATGGTGGATCCCAGAACTCTCTGCTGTTTTTGTCTCCTGTGCAGTTGGAGTTGTCAGTCTGAGAGTTAACCAGTGAAACTGGGATTTAGAGGCTGTCCCTCAGAATTTTAGTTTTAGAAATAGCCCATGTTCATTGCCCTACTTTCCCTTCCAGAGGAAAATGAAAAACATCAGGGAAAGGAACTACTGTAGGCCTAACCAGGCCCTGGGGAAACTATGCTCAAGAATGATGGGAAAATGGCACCACCTTGATCTCTGAATCAGTGTTGAGGCTGAGCACCTGTATTCTGGCTCTTAGGTAATGGGTAAAGGTTTGTAGGAAAAGATCTATCCCCATCATCCTCTTTGGTGCCCTCACCATCATCTCTTGATAGCTCATCCTCCTCCCTAGAGGAGGATACTGCAGACTCAGAAACTGAGGAGTCACTGGGCCCTGTGACCCCTGACCAACGTCTTCCCCTGAATCAAACCCTGATGTGTGAGTAGAAGTGATCCAGGGCACTCTGGCTCTTGTCTTGGCCTTGAATTGGTGCCATGAGGGAGAAGAGACTTCCACCTCACAAAAACTGAGGCTGCCGGAACTGGGCTCTGGGGAGATTGGACTGTGACTTCTTAGGCTCTTAGCCCTGGGCCATTCATGTTCCTGGTGCCTTTCCCTCCAACAGTTGGTAGGGAATAGGGCATCTGCACCAGGCAGCCTGGCACCTGCAGCTTCAGCCACCACCCTTTGTCAAGAAACTGCACTCTGGCCTGAGGGACTGAGCAAGGAAGAGGAGGTAGTGGCCGCAGATTCATCAGGAGACAGCCAGTGGTGGCTAGGACCATCTCCCTACACCAGCAAATGCATTCCCAGTGCCATTCCTTGTCTCATGGATGCTGGGACAGCCGTCACTGGGTTTGCCATGCTCTCTCTCTCTCTCTCTCTCTCTCTCTCTCTCTCTCTCTCTCTCTC
>JAJKFI010000006.1:11955956-11974558 GCA_029204185.1 Lerista edwardsae | reverse complement strand
CTCTCTCTCTCTCTCTCTCTCTCTCTCTCTCTCTCTCTCTCTCTCTCTCATGCAGTTGGCACAGAGCTAGCTCGGCACAAGGCAGGGGAGAATGCACTCTACCAAACACCACCCAATCAACAAATGCGTAGGGCGAGAAGGGATGGCTACCGCTAGAGTGCATTGGGGAAGGCCCCCGTGACAGAGGACACCAAATGTGTGGGCCTGCCAGACCCTAGCAAGTTGGCCAGGGCAGAAAAGGTGGGTGAGAGAGCTCTGCTGTTGTGATCTGAGCATGGCGAAACTGAGCCTTCCTGTGGTGTTGCATTGGCTGAGCTGTCTACAGGGAAGCACTGGCAAGGCGGCTGCCATATTTCCTGCTCAAAATGCTGCGAGGGCTCCAAGGCCATGACTGGGTGCCCTCCTCTCCAGGTCACTCCTGTCCTGAGTCCCTGCCAGGCGTAAGTCAGCATGGAGGCCACAGGCCTCCCTCAAGCAGTAGTTTTTTGGGGGAAGGCTCTTACAGGCCCCAGCCATGTCTGTAGAAGGTCCACTGGGGGGGGAAAAAAACACCCCTGCTTTCCCTGTGTGAGGCATGACCCGCAACTACGGATGCAAGGGGAGAAAAAGGTGTTCAACATGCATTAATCCAAAAGTATGATACAAAACAAAATAAAACTGTTGTGGCTGAGTAGAGCACATTCTATTTGTCCTTTGTAAAACTGCAATAAAAATAACATATATAACAATAAAACAATATAACAATAACATATAACAATAAAATAACATCTGCAATAAAAAGTCAAGCAGTCCGATCCCGATGTTTGATCTAATAGTGAGTAAGGTTCAAACTACACATTTCACCAAATGAAATGTGAGGCTAATGTCTCCATTATAAATAGCATATGGGGGAGGGATCCAAAAACCATGACAGGGCGCAGGGGAGCTGCAGTCATTTCCCCCCACTGCAGTGTCTACCCTGATTGCTCCCTGCCATGTGCTATTTTCATTATGACGGGGAAAAAACTTTCATTGAAAACCAATGAAAAAATAATAAAACAAACATGATATAATATAATATATATTATATTTTATATAATATAATAATATATAATAAAATAATGAAGCAAACAAAGTTTGCTTCAAAGTGCATTGGGGGTGTCATCCTAGTAGCTCTGCTAGCGCAATATCATAGCCATCAGCAGCGGTTCCTAAATTTTTTGACTGGCAACCCTCTTAACCTACTAGGCCATTTGTTGCAGCTCCCTACAATCCTGTATATTGTATAGGGTGGCAGAGGTTTTGTGAGGATTCCGCAGGTCCCCAGAGAGCCATGGCTCACAGTGTGAGAACCACTGGCCTTACAGTACTAAATCAGCATTGCAGAAAAGTGGAATGTCTAGGGAAAATGCATTTCATAGTTTCATGTACTTTGCAGTTTATTCACTGGAAGTGTTTCTTTGATACCAGGGGCACAGTGTTTTTCTAAAAACTGGGACACTTCAATCTACATCCAAGAAGATGCATATACGTTTCTCTTATGAGCTCCCTGAACTATGGGCAGGCATACAGAACAACCCAATGAATATTGCTTTCAGGATCCTGCCCTCCGCATTTAGGGGACAGTTCCCGTGGCAGTCAAATATGTCCTGGTATACTACTGTTTGGAAAGCATTACACCGTCGCAAATTAAGCACATAGCACTTGCAAGGGAAAAAAAGAAAGGGGAGGGGGGAAAAAAAGATCCTGGTTTTCAAGTTAGGATGATTAAGCTTTTTTCCTCTCTGTCTTTGTATAACACTGATTAAAAATGGTGAGGCCCTTTGGGAGTGAATTTTTGATTTGAAGGTTAAGCCAATATTAGTGAAATAAAATAAAATAAAGTCAAGTGAATCAAATGGCCCAGAGCATCAGAACCACAGTCAATTCCAAAGCTGTTTTGGTTACAAAATGAGCAACTGACTAATTGTGTAAATGCTGTTAATTAGCTGTGCAGAGCCCCTAACCGGGCTTTCCCCTGTAACTAATAAGAAATCAATTAGCTAATGAAGTGGCCATTAAATGCTATGCTAATCTTTGCTGGGGTATTTTTAATGTTTCTCCTTTTTTTCCCTTTCTTTATGATCCTTCCTAATTGCCACTGCCATACGGAGCTCACAGCTTTCAGCATGTCTAATGAAACATCATTATATCATAACTGGCATTCTTGGAAGAGTTAGTGGCAAATCTGCTTCCCAATTATTTTTAATTGCCAGACATACTCATAACTGGGCCTTTTACCAATCGGTTCAGAGCCCTGCACTGTCATGTAATATACACAAAGATAGTGTTTGCCTTTCCTTGCAAAGAAAGCCTGGCTGTAGCGCTGGCCACAATGAAGAATGCGTACTGCAAACCCAAACAAGAAACTGAAGCAATTGCTTTTTCCACTGCCTTTGATTGGAGGTTGCAGAAGTTCGACATGGCCTTCCTACAGAGCAGTGAAAGCCAGAAGACTCGACTCAGCCTGGAAACGTTGCTGCATAACACCAGCTATTCTAAGTGGCAACCTTTATGTATAAGAGAGGCCAACTTCTGCAAATTGGAGTTTGTGCAGGAATACAGCAGAATGGCAGGCAACACAGTACAGCACATTCTTTGGGTGTTCAGTGTCAAATCCCTCCTGTCTCTCCTCCTTGCCACTGAGCTCTCTTTCTTCCCTTCCCCAATATCCCCTCCCCACACCACACACTTTCAGCACTTGTGACCCTTACAGTTGATAATGGCGGTGCAAGCCTAGCCCAGGTATGCCTACTCAGAAGTAAGTTCCATTTAAATCAATGGGACTTACTCCCACATGTGTATGGGATTGTGGCATGAGTGAAGTGGAAAGACCTTTGTACATAGAACCTGAACTTAAGGGTTTGGGGGCGGAGTCAGCAGTGGTCAGCTTCAAGCCCTGTCCAGGCCAAGAAACTCCCCAGCCTGCTCGCCCAGCTGGGTGTTACCGCTAGGCTGCCTCAGGTCTGCCGGCGCGAGTCCTCTTTAGCCAGGGCTGTAATCCTATCCACACTTTCCTGAGAGTAAACCCCATTGATTAGAATGGGACTTACGTCTGAGTAGACAGGCGTAGGATTGGGCTCTGTGTGACCTGCCCGCTGCATGCCAGCATGGAAGGGATGGGCGGAGTGCACAGGCGAGCCTGCTCGCACATCCTCAGTCAGGGAGGAAGAGGCCGGTTAGGTTGGGAAGGGAGGAAGCTTTTTGCAGTCCACCAGCGAGGCACCCAGTGATGCTGCTCAGCTGCTCTGGAGCCCCTTCCCTTCCCCAGTTCTGAGGCCCATCCAAAGTCTGCTGTCCACAAGCTGGAGCCCAACAACCCGCCCATGGAAACTCAGAGGGAGAGCTCCCACCAGGCAGGACCACAGTAGTGCCCCTTGCCAGGCACCGCATTGAGCAGTCCTGATTTATATGTATTAGGCCACAATCCTATCCACAGTTATCTGGGAGTAAGCCCCATTGACTATAATGGAACTTCCTATGAGTAGACATGCATGGGATTGGGTTCCCAGTTAAGATTTTATGGTGTATGTCTGTTTAGACATCTCTCTCTCTCTCTCTCTCTCTCTCTCTCTCTCTCTCTCTGTGTGTGTGTGTGTGTGTGCGTGCGTGCGTGCGTGCGTGCGTGCGTGTATGTGTGTTAAGAAATGTATTCACTTCTGAAGAATTGGGATGGGGAAGGTTGGAAATGAAGAAGCTCTCCAGCATGTCCCATTGAAATAATAATAATAATAATAATAATAATAATAATAATAATAATACTTGTATTTATATACTGCCTTTCTTAGGTCACCAGATTTCTCTAATGACTATAATTCAAGGCGGTTTACATAGGCAGACTTTATTCAGAAACCCGAAAGTTTTTACAATTTTTACAGAAACGTTCTATCTTCCAAGAACTACACACATACAGATGGACCTTTCTGGATTTAGTCCTTCTTTCTGGCCACCCGTTTGTCTTCTTGCTGGCTGATAAGCGGCTTCCCTGCTCCCACCAGAGAAGCAGCTGACTTCAGCACAACTCCCCCTCACACAAGGCAGCCTGAAGACAGCTCAGCTGTTAATCAGTTGCAATTTACAAGGTCTGCCATTCCGGTAGTCCCGAACTGGCGACCTTCAGCTCTTCAGCTCTTATCTTCAGGCAAACGGAGGCATTAACCCTCTCGACTAAATCTTCTGAAATGAATGGAAAACTGCACAAGAGCAAAGCTGAAATAAAGAAGTTGCCTAGAATGGTTTTTCTACCACTGTGTGCATAGTAGTTTACAGTGCTCATCTCCTTAATCCTAAAACAGTCTTGTGGGGACAACAGGGAAACACTGCTGATTCTTCCAAGATCATCAAATAAGTATATACCTAGTCAGGTTTTGAATGCAAGCCTCTTGGAGCACAAGCCTATGCGTGTCTACTCAGAAGCAAGTCCCATTATGTTCAGTAGGGCTTCCTCCCAGGACCGTGTATATATAGAATTACAGCCCGAGTGCCAATGTTTTATCACTGGGGATTTTACGGATGGAGAGGTATCGTGAGCTCTTTTTGCATTATTCCAGAAGAAGGTGCTTCCAGATAAGGGGAAAAAGATGTTCTGAGGGTGGATATGAAGAATTTAAAATTGTTTCTCTAAGATTATCATGAAACAAATTCAATTTGTAGAATTCAGCTATTATTTTCAGTGTGCCTGAATATTTCACGTGTACTGTATTAGACAGAGGGCTAGGTTACAATAAGTATGTTTACCAGGAGATCTGCTCTGTTGGATCAAGGGCACTACTTTTAAGTAAACAGGTTTAAGCTTAGGGTGTTGAACTGGGAAGAACTGGATTCAAATGGCTGCTAAACCATGAATGTACTATGGACCTGACCAAGTCATTCTCCCTCAGCCATAGTTGTGGCTCTCTTCCATTGTATAAAATAGGAGAAATGTGATAATGTGAGGATAAATGTCATGATTATAAAAGGGCTATAGAAATGATAAACATTAAATAATTTTTGTAAGTGTAGCTTTCCATGATCACCCTTCTTTATATAGAGATCAATACTATATATTGCAGCTTATAGTAAATACAGAAATACAGGTGACAAGGGATCCTGGGGTTCTGTGAAACATACTCATAGCTGACATTTCCTCTCTGACTGATAGGCAATCTGATAATGCATCAGCATAACATAAACTATGAATCTGAATGAAGTCTATGAAGTTTATATGAAGAATAAATATTCTTGTGCTGGAGTAGGTTTGATCATAGCAGGATTAAGGTTGCTTTTCTCTGGGGTGGGCGGTGTGTGTGTGTGTGTCTGTGTGTGTGTGTGTGTGTGTGTGTGTGCCCGTGTCCCTCTTTCATTACAATAGTGCGCAGGACATCTGTGCACAACATACGTGTGTGTTTTAAAGAATGTTTTCAAAAGGGATTCTGTTTTGGATAAAATGCAAATGGCATTGGTTAATTCTGCACCCCTGTTTTCAGGAAATCTGCCATCAGCAGCTGCCACTGTTTCAGATGTCAAGAGGATGCAGATACACTGTGACATTTTGTTCATTAAATAAACAAACCAGGTTCATGCTAACTGCATTACGTAGAAAGCCCCATCAATTCTCGTACATTTTGTTCATGCAATGGGACGTGACAATTGTTCCTTAGCTTCATAAGCGCTGGACTGAAGAACAAAAGAGAAAAAAGGAAACATATACTATGTGGCAACTGCGACAATGCTTACAATCCTGGAAGTTGATTTGGATTAATGAGACATATAACTTTTTTGCCCAAGGCTACTTATAGCAAATATGGCTACAAACATGGCTACTAGGGGGAAAGAGCCATTGTCATTCATTTTTTTTCCCTTGGTACACAAGACTTTAATCTTGTTTGTTTGGCAGGATTGAGGTTCTCTCTAATACTATAGAATGAACATCCATAAAGGAAATATATCCATCCTTTTTAGAGTGGTCTGCAATACAGTTTTAATCGGCATGCCAATGTTATAATTAAGTTAAAGAACAGAACATAAACATCCTAAATAAAGCAAATATAGACTGGGGTTGGCTGCAATCCTATCCACACTTACCTGGGAGTATCCTCCACTGACTATAATGGTACATACTTCTAAATAGACATGCATAGGATTGGGCTCATTATTTGTTTGAATTTGGCAACAAAAATATCCCAAGTACAAACCATCGAAAATTCCACAGACACAATCCATATTACAATGAAGTCAATGGCAAAATTCCTAGTGATGTTGATGGAACTGGATTGCACCCAAAATCTCTGGCATATTATTATGGGTAAACATTTCAATACAATTTAAATAGCCAAAACATGTTCACTTAGAAGTGTTTCTAGCCAAGTGGGACTTATTGCCTAATAATTAGCTTAGTAGTTTGGTTTCAGGATGCGATCATAAACATGCTTACCTATAAGAAGCCTTTACTGAAATTTATTCCAAGTAAACGTGATGAAGGTAAGAGTAAAAACATAGAAAGTTATACCCTTTGCTTTATCTACCCTCACAACAACCCTAAATAATGGATTACTATTTCTATTTACAGACTAGGAATTTTTGGAGAGATCATGATTTGCCAAGATCACGCCATGGGTCCAAACGCAGAGGCAGACTTTGAACCCGGGGCTCTAGGTTTAGGGACAGAAGCACTTCCCATTGGAAGCCACCATGTCTAAGAGGGTGGAAGATTCGAGTTAGAGGCATCCTGTCAACCAAAGCTCAATTTATTTATTTTTAACAATAGTATCAAGGAAAATAGTTAAGTACATTACGTAAAGTAGGAAATATGTGATAGAGCAGGAAAAAGTGCCCAGATGTGATTTTGAGTACAGTGATAATGAGTTTATTCAATTTTTTGCAAAACCATAAAAACAAAAGTTTTAAATTTCAATATTAGAGGTCTAATTTGGCTTTTTTAAAATGAAAGAGTCCTCTTGGTAATAATAGCATTTATATAATGACCTTGCCATGATGATGATGATGATGATGATGATGATGATGATGATTCTAGCTCTGGCTACCATCCTGCTTAATTAAAATAAATGACCTTGAATCATCAAGCAGTGTAGAATTGTATTACAAGTGAGGATTTACTCTTTAACTGATTAATTATATGCATCAGAGTTCTTGGACAACTAAATATCAATTTGTCAGCTATTGACTGCAGATTATTGGTTGTATAAATGGTTACCTAATGGCATGCCCCATCAGTGGAGCATGGGTTTGAAAGAATTGAAATAGTGCCCTGATCTCTGAACATAGAGCTTTAATAATATCCATGGCAGTGTTTCAGTACTTTGCCAGATCCGCAGGCCCTTAATGAGGGAAGACATGAAAGTGGGACCAATGTGAACTGAACAGTTTGCCTAGCATGATTACTATAGTGGTATGGAGTTTTCTAGTGGGAAAGAAGGCTTCTTGTTGTTCAGTCGCTGAGTCATGTCCGACACTTCGCGACCCTATGCCAGGCCTCAGCACGCCAGGCTTCCTCTACTAGCTTCCGGAGTTCTCCCAATTTCATGTTCATTGCTTCGGTGACACTATCTAACCACCTCATCCTCTGCCGCCCCCTTCTCCTTTTGCCTTCAATCTTGCCCAGCATGAGGGTCTTTTCTAAAGAGTCCTCTCTTCTCATGAGGTGGCCAAAGTATTTGAGCTTCAGCTTCACTATTTGTCCTTCCAGGGAGCAATCAGGCTTGACTTCCTGTAGGATTGACCAATTGGATCTCCTTGCAGTCCAGAGGACTCTTAAGAGTCTTCTCCAACACCATAATTCAGAAGCATCTATTCTTCAGCGCTCCGCCTTCCTTATGGTCCAGCTCTCACAGCCATACATTGCTACTGGGAAAACCATCACTTTGACTATGCGAACCTTTGTTGACAGGGTGATGTCTCGGCTTTTTATGAAGTTGTCTAGGTTCGCCATAGCTTTCCTCCCAAGAAGTAAACGTCTTTTAATTTCATGCCTGCAGTCACCATCTGCGGTGATCTTGGAGCCCAGGAAAAAAAAAACTCTGTCACTGCTTCCATTTTTTCCCATTCTATTTGCCAGGAAGTGATGGGAATGGTTGCCATGATCTTAGTTTTTTTTAATGTTGAGCTTCAAGCCAATTTTTGCACTTTCCTCTTTCACTCTCATCAGAAGGTTCTTTAGGTCTTCCTCACTTTCTGCCATTAGAGTAGTATCGTCTGCATATCTGTTGATATTTCTCCCAGCAATCTTTATTCCAACTTGTGAGTCATCCAGCCCTGCCTTCCTCATGATGTGCTCTGCATGTAAGTTAAATAAGCAGAGTGACAGTATACAGCCTTGTCGTACTCCTTTCCCAGTTTGAAACCAATCAGTTGTTCCATGTCCGGTTCTAACTGTAGCTTCCTGACCCGCATACAGGTTCTCAAAAGACAGATAAGGTGGTCTGGTACTCCCATCTCTTCCAGAACTTGCCATAATTTGTTGTGATCCACACAGTCAAAGGCTTTAGCGTAGTCAATGAAGCAGAAGTAGATGTTTTTCTGGAACTCTCTTGCTTTCTCCATGATCCAGCGAATGTTGGCAATTGGATCTCTAGTTCCTCTAAGAGAAGAAGGCTAAGATGCTGCTAATGGGGCAGGGAGCTTCACCCATATGTGTTTATCATTGGTTCACTGCAGCATCAGCTAAAAAAAATTGCAAGTATAAGTTACATATCACATATGAATCACCACAGGCAGAATGTTGTATCATTTGGCATCAAACACAACATTTTTTTTTTAAAAAGACCACACATTAATGACCCAATTCTCTCTTCCCCTGCTGTTGCAGAGGTGGTAAAATGGCCACCTGTACCTGCCCACTTTTCCCCTTCTCTGCCCCATCCTGTCCTTCCCACCCCTTCCACCTCTTCCACTAACTGCCCTGCCCTGGTGAGTGGCGTGAGAGCCAACCACATGAGCAGAAAGGCACAGGCCATCCCACTGGTGTTCCTGGTGGTTCACTGAGTGGCACGCTGTTGGAGTGCCCTTGACGACTGGGTGCTGACTGCTTTTTGACAGTCAGCACCAGCAGAAAAGCAGAAAAGTACATTACATAAAGGATTGGGCTCTAGGACAAGGGTAATCAAGACTTGGTTGCCACATTCATTCCAAGATGGTACTAGTGGAGGAATAGTATTGGCCATTCACTCCACTACACAAATAGCTTCTACTATGAATTGAGTGACCTGATTGCACAGTAGTTTTTCTTAACATATTTTTAATTACACTGTCTTTGTATGCATTTGGGTTTTGCACGATTAAGGAACTTATGCTTGGCCTACACTGGAAACTGTGGTGAAGAGTGGAGAACTCTTCTACCAAGTCATTGCAGTGACTCCCTGGAATAAATGTATGGCCTAGGTGGACCATATGTTGTGTATTCAAGTGGGGACAGTTTGTGGCATACATGCATGTGGGAAGCAGCCCTAAGCATGCACTAAGTTTATGGCTTTTTAAAAAACAACGTCTTCATTATTTGGCAAACGAAAACCATTTTAGAGCCGAAATTCTGAAATGTTAAGAAGCACAAATTAAAAATAAGAAATCCTCTCTTTTTAGCCCAAAATGTTAAAATATAATCAAGGGAATGTTTAGGAATAATATACTGGCCAAATGTTTTGAGAATGACACAAAGATTAATTCTCACAATACAAAGTCTGCTGCTCCAGTGTTGGATGATCTTCGTGCAGATGTTATGATGGTATACTGGAGTATAAGTATATATATAAATGTATGGTATACATTTGCATAAGTGTCAAAGGCTTTTATTGACAATTACAATAGGTTTATGCAAAGAGTCAATATTTGCAGTGTTGACCCTTCTTTTTCAAGACCTCTGCAATTCGCCTTGGCATGCTGTCAATCAACTTCTGGGCCACATCCTGACTGATGGCAGCGCAGTCTTGCATAATCAATGCTTGGGAGTTTGTCAGAATTCGTGGGCTTTTGTTTGTTCACTCGCCTCTTGAGGATTGAACGCAAGTTCTCAATGGGATTAAGGTCTGGGGAATTTCCTGGCCATGGACCCAAAATCTTGATGTTTTGGTCCTCAAGCCACTTAGTTATCACTTTTCCCTTATGGCAAGATGTTCCATCATGCTGGAAAAGGCATAGTTCTTCACCAAACTGTTCCTGGATGGTTGGGAGAAAGTGCTCTTGGAGGATGTTGTTGTACCATTCTTTATTCATGGCTGTGTTCCTAGGCAAAATTGTGAGTGAGCCCACTCCCTTGGCTGAGAAGCAACCCACACATGAATGGTCTAAGTATTCTTTACTGTTGGTGTGTTACCGATGGTAGCGCTCACCTTTCTTCTACGGACAAGGTTTGTTCCGGATGCCCCAAACAATTGGAAAGGGGATTCATCAGAGAAAATGACTCTACCCCAGTCCTCAGCAGTCCAATCCCTGTACCTTTTGCAGAATGCCAGTCTCTCCCTGATGTTTTTCCTGGAGCGAAGTGGCTTCTTTGCTGCCCTTCTTGACAACAGGCCATCCTCCACAAGCCTTCGCTTCACTGTGCGTGCAGATGCACTCACACCTGCCTGCTGCCATTCCTGAGCAAGCTCTGCACTGGTGGTGCCCCGATCCTGCAGCTGAATCACCTTTAGGAGACGGTCCTGGCACTTGCTGGACTTTCTTAGGCGCCCTGACACCTTCTTCACAACAATTGAACCTCTTTCCTTCAAGTTCTGGATGATCCGATAAATGGTTGATGTAGGTGCAATCTTAGTAGCAGCAAAATCCTTGCCTGTGAATCCCTTTTTGTGCAAAGCAATGATGGCTGCACGTGTTTCCTTGCAGGTGACCATGGTGAACAGAGAAGGAACAATGATGTTGAGCACCACCCTCCTTTTAAAGCTTCCAGTCTGTTATTCTCAATCAGCATGACGGAGTGGTCTCCAACCTTGTCCTGGTCAACACTGACACCTGTGTTAACGAGGGAATCACTGACATGATGTCAGCTGCTCCTGTTGTGGCAGGGCTGAAATGCAGTGGAAATGTTTTTGGGGGATTGAGTTCATTTTCATGGCAAAGGGGAACTTTGCAATTAATTGCAATTGATCTGATCACACTCTTCATAACATCCTGGAGTATATGCACATTGCCATCTTCCACACACTGGAGCAGCAGAACTTGTATGAATTAATCGTTGTGTCATTCTCAAAAAATTTTGGCCAGGACTGTACAGAAAGAAACATAGGCATTTTCACACAGCACTGGTTCTTGGAATCAGTTATTGGCTTATTCGATTTATGTCATTCAGCCAGCTAATTGTGATTAACTCCTGCTAAACCAATCAAACTCCAAGAACCGAATATAACCTTGTACTACTGAGAAAAATGAATCCTGATGCTCTGTAAATGCCATGGAAAAGGATTATATCTGCCATAATCTTACAGCACCGTCTAATAATTTATGGAGCAGCAAAAAAAAAAAAAAAAAAAGAATCTCCAGGGAGTGCCCTAAACCCACACCACCTGTCCTTTTGCAGGCTTTGAAATTATCAAAAATACAGCAAATCCTTGACACCACCTGCAGAGCATTTCAAATGGATCCATGCGCACACACCAAATGGTCAAAACTGCTAGAACTATCAAACAATTACAAGACATTTACAATGCAATCCTATGCAAGATAATTCCGACATCAATAAGCTCTATTGAGTTCAATGGAACAGTGTTCCAGGTAGGTGTGTATAGGATTACAGCCTTAGAATGCAATCCTATGCATGTAGACTCATAAGTAAGTCCCTTTGTGTCCAATGGGGTTTACTCCCAGGAAAGTGTGTATAGGATTGCAGCCTTACTTGATTAATTACCTGCCTATTTACTTGATAAGTTAATTAATAATTGCATTTTAGTAAATCTGCATTTTACAATAATTCAGTTCGCGTGCCTTTTGCAGATATGGAAAACAGGGCGGAATCACTTGTAAACAAAACTTCAATGTGTTGCCAGAAAGAAAAATTGTCTTATGTTCTTTCTCATTTCCTACTGCAACAGTACATCAGAACCAAAACAACCTCAGAATGAAGTATAACTCTTGGCATGCACCCCTATTAAAATTTGCCTGTACACCTAAGCAACTAAAATGGCACAAGGGGAGCCTCTAAACCAATAAAAGCTTGCAGCCTTTAACGTTAGCCTGCTTCCATCTCTCTATCTCTTAAACAGTGAAATAGACTCGTATAAAGCAATACCAGAATTTTGTAAACACAACAGAGAGTGGGGAGGAGTGCAGTGCAGGTAGACCTGCCAATTCCTCCCAGCCCGTAAGGTAACCAGGACTATGAAAGCCACTTCTTGCTGATGTTCTCTTTCATTGAAGATTAAGCCCCTATTTGTTTTCCAGCATTTGATGTATCATTCCTAATGATCTCTCTAGACTCAGAACCAAAGTTGTCTTCCTGACAGCAAGTGCCAAGAGTGATTATACACACCACGCCGGAGATCCTCACCTCGATCCAGCTTTTTCCTGCAATCCAATCTTTGTCAAGATAGACAGGAGGTTAGACAGCCAACAGCCAACAGCATCACAGCCAAACACCTCCCTCCATCCCTTCGCACAAGGTGTCTCTACAGAGGCAATCATAAACAAGGAAAATCTATTTCTCACTAACAGAAGCTGACAAATAGGATGGCATATTAATGTAATTAGGTATATTATGCTTAATTTTATGCCTACATTTCCCCCTGCTTTTCTTTGTTCTGTGATGACTTTATAGTGATTATTCTAAATGAGAAGGAAGTATTTGGATCAATATTGTATGTAAAATAGAGCGCCATGACTCAGTCTCTCGCTTTCTCTCTCTGTGAGAGCAAGAGCTCACACTATACTGCTCACAACACTCTTAATGTAGATGATCCTGCATTTTGGAGCTCCTCTGTGACGGCTTCTGTTGCATAAACAATTCATTAAAAGTTAATTAAAAGGTGAAGTTCAAAATGCACTTTCCTTTCGCTAATCCTCCTAAGACAGCTCAGTATGGCAGAAACATATCTATTGGGCTGTTATTAGAAAACAAAAGGGCAAATTGTCTAATTAAGAGGTTGGTGTTTACAACAGAGAGGTTTTCTGGCTGGCAAGACTGAATTTAAATTAATTTTAAGTCAGTTTCATTTTCCTTTACCTAAATTGTTCTCAAGGTAAATTGGGTCCTTTCCCAGCGAGACCTTTTCAAATACCCAGAGCCTCTTCCAGGCTTAATAATCTACTGCCTTATTCTTTGTTAGCACTTTGTCATGAAATGTTCAGTCATTCCAGTGGTCTTTATTCACTCAAATATTCCCATTGGCTTGAAAATGGGAAACCACATCCATAACTCAGGAAGATTGAGAGGCAAGTGATTTGGACCTGAGAGCTGGGAGACTTGTACTCAAGTTGCAGCTCCACCATGAACTTATCCTGTGACCTTGGATCAACTCACTCAAACCAAGCAATGATTGCAATGTGCTTGACAAATTAAACATTGTAAAATAATAATATTGAGCAACTGCAAAAACATGATCAAACACCTTGTGAAAAGAGCTTCAACTTATCCATATATGTGGGCCCTGATCTGATATAGTTTATGCACCAGCAATTTATATGGGATATAATAAGAATCCACATCATGTCTGTGCATAGGAGGGCAAGTCAAGGAGAAATAATGCACTAATTAGTCCAAAATCCAAAGCTGTACCAAAAGTTAAGCCTAATCAAGTTTACTTGGAAATAAGTTCCATTACTTTAATTCCAATGTATCTATTTTTTAAAAATGCAGTTATGGCTAGGCTAGGATTGCAGCCTTTGTGCGTCGTTGTGTCATCAATTAAAACAAGAACAAGAAAAGCAAGCTCTCAGCTGTTTTCTTTACATTGGTTTTTGCAGTTCCTTCTGCCTTGCAACATCTAGACCAAGGCTCCTTGTCTGCAGACCGCAAAGAAAAAAAAATTGCCATTTCAGCACAAGGCCATGAAAGAACAAAAATTCCACTCCCACAGTTTATATGTTGGGCATGCATTGTGAGGATCCGGAAATAGCATGGATGGAAAATATGTGCCATACCGCAAAATTGTTGACGGCGCCACTCCTTCACACAAGGTATGGAGGCTGAATGAGAGACAATCCACTTACAGATCTGGCAAGGAAAACAAACTAAAAAACCGTTTCCTATTCTCTCACTGCAGAACGCCCAAACTTTCCGGTTTGTACCAGAGCTAAGAATATAGCATAACGCCAAAATAGCTTTCTGAGCATACTGATGTTAAGAGGTTTGGGCATGTGTGTGGCCTTTCCTGAGATCTTTTCTGTTTGCTTTCCGAGGTGTTAACTGTATAGTTTTACTCTATTATAGTCTTCATGACTTGACTGAAGGTTGGTGACACAAATCATGAGAAAAATGAGTGGTGTTTCTGAATAGCTTGTGTTGCACCCTCTCCCTTTCTCGGCACAGACTCTACTACAATTATACAGAATTGATTTGGTTTATATTTGCTGAGAGATAAGCTTCAACCTAAAGATATAGAGAAATATAATAACACAGAATCAAGAAGGCTTGTCTACTGCAGTTCTTTTAAAATGTTCACAATAAATAGTCAATGAATTTGAAGTTAAATTCTCTAAACCCGAACAGTGAGACTGTTGAGAAATGTCTCTCAACTTGAGCTGTCTTTTATACAACGCCATACTCCGAAGATCACAAGAAAGGCTCAGCATTAGTGATGTGATCACTTCTTTTGGCATGCAGCATTGTCCCTTTGTGAGCATAACGCAAAATACAGTGTGAGAAGCTAATCTGAATTTTAAAAGACTAGACAAATCAATGGGAGTCTATCAGTGACTATTCACCAGTATAGATAAATGGTAGGGCAGGCTACCCTTGAAGCAGACTGAAAGCACAATCCAAAGCTTGTCTACTCAGAAGTAAGCCCCATTATCTTAAATAGGGCTTACTCTAAGGAAAGTGTGTGCCAGTCCTAAGCTGCCTGACCCCTGGAGGCATAGCAGTAGCAAAATGGCTATTGCTGCATCCTACGAGCATCCTTACAATACTACCAGCAACAGCAGTAAGGGCTTGCTGCTGGCACTGGGCTGCTTAGGATTGGGCCCTTGGACAGTTGCCTTGGGTGGTGATTGGTGGAAGGCACCATGCACTGGCATGTTTGCCACGATTCATGACTACCTCTCACTGCTCTCTCTCTCATCCTCCTGTGCTCACCTAATTTGTAAAGAAAGCAGGAAATGGACCAGAAGTGGAGGAAAAGAGAGTAGAGTGATAGACGTCCAGATCATCTCCTGGGAATGAGAACTGTGGAAATGCACGTAGCACTCCTTGGTGTTGAGTAGAGAAGCTATTATATTTGCGGTAGCCTTGAAGATCTCCATGATAGCCAATGACATCTGCAAATAATGGCATGTATTACTGTACAGCCAAAAAGTTTCCATATGAGGAATGTCATCAGGTAGTGTGGTGGCGCATGGCTCAGTTACATCATTGACGCATGGAGGAATAAAATCACAAGACCAGGTGCCATGGAATTACACAATTCAATCGGATGCCACGCTATTTCACTGCCAGATTCCATGCATCAGTTTCAAACAGATTCTGATGAACACACTGATGAAAGCCTCCTCCAAGCTAAAAATGGGCTCATTTATCACAATCAGCAAAAAAAAAAAAAAAGCACATGAAAATGGATATACTGTTTTATCTTACGGAGGGGAGAAACCAAAAAGTGTTTCCCTTTTTCACACTCACTAATGAGTCCTCCTAAGCAACATATGATGGTACTTTTTTGTCTACTCCAGAACTTTTAGTCTCTGACATATTTCAGCTCTTTCTGAACCAAAATGTTCATAGCAATCTATTCTAGCAACCTTAAGTGTGGTGTCTCAGTAGCCTCCAGTTCCTCACATCTAACTTTCATACTACAGCAGTCAGGAAAATCCCTAATTAGTGCCCTCATAATGTGTATGAAGGATGGGTGACATAGAAGCTCCTTTCTAGCACTGTAAAGGTGAAATGAAAATGAAAATTCAAGCCAGGTCGTATTAGGGTTCTCTGTGACTTACAACATTTCTAAGTGCAAGGAATTGGAGGCACCAACCTGAAGCAGTAGGGTTCAGCAGGGGAACAATAAGGTATTGGTAGGATTTAACTCTCATTTCCATGCATCAGAGCTAATACTAGAACTCTTATTTAGTTGTGTGAGCGTCATCAAGTTGGCCAGTGGGTTTTTGTTGGTTACTACATAAGAACATAAGAACATAAGAAGAGCCCTGCTGGATCAGGCCAAAGGCCCATCTAGTCCAGCTTCCTGTATCTCACAGCGGCTCACCAGGTGCCCCAGAGAGGTATGAGACAACAAGACGCTTGCATCTTGTTGCCATTCCCTTGCACCCGGTACTCTGAAGTAGCCCACCACCAATGTAAGGAGGTTGCACAATCCATCATTGCCTATAGCCCACGATGGACTTTTCTTCCAGAAATCCATCCAATCCCCTCTTAAAGGCATCTAGACCAGATGCCATCACCTCTTGTGGCAGAGAGTTCCACAGATTAACTACCCGCTGGTTAAAAAAGTACTTCCTTTTATCTGTTTTAACTCTCCCAACCCTCAGTTTTAGCGGATGCCCCCTGGTTCTAGTGTTTTGAGAGAGGGAAAAGAACTTTATCGACTCTATCCCTTCCGTGCATAATTTTGTATGTCTCAATCATGTCCCCCCTCAGGCACCTTTTTACTAATTTGCTCGGTTACCTTTATTGTTATATATTTAAATAAATAAATAAATAAATACACCCTAGTGATGCCACTACATTTAGGTTGTACCTATGATATTGTAATTTGTATGGTCTGATACGGAAGGAGATCCATCACAGGGGTGATGTACTGACCTCCCACACCAGATGACACAAACCCTAATGAAGCTACTGCTTGCATTGATGAGAGGTCCCACTTGACCAAACTGACCTCTGAGATCTCAGTATGAGCAGCACCAATGGCGCCAACTTACCTTTCAACTCATGGGTGCCCATGGCCACGCACCCGATGTTGACGTGGCCACGCCCCCATCAAATCCCGAGCCCAGGAAGCGCTATCGCAACCGCAATTGCGCGTCCTGGGTTGGGAGGTGTTCTGCCGGCTTGACAGACTCCTCCCCCAAGCCCAGGACGTGCTATCACAGCCGCAATCGGCCCAACAGACCCCCTCCCGAGGCCGGGGAACGCAATCACGGCCGCAGTAGCATGTCCCGGGCTGGGGCGGGGTCTGCCAGTTTGACAGTCACCTCTCCCAAGGCCGGGGTGCGTGATCCCAGCTGTTGTAGCGCGTCCCAGTCGCAGGAGACGGGGCTGTCAAGCCGGCAGACCCCTCCCGAGCATGGGGTGCGCAATTGCAGCCGTGGTAGTGCGTCCTGGTCTCAGGAGAGTTGGCTGCCTGTCCCGAGACCGGGACGCACTACCACAGCCACGATTGCACGCCCTGGCCTCGGGAGGGGGTCTGTCGGGCCAACAGCTATCGCTGCGGCAGTCGTGGATCCCGGTCTCGGGAGAGGGTGCTCATGCCATTGATTGGCACGGGTGCCCGCTGCTGGGGGGTTGGCATTCCCGTGGGGGCTATGCCGCCATGGGAAAATCGCCTGTATGCCCAAAGCACCGCAGCCCCCCCCCCATCAGCGCCTATGGGCAGCAGTCACAACATCCAATTTTAATCAGAGCTGGAACCTGGGGTGCCTTGAGGGGCTCATTGTAGGGCTTTGCCCCAGCAACCTGGCTCCAGCATTGGGGGCAAGGCCAGTGGACGCACGCCATTCACGAGTTGTCTATCCTCAGATCCTTGTCACAAGCACAGAACTCACATCTCAGATCAACATATTTCCCAGGGATGTGGTGTGGGGGTCAAAACAGGATGACCCACATGAAAGCTAGAAAAGGCAGGATTCACACGTAATAATAATCATTTCAAAATGAAAACATCTCTCTTCCACTTTCTGTCCCTCCTTCACAGAATTCACATGTGCACACAAATCCAGCCAGAAAGGTCCAGTTGTGCACAGGGTGTGTCCATGCCTAGAGAGAGACTCTACACACACACATGGCCTGGTGTGACGCAGGGATGGGAGGCAGAGTCTGGCACCGTCATCCCACCCAACACACCTTCATTCTTTCTGCTTGGACTATGTTGAAAGGCCTTCTGTGTTACTCCGATCTGCCGAGATGTTTGTGTTAGGTTAATTCTCACTTCAAAATACAAATACAAAAGGAAAGTCAGAGTGGCTTCAGTTGTGAAAGAAGGAACTATGCCTCTATTTTCCTGTATAGGAAACGAAACAGTATTATGAATATAACTTTTTTTTCAATTTTCGATTATATGGTCTGTTTTGGTAGGGCTTTGCTTTGTTTGCTTTGTCTATTTTCTTCTTTGGGAAAAGCAGAAAGAACAAACTGCTCTGTTTCTCTGTCTCTCTGTCTCTGTCTCTCTCTGTGTGTGTGTCTCTCTCTCAGAACAAGAAGCACAAATGTAGTGGCCCTTTTGCACCTCTCTCTCTCTCTCTCTCTCTCTCTCTCTCTCTCTCTCTCTCTCTCTCTC
>JAJKFI010000006.1:11943075-11955946 GCA_029204185.1 Lerista edwardsae | reverse complement strand
CTCTCTCTCTCTCTCTCTCTCTCTCTCTCTCTCTCTCTCTCTCTCTCATTTGTTATTTAAAAAGCCACAGGGTGTCTTCTCCTTCATCGCAGGCAGAGCTTTACGTGTGAAGCTCCCTGTGCATCAAGGTGATAATATACCTATATAGAAGCTGTTTAATGCTCTTGATTTAGCTTTTTAATAGAAAAGTTACTAGCAGTCTGGCTGAAGCAAAGCAGGATTAAAAGCCCTGGCCAGGATAATAGCCATTGATTTGTGAAACAGACTGCAGTTTTCAATCCTGGACAGTGGCAGTGTAATTTGCTCACTTTTACATCTGCAATAATGTGATCACTATATGTTACATTACATATTTAGTTTGACTCTTGCACTCTTGTGTGTGTGCATGTTGTTTTTTTAAACAAAAAGAAAATGCCAGTGGAAACTTCCTTCCTGGGGGCAATAGCAGCCATAGGAAGGGCAAACTGGATCAGATTGTAGCAGAAAAGAAGGGATTAAGGTCTCCTCTGCCCATCGCAGCCCTGTGACTCATTTTTAAGTTTATTTTTTTAAAAAACCCATGCATGAAAGGACCAAATGGCACATTTATCATGGTGTTGTTTGGCCTGAACTGCATGAAAGTCTGAGCCTGAGGTAGAGTCTCAGGCAAGCACTGAGAACTGGTCGGTGATTTTGCAGGGGATTTTGAAAGAACACAACAGGTCAAATTAAAATCACAAAGGATTGCGGACCCAGAGGCAGATCTAAGGGAGGGCAAAGCTCTAAGTTTTGCAAGAAGCCTTACCTTGCAGTGGAAACCACTCCTCTCCTGCACCGTTTTAGCCAATCCTCACAGGGAAAAGCAACATCTTGGCGTTGCTTACTGGCTACAGCAGCAAGGGAGAGGAGGGATTTACATGACAGGGTAAGGCTTCTTGCAACACTTAGAGCTTTGCCCTGCCTGTAGATCCGCCTCTGTGCGGACCCCATTCCTGTAAAAAGTTCAACTGTTCAATGGACAAGTGTAAATTCAGTGAGCCTTCCAGCCCAATCTTCTGCATTTCTGTTCAGAAGTCGCCCTGCAATCAGTAAAGCTTACTACCAGGAAAGTGTATATAGGATTGCAGCTTAAGAGTGCAATCCTAACCTGGAGTTAGGCCAGCTCAAGGGACACTGTAAAATATGATTGGACCACTCTCAGAGTCAGAGGCCAACACACAAACACGTGCCATCCTCCCTGAGAGTGGTCCAAACGTGGCCCTGGTGCAGGCAAACATTGCTGGCCTAACTGTGATGGTCTAACTCCAGGTTAGGATTGCGCTCTAAGAAATGTAGCACTTGAATAAATCTGAATTATTCACAAAATCGAGCTCTATCTGATTTTTCACCATATGTTTATTTTACAAAATATTGGAAAAACTACACAGATGGGGGTGTTCTAATATTACATATACTTTAAAAATGTGCTTGCGTTTGTATTTGATCCACACAGGCAAGTAAGTATTTGTATTTGATCCATACAATTCAAAGTAAGGCAAATAATCACCTGGCCAGTTGGAAATGGAAGGGAATTCTCTCCCTGTTTCCATGGTTATACTGAAGTATCAGGCCAATGAATTAGACAAGTCAGTGAGCCATAGATTAAAAGACTCTTAACCACTCTGTCTTTCTTTCTCTAAAATATTGTTTCATGTTTCCACTTCCTCCAAGCAGGAGGAGGTTCCTGGGCAGTTCTTAAGACGAATTGCCTTAGGAGGGAAAGTGAGTACTGGAGATTACAGCAGAGATTCCATTTCTAATATTGGTTGATTTACAAATATACATGTTGAATAGGCAGTAAGCAAGCAGCAACAAGCAGGCAATGAAGGTCCCGAAGCAACCACATCACTGTTAAAATTTCAGGATATCTTCTGAAAGACAGCTCCAAGAATCTAGAACCCCTTTCTTTTTCCTTGGCCAAATCTGAAGTCACTTTCTAAAGGCTTCCTAGAGCACATACTGTAATGTTGTTTGCCATCACCAAAGTCATTCTTGCCCTTTTTCCCCACCTTGTCTAGGCCAGATGGTTTAATATTCCAGTACTGAATAAAAGGAAGGTTTTATCGTCATGCCTCATCAAAAATCAGTGAATACTAAAATCAATGGAAAATTAGCTTTAATGGAAGAGCTTTAGAGCACAATCCTAAACTGGAGTTAGGCCGGCATAAACTAAGCCAGCAAAGTTTGGCCAGCACAAGGGCCACCATAAAGCATGTTTGGACCACTCTCAGAGTCACGAAGGATGGCTCATGTCTGTGTGCTGACCTCTCTGACCCCGAGAGTGACCCAAACATACTCTATGGTGTCCTTTGTGCTGGCCAAACTATGCTGGCTTAGTTTATGCCAGCCTAATTCAGTTTAGGATTGCGCCCTCAAGGGAGGACCCAATTGCTCCTCCATTGTCACCCTAGAAGGCATTGGTATAGATGCTATACTGCATTCAGCCACTAGATGGGGCAAGTAATGGAATCTGTAAGAAGCTAGGAAATGGGATTTTGTCCAGGGTGACCAGATGGCCTCATTTACCAGGACATGTCCTACATTTCAACCTTCTGTCCTACGTGAATTTCAAAATGTCCTACATTTCAAGACGGACAGGGATGCCAGTGTCAAGAGGGGCTGCCTGCATCACTTGCTTGCATGTTATCCTTTGTTCCTTTCTTCGCTGGGTTACATTAAAGGAGGACAAGACACCCCAAAATCAGTATTGCCTACATTGAGTGGAAGTAGCCCTTGACAGTGCACTCCTAGTGTGCCCCTTGCATTGACGCAACATCATCACGTCGACGCAAGGGGCGGAGTGCCGGAGCGCCGGCGCTGAGCAACACCCCCGCATCGGCGCTCCAACTCTGAAGCCGACGCTGCTCACATCAGCATCAGCATCAGCATCAGCATCAGCATCAGAGCACCTACAGAGAGCCTCCCTTGTGCCTACCAAAGACGTTCGGTGCAAGGGATTCTCTGTCCCGTTTCAGGACTCGGATTGAGGGGAGGGGGGAGGCGGGACTTGGATGGGACCTGGGCGGGCTTTATGGCCACATCCTAAGCCCATCAGCAAGGCAGCGAGGCCCCGATTCGGGCCGTGCCGTCTCCTCGGATCTGCACCCACTCTTTAGCGGGTGCAGATCCAAGGAGCACATAGGGGAGGCTGGAGCCTCCCCTATGGTAAGGGAGCACGTGCTCCCTTGCCGCAGGAGGCTCCAGCCTCCCCCAACCCGGTGTAGGATATGGTGCTGGCCGGCCAGCCTTGCCATTCTGGCGCTGGGTTGGATTGCGCCAGTGGTGGGATTCAAATCAATTAACAACCGGTTCTATGATGTCATAGCCAGAGCCAAAAAAAACCCCAAAGCCAGCTGAGGTAAGCGAGTGGGCGGGGCCCGGCCATTTAACAACCGGTTCTATAGAACCTGGGCGAACCCCCTGAATGCCATCACTGGATTGCGCCCTGAGTGATGCAAAGGATTGAAACTGGGACCTTCTGCAGGCAAAGCTGGTAATCTGCCATTGAACTGTGACCCCCAGCTCCATTCATCAATATAGGGAAATCTGCCCATTCCACATCCTTTCCCACATTGCTTCCAATTCAGTTGAGCCTACCCAGCAACCCCTGTGTCCCCTGGCTTCCTCTTTCCTCCTGTCTAAGCAGTTCATGACCTATCTGCAGATGCTCTGCATCCTGCGATGCTCTGTTGCCGCTGTGGAAGATCGGGCTGCAAGAAGATTTCCAAAGACTCTCATCTGCGAACAGGTTTATGAGTGAAATTAATTTTTCAGTGTCTTTGCTGCTGGTGTCCTCATTGTCTGTTCTCCCTCCTGCTCCTTTCAAGTCTCGTTTCTTTAATAACTAAGCCCTGGCTGCAGCCTGCACCATTCAGGCAGCCTGTCGCTAAACTGGTTATTCATCATGGCAACTCTTCGAATCTGGCACGTACCAGATGGACGCGATGCCATTGTTGAAAAGGAGCGTTCTGTCAATCTTTGCCATTGATGAACGCCCAGATTTTGGAAGCATGTTGGGGGCGGGGAGGTAGCGTATGATGACATGCATGGATTCAGATGCTGGTTAAGCCTTTGCTCCGACAATCTGGCTCTTTTACATTCTGGAATTGTATAAAGCATCCCCAAGTACACAGAGCATCACATATGTCAGGGGAAAATGATATGTGAAAACAGTGTACTTTTAAAAATGCAGCAGTACTGTACCTTCTTAAAAGAAACTTTCCTTTTCTCTCTTCCCCCCCCCCGGCACCCCCGCCAATTCCTTCCCCCTGTTGCCAGTTAAAATGAACTGTCAGAGCCTGGATAAAGATACAAACAGGATTGCATACTTTACCAAGGCTGGAGCGACTGGTAGACTTTGATGTAATTCTATTTGCTGCTTTATGATGCATGGAGCTGTCAGATAAAGAGGTGTTCAAAAAAAAAAAATCTGCCTGAGCTGTCAGGCTTGACAAGCCCTGTGATGGATTACAGAGAAAACAAAAGGGTTATCACCTTAACCACAAACACTTATATCTCATTTTTTTTCATAAGGGTGCCTCAATCAACGTGTAGTTACCAGGGATCAGGTTGTTGTGAAGCCTGTAGGAACACAAATCCAGTGACACATGTTGAAACAGCATTTAAAAAGTACAACACGCCGACGTTTGTGTTCACATGATCCTGACATGGTGCAGTCATGCTTACTCAGATCAAAGAGGAGAAACGGGGAGCTTTCAGTGGCAAGGAGACTTCCCCTGAAGAAAAATGGTTCCATTCCCACCCCCTGTCTCCCCCCTCCCAAAGTAAATAGAGTCATACTGGCAGGAGAGGAGGAACCTAACTCAAAGAAGGGTAGCATTTGACGTATGAATGTGGGGTTCTTTTAGAATGTTGAGCACATGGGGAAAAATGCAAATATTGGTGTCGTGTGTCATCTGAGGAATGTAGAAAGGGGATTTATGATTTTATTTTTTTCAAACATAAAGTTACCTAAAAAGTTAACACTAGCTGTTTTTGTTTTCCCAAGGCATTCATCCTTGCAAAATTGTCATCTCTTCAAATAAAAGAGGCAACGTTAGAATAACTTTGTAGCCTAAACAAAAACAAAAAAAACATTCCCACTATTCATCCTGTACTTATAGCTAGGGATGTTTCTTTTCCTATTATATAGCAAAGTGAATCAGAAAGAAAAAAAGACTATTTACAACCGCGACACAAGCAAAATAGCCACACACTCTTCTACCTTCTACCGTTCCAGAATTCCATCTTCCCATATTTTCTCTAGGGGCTTCTCGATCCACCTGAAATTGGCTCGTGACCCACTGGTGGGTCCTGACCCACAGTTTGGGAACCATTGATCTACAACATCCGGTGATGACCAGTATGTATGAATGGGCCAGCACAGACTGAGTCCACAACAATCAGAATTTTCACATCATCCAAACCACCAATGCAGTGGTTTTTTTCCCATGTAGTCTGTTCCTACATTCAGCAGCCAGGTAATAAGAGTTGAATCATCAAAGGATATGAACCAGCCCTGGTCCCAACAACCCAATCACCTTATCCTGACAATGGAGCAGAGAAGATTGTCTTCCTGGCCACATACTCCATTGTTATTATAGTTGGGAACGATAATGAAGAATGATGAACTAGTACGTTATGAGCAGGATTCAGCCACTTTGTGGCCAGCAGTCCTGCTGCCAGCATTGGTTCAAACATCAATTGTCTCAGTCAGTGGTAAAATTTGGAATCTTATAAAGGGGTTGTTCCTATAGCATCATCTACATTAGCAATCTTTACACTTCTTTCATCTCATGGCACGCTGGCAAGGCACTAAAATTGTCAAGACACATCATCGGGGTTTTTGACACTCGAGAAGACCCAGGTGTGTGTGTGGGGGGGGGGGCTCACATCTCCCAATGGCCCTTCTAATAAATGACCTTCCCCCAAACCACCACATCATACCAGTGGACCATTCACTTCAGATCAATGTGCCGCAGAACACTGGAGAAATGGCTGAACTACATGGCTCAGGAAAACGTAAGGCCACATTCTTTACTGATCCCTGTTATTTATAATATTGTAGTCATGACAACTTACACAAAGCTGACATAAGAAATTGAAATGTGAAAAGCAGCAGATAGTTCTTTTCTGTCCATGAGGAAGGCATCACTGCAGAAATGGACCGGGCCTAAAGAGGTATTATCTCTTTACCTGCACCATCGTTGTAATATTTTTTCTGTCACCTGCACCATTTGGATGGAGTCTGCCTCCATCTTTTTTTGTTCTTTTTGCTGTTTTGGATGTCAGCCCCTCCTTTCTCCTTATTAATATGGAAGCTAAGACATTTGGGCCAGTGTCAAGAAAAAAATAATCAGTTTAGGATGGTGCAAAATGGGGCAAGTGTTAAACCTACTTCACATTTTGATGTCCCTGAGGTAGTAAAAAATTTAACAAGACTTATCCTTCCACAGGGTAGCTGAAATCTACCAGCATATTTCAAAATTACAGCAGTATAAAACTTAGGGCCCCTCCTTGTATCATAATTACTCGTCACTCAAACAAAAGCACTTGGTGGTTAAGGATCAATTTGCAAATAGTGTTATAAAATTTCCGAATTCACATTTCTCTCAGAGTGCCTTTCAGAGGCCTTCTGAGGCACAGGGAAGCTGCCAGATGAGGAGGACTCACTGTACTGTAGTTTTTTAGCCGCAGAGCTCAGTTTTGATGTCCATAATGCCAAACCTTGCTAACTGGACGAAAAGGCACCTTACAAAGTGGTGTCTCTTATATTTAACAGGGAGAGAGCAACTGTCCCTTTTCATCCCAGCACGGTGTCTTTTCTAGTGGCTGTTGGTCTCTCGTTTGTATTATCATTATCATTATATGAGCCCTTGGGGACAGGGAACCATTTATTGATTAATTTTACTACATAAACCACTTTGTGAACTAACTACCGTATTTCTCCAAGTATAAGAGAAAAACCGGGGGCTAAAAATTGGGTGCGTCTTATTCAAGGGGTGTGCCGGGCAGCGCTGCATTCTCCGTGTTCCTGCTTGCCTTAAAGAGTCGGCGAAAGCACGGAGAAGGGAGGGCAGTGCTCCCGCTGGCTCTTTAAGGCAATCAGAAGCACGGAGAACACAGCATTCTCTGTGCTCCCGCATGCCTTAAAGAGCAGCCGGCCCCAAAAATGTATTTTTCAAATTTCTGGCCCCAAAATTAAGGTGCGTCTTATACTTTGGCGCGCCTTATACTTGGGGAAATACGGTACTTTGTGAAGTGGTATATAAATATTTTTAATAACAACAGCTTATAACTGCATAGATTTACAGATTTTTATTTATTGTCCAAAACCGTAATATTGCCTACAAATGAACTTTAATAACTGTATGTTATCTGTAAAGAGGCGCTGCTTTATACGATGCTTCAGGCACCTGAAAAAGTTAATGCTTTGTCCCCCCCCTTGAGAATGTCACTGCTAATACTGTACAGGTGAAGCCTTTTTAGAAAACAAAACACATGCCGTTAATTAGCAGTCATCATTTTAAAAAAGCTTCTCTTACCATGGTAAGGCGGCTGCAGCCATTGTCCAGGGGCTTAGAGCAGATTAGTATCCATTAGCTCTGTGACCTCTTCCCTTCATCCTGAGGTTAGGCAAAGAAATGCAAAATGGAAGTGATTAATCACACTTCCAGGGTTGAGGAGGTCTTATCTCAGAGCTACTAATTTGCTCTAAGCCTTGTTGCCATGGAAATAGAAGCTTTTTAAAAAGATACTGACTGCTAATTAATGGCACGTGTTTGTTTAACTTAATGAGCGGATGGGAAAACTGTGGATGTATTCATATAAATAATTTCTCTTTCTAGAAAACTTCATACATTAAATCTTCCCACAGTATTCTGTTTTGCTAATAACATTTAAAAAAAAAAGATATATTCATGCTTAGGACTAATGTTTCTTAGGTTGCAATCCTAAATACATCTATTTGGGATTAAGCTAAATTGAACAAAATGGGTATTACTTCTGCCTAAACATGTCCCAGGGGGATGTGGTGGCGCTACGGGTTAAACCGCTGCTGCTGGGCTTTCTGACCGAAAAGGTTGGGAGTTCGAGACCATGCAATGGAGTGAGCTCCCGTTGCTTGTCCCAGCTCCTGCCAACCTAGCAGTTCATAAGCCCCTAAAAATGCAAGTAGATAAATAGGGACCACTTCAGTGGGAAGGTTACGGCGTTCCGTGCGCTACGGCGTATAGTCATGCCGGCCACATGACCATGGAAACTTGTCCTCGGACAAAACTCCGGCTCTACAGGCTTAGAAACGGAGATGAGCACCGCCCCCTACAGTCGGTCATGACTAGACCATTTGGTCGTGGGGAAACCTTTTACCTTAAACATGTATAGGATTGTGCTGTTTATTAAATTATCCTCAAACCAGCCAACTCATGAAATAGTCACTCACAGTAAATCTGAGATTGTTAATGTAACATGGAATAAGTGACACTGCATGTTAACCTCATGCAACATTATTTCATAATGGTTTGATTTTATGAATTTCCCCTAAAGCTAAAGCTGTATGAATATGGGAAACAGTAGCAGTGATAAAGGGCATGACTGTCTTGAGCCCATGTTTAAAGAAAATTCAGCTAAGGGAAAACCATTAATGTAAACACTTGCATGGATTGCTATCTATTGGCTTAATGTTGCTTTTGGGGAAATAAAACAATCTCCCAAACTGAATTTTTGAGGAACCCATAACAAAAACTAAATCAAAATTCTTTCTCCTCCTTTACGGAGCAGCAGATCTCAAAAGCTACATTTGAACATCCTGCCAACATTAAGAGGAGTCTGTTGTATGACATGACGGGTTGCCATTGGAGAAAAACAAATCCGTGCTCCACTAAACTATTATGCAGTTCTGCGGATTTTGGCCCATGTAGAAAAAATGACAAACAGTCACAAGGAGGGGAGGGAATGTTAGGCATCAAAAGAAGAGAAAGATTTCCAAGGGCCATTTTTCTTTTCCAGTGCACTGTTGTGAATTCAGTGCTTGACCTCTCAAAAGGCTAAAGGGAATAGATGGGCAGCGCAATCCTAGAGCATCCCTTGCGTCACCGCAATGTCATCGTGTTGACACAAGGGGTGGAGCACCATCGCGCAGGCCCCGAACAGCACCCCTGCGTCGGCGCTGCATCTCTGAAACCGGCGCCGTGAGCAGCGTCGGCTTCAGAGTGCCAACAGAGCGCTTCGCACCAACCGAAGACGGCCACTTCCTAAGCCCGTCAGCAAGGCCATGCGGCCCCGATTCAGGCTGCGCGGTCTCCTCGGATCTGCGCCCATTCTTTAGCAGGCACAGATCCAAGGAGCTAGTAGGGGAGGCTCCAGCCTGTCCTGAACAGCATTGGATTTGGCACTGGCCGGCCGGCCTTGTCAAATAAACTCCACATGTTTTAATTGAGTAATAATTGATTCACGTTGAAAAATAAGTTAGGCAAATTACTGATAACTAAAGGTCAAATCCCTTTTAACACTCTTTTGTGGTGCTGAGATCAGACTGGAGGCAGGTTAATAAGTTGTTGGAGCTGCAAGTTGCAGAAAAATTCTCTTCTAGCATTACACACACACACACGCGTGCGCGCGTGCATAAGTGTGAAACTGTGTTTCAAGCAAAACAGACCAATGAAGTTCCGTTTCAAAAAGTTGAAAGGCCTCAGATGTGCATTTAATTATTTTTAAAAATGTTGATTCCATCTTTTAAGACCAAATCCCCATAAGGTGAACACTTTCAGTTAAAGCAGTGAAATAATATGAATATCCACATAAAATGCAACCATAAAACTAGGCAGCAGCCAAATCAAATTACAGGTAAAACAAGTGATGAAAAGCCATGCAGAATAGATGAGCTGAATGCATTTGAAAACCAAGAGGGTAAAGAGGGATAGGAACCCAAATACCAGTTTTTATTTCCCAGGAAATGAAAGCCAGAGATGTAGTTCCATCATTGAGACAGCTTTGTATCTGGTACCCACCAACTGAATTTGCATCCAAGGTGAACCAGAAAGCAAGGCTTGAGAAACTAATTCTAAAACCCAGGTAGGCTCATATGGTGATTCCAGTCAACCCAGTTCCAGATAACAGTAACAGACAATTGTTAGCATTCATGAAGAGTTCTCCTGGTTTAAACTTAACACCAGGCAAAAAAGAGGTACTTACCCATGTCGTGCTACATGCGCCTGGTATCTTGTGCAGACAAGGGCACCTCATCTGCATGCACACTGCTAGCACACCAGGGTGGGCGCTGCACTGACGGTGTAACATTGCATTCATCGCCATTGTGGGTCTGGTCATGCATCCAGCGCAACATGGGTAAATTCTTCATGCCTCATCAGAGTCATATTTAAATTGGGCCTCGCTGACCAGAATACAGGGGAATTCAGCTAGCTAGAGCATAGACTGATGTGAAGCATATGATATTACTTATGGAGGCATGAAAGCAATCTGCTTTAATATCAGATACTTTAGTGGAAAAAATGGCAGGGTTACCAGAGGTTAAAGACAGGCCAATGGTTTTTTAAAACCACCACCAACACCCTGCTCCATTCTTGAAACGAAATGCTAAGAAACGTGAGACATTTCATTTACTGTCCATTTTTTTCCTGCTATACACAGTGAATAGTCAGGTTTTTACTGAAACCATTATCCTCCATGCTCAAGGCTTTCAGTAGACATGAATAGGATCGCACAATGGTTGATTTCAATATAGCACGTTTTTAATATGTTGTTTCCTGCCTTGAGTCTTTGGTGTGAAATTATAGGTACAGTTCATGTCAGTTATGTTTGTTCATGTCTGCTAAGTGTTTGTACAACACTTAACGTTTGTTCAGAAAAATACTTTGAATGAAGAAAAATGGGTTCCTTTCTGCTTGAACTGGTAATGTCCCAAGGAGAGCAATCCAGAGTACTCATTGGGCCGACCCAAGTGGCTGGCCTCCCCGCGCCCCTTCCCGGAACTGTGCCTAGAAGTTAAGGCCAGCTAGTGGTTCAGGGCAGGGGAAAGGCAGTACAGGGGGAGGGTGGACCTGTAGGAGAATCAACCCCGGGAGGAGGGTGGGACTGGCCTAGCCAACATAGAGCGGATCCAACTCCCTAACCCTCACCCTTTCAGCCTTCCCCAGCCTCCTCTGACCTGAGTCAGCAATTTCACTGGTGCAGATCTGAGAAGCCCTATTGGGAAGGCTGCCACATGACATGGGGGAAGGGGAATTTCCCAGCATTTCCCTTTTCCTGGGTTGCATGGCATTCAGATCCAACATTGCATTGGTCAAGGGGCAATTCGACTCGCGTCCCCGTTCTAGTGCAGGTTAGATTGGTCTGTAAACGTGTCAGGGTTTACATTGCAGTCATCTCTATCATCAAATTTCTTGCAGTGCAACAGCATTGGTTCGGTTCACCATGAACACAGCCCTGGTGAATCAACTGGCACCTCCCTGAAAATTGAGTGTATATGTCTTCAGTGTTCACTAGATTAGTCCAGGCCACATCAATGTAAAACTCACTTAAAAACACACAAACTCTGATTCTACATGCCAAATAGGAAAACATATAATTAATATTTAACCATATAAGGAATGAAATCCCAGTAATATAAAACACACAGAACTAATAGAAGCACCAAGCCTCATTACATCTAAATAAAAAGATAACTAATATAATTATTACACAAAACTTGGATTAATCAAATAGCATCAAATTCTTCAAGACCCATTAATCAACCCCTGCTAACTGGGCAAGAGGCACTTTTTCAAGTGGTGCTCCTCTTTTATTTAGCAGGGGGAGAGTAATTGTTCCTCTTCACCAAAGCACAGTGTCTTTTCTAGTGGCTGTGGCTGGTGGTGTTCTGCATTTATTTAATTTTTTAGATTGTAAGCCCTTTTGGGATAGGGAGCCATTTAACTTTTTTGGGGGGCCTGTAAACCACTTTGTGAACTTTTAGTTGAAAAGTGGTATATAAATACTTTTTCGTTGATTGATTGATTTTACCTCAAGACATTTTCCTAATTATAGTGGATTTTTTCTGCAAATGAAGCTGCAAACCATTGATTAGTGCACAGCAAATAAGTGTAAATTAGGATACCATTGCAAACCTTATAAAAATGAATGTAGAATTTGTTGTATAATTAGAGAGTATGTAGATCCTCAATCTAAGCTTGTGGTGATAATGGCATTGGATAATGGCATTGTTAATGGTGTCAATGTAGTCAATTTCACAGGGTTGTTCCCTGAAGTGGTGAGCAGAGAAGCCTGTGGAAACTTCTGCTGAGGCCTGCTATGCCATTTTGCTTAGGAAGGTTCTCCTTGAGCCCATTTTCATATGGTGCAAAGACTGACTAGAGAAGAAGGGAAACAGTCCCTTCTGGCTTGAATGGAGTTCTTCCATTTGTGGAATGCTGAGTCAGGATATAACCCACAGAATCTCATGATATCTCAGTGCCAACAGGAATGGATCAGAGCAAGTATGAGATGCGTAATGGTACATCTATTCATAAACACATTCAACAGAGAACTCTTGATAAGAAAATATCACACTAATGAAGAGCAAACAATATCTGGGCACTGGAACAGCAGGTGAATACTCTTACCTCAGTGCTAAAGAAGTCTACTCAGGAGATAAGAGCATCAAAAGTAAAGAACAGTTTCTATCAGAAAAAAACAGGTTTAAAGGTAAGTCAAGCTTTGTTGTATTTTCCTGTTTGGCCATGTCTGAACCCCTTTCAGTCTATTTATATCCTTGTAATCTCATTACTACCTGCATATTACTGCTGGGTGTTGAAAGAAAGAAAGAAAGAAAGAAAGAAAGAAAGAAAGAAAGAAAGAA
>JAJKFI010000006.1:11915038-11939573 GCA_029204185.1 Lerista edwardsae | reverse complement strand
TCTCTCTTACGCACACACACACACATGTAAATATGTTAATTGTGTAAGGTGGCCCCATTGAGGTGACATAAAGTGATAGGAAAGTCAGTGGCAATTCTGTAGCTTGGCTGTACTGGGGTCACCACCCAATCTGCCGCCCCCCTGCCCTTTCAATAATTGTGGTGACATCATCACATCACCACAATTATTTCCTATTTGGCTGGGTCGTGATTTGGCATTCTTTTCCCCTTTAAAAAATGGGGGAAAGAGGCAACAGCCTACAGCGGCGCAATGAGGCTCCATTACAGCTGTTTTGCACCGCTGAAAATGGCGCCCACCAACTTCAATACTTGGAGGAGCCAGGCATCCGCCTGTAGCAACATGAAGCTGCTGCAGCAGTGTGAGGCTCCCTCAAGGATTGGAGGGGGAGGGCACTGCTCCCTGGGAACCGCTTCATGCTGCTACAAGCAGCGTCTTGCTCTCCAACACTTGGAGGAGGTATATGGCATTTCCCTGCTGATATGAGGGCTGCCCTCTTCTCCTTCCCTTTAAACATTGGCGCAGAAGATCGGTTCTGGGCAGTGGCCACTCAGGGGTCATGGCACTGCCCTATGTCAGGTGGCATCTCAGAGCATTTGCTGCCATTGATGACCCCTAGGCAGTGATGTAATGTAGGGGGTACGCGGGGGTACGCGAGTACCCGTTCCTAGGATTACGGCTGGCCCCGCCCATTCACCCGCCCACTCGTTGACTCTGTCGGTGCTCCGCTCCGCCCCCTGCAACGTTTGAATTTCCTGCACGTTTGAGTTGCCTGGCAGCGAGTGGAGCAGAGCAGAGCGAAGCAAGGGAGACCGATGGCAGCAGCAGCGTGAGCAGGTAGGCTGCCTGGGGCTCCCTCTCCCAAGGAGGCGCAGCGGTTCCTGGGGGGGGGGATTTTGGAATTTGTCTCCAAAAGATTTTGGAATTGCTGAAATGAGCTGGTGGCTTTTTAAAACTTGCCTTGCCTTCCCAAGCCAGGCCAGGCCTGGCCTTGCCTTGCCACTGAAAAATGAGCTGGTGTCCTTGTTAAACTGCTGGACTGTTGCTCTGTAAGATTTTTGAAATTGCTGAAATGAGCTGGTGGCTTTTTTAAACTTGCCTTGCCTTCCCAAGCCAGGCCAGGCCTTGCCTTGCCACTGAAAAATATGCTGCTCAGGGGTTGCTCTCGAATACTTTTGGAACTGTTGGGTCACTTTAACATGATGCCAGGCCTCCTTAACATGTTCTGGGGGTGCTGTGGAATACTGTTGCAACTGTTGGGTCAGTTTAAAATCGTCTGAGGCCTCAAAAAGGGCTTTTTTCATGTCACTTCCTGCCACGACCTCACTTCCGGCTTATGATGTCACTTCCGGTGGGCGGGTCCCGACACATGCCAATCACAAGTGAGTACCTGTTCTTAAATCGTTTAGATGACACCACTGCCCGTAGGTATGCCACTGGTGAAAGTATGAAGATTTGTGATAGCCAGTGTGAAAACTATTGGAGAGGAAGAAATATCAAACTTCCACCCCTGCAGCCTTTTAGAAACGGTCGCTCAGTCTGCAATCTTATCGTTACCTGGGGGAAAGTCCCGTTGCATTCAGTGGGACTTTCTTTTAAATAGACATGCATAGGCTTGCACTGTGAAGAGGTCAGGACAAAAGGTTAGGACATTCATCCCCTTACTCTGGAGAAGGCTCCAGCCACCTGAGGCTGCTTGCATCTGCACCTGCTGCTTAACAGGCGCAAACCTGAGCACGCAGCGGCAGCCCAAGTTGGGGACACACGGCCCAGGAACAGGGGCTTGGATGTGGCCTAATGACTGCATCTGGGCTCCACCTCCCCTTTCCGGGATGCCCCAATCGCTACAAACTCAGCTGACACAGGAACGGCGTACTGGGTGCCCACTCCAGCACTGCAGCATCGACGCAGGTGCCGCTAGCACAAATGTGTTTTATGGCACATTTGCAACAGCGCTTGGCAGGCGCAAGTGGCTTGCGCTGGCCAACAAAAGGATTAGGATTGCGTCCTCCGCCTTCGGACAGATGCCTGTAGCAATCTTCACGCTTCTAGCATAGCTATCCAGAACGCTCCCTCTGAGAAGCACCAGCCAACAACTGCCTGCTTTCTCCAATCTTCAGCCCGAGCATCTGTTCTCTGACAGGCACCTGATGTTCCTCCACCCCTTGGGGGCAGCATTTCCTCTTCAACTCTCCTTATTACCAATCCACTCTCTTTGTCCCCCCCTTTCTTTCTCTTTGGGGCCCTTTTTTTTTCCTGCCTTGCCCTCAGTTCTTCTCTTCATTTTTTGCTGCTGGAGAGAGATGGAAATTAATTCTTGTCAAAGAGCCTCTTTGATGTGGGCTTTGTCTAACTAGTGAAACAGCTAACCTAATTTCTAATCTGACCTTTATACTCCTCTGAACTTTACAAATTTGGCATCATTGCTTTGCAGCTTACAATTTATTGCAGGGAGGGGAAAGGGATTTTATTAATGAAGTGATAATGATTACTCAGTGCTCTTTTTCTTTATTCTAGTAAAGAAAAAGTATTCCAGATCGTTTTTTATGGGCTGCTGTGCTGACTAGCTGAACACATTGAAGTGCTTTCAGGTCTAATTGTCTCTTAATTGGTCCCTATGATAAGGGTCAAACTCACCCTTTTGTACCCAAATTTGGTGCTCTGGACATCAACCAACTCAATTATATGCATATTTACTTGGAACAAAGTCTCATTGCTTGCAATGGAGCTCCCTTCAGGACAAAAGCATCGCATAGGTGAACGAAAAGGGACATTTTGCCTTATCGCTGTTCACCTCATAGGCTTAAAAAAGTGAATGTAGGAACAAGCAAGCAACAAGCAATAATTAGGCCGGCAACGTGCACTGGATAGTAGTGAATATGCGCACAGTGGCCAAAATGGCTTGTGTGTCGGCTAGCCCAACTCTACCCTACACAGGAACAGGCAAGCCAGCTGGCCTGCAATGCATCCAGTGCCAGGCAGGCGGTGGCTGCCCCAGCACTCAGAGGAAGGGAAATCCTTTCTCCTTGTCCTGTGTCGAGCGGGAGCCACGCCATGGAGCTATTTGGAGCTGCACCAGCGAAACGACTGACCCCAAACTGAGCAGCCTGGGTAAGGCCGACCAGGCCAGGGACAGGGGATTAGGATTCAGCCTAGGTCACCCAGGTTGGTTCCACTCCCCTCCCTGGTCTGGTCCACCCAGTAGGCCACCCCCCCTCTGCCTTCCCCCGCTCCAATCCGCCTCCATTCCGCTCTATCCCCACCCCCACCCCTCCACGTCATCCACCCTCAGCTGGTGCTTCTTTACCTTGTCGGGGCAGGGCAATGCCTGGATCCAGCCTCGCTGTGCTTGCTTCGCAAAAGTGCCGTACGGTACACTTGCAACACTTCCAGACTGGCACAAGGAATCTGCGCCGGCCAATTGAGCGCTCCGTATTGCACTCTCAGACACGCTGAATGATTGGACCTGAGCCCATCTTTCCCTGTCTCCAGTCTGCCATGTGGAAGTGTCCTGAGAAAGACCAAAATAAAGCTGCCGCAAGATGTATGTGTCATTGGCTGAAAATCTGAACTCAAATGGGTTTACATCACGTCAGAAGGAGGATCCCACATGGGTCTGCAGAGAAAGTGCTTGTCCCAGGACGTTTTAACAGTGGCTCCACTAGGGTTTGCATCACCCAGTGCAGGAGGTTAGCAAATCACCCCCATGATGGATCTTCTTCCATAGCAGCCCGTACAAATTACAATATCATGTAATATTGGCACAACCTACATACAGTGGTATCACTAGGGTGTATTTATTTATTTATTTATTTATTTTAATATATAACATTAAAGGTTGCCCAACAAGTTGATTATATGAAGTTGATTTTGTAACATTAAAAACATTAGAATTGTTCCTTGACTCAGGGTTCAATCCGATTGTGCCCCTTGGCTGACGCATGTTGTTTGAGTTGGCCCAGGGCTGTCGCAAGCATGCTGTAAGGCAAGTCTGCAGCAGCATAAGAGGGGCTGGGCTGGCGCAGGAAGTCTCGCTGACCCAGGAACTCTGCAGAGCTGTCCTGGTAAGCAGCTCTCATGCTGGCTGTGTTCAGCCAATGCATGGGCTTGGGGTAGGCGTGGGGAAGGCAGGGGGGAAAGAACAGGGTGGAGGGTGGGCGGAGAGCGGGCAGGGCCATCGGCAGACTGACCTGGGGAGAGAGCGGGAGCGTGGATCCAGCGCAGATCTGAGCAGCCCCATAGTACTGGCTGGGGCTTACCCCTGGGTAAGAGGAAGATATCACCTTAAGAGGCAGTAAGAGGAAGATATCGAGCTCCAGCTGCTTCCTACATTGTGCTGGATACAGTGCAGGCCTACCAGCCTGCCCATTCCAGCGCAGTATAGGATTGAGCTGCCCAACTGTAACCCATCTAGTGCATCATTCTGTTGCAAAATGGCTCGCCTCTAGAAAAGTGTCTCTCAAACTGTGATTCAGGACCTACTGGGTGGGTCATGCGTCAATTTCAGTTGAGTCTCCATTCATTTCAATGCATATTTAATGTTCATATAATAGACTTTATTCTTTTAACACATATCATCTTTTATAACATGTCCTTGTCGATGGATAGCGTTCACACAGTCAAACTGAGTGCCATTACATTATTATCTGAGCATGCATGTGTGGATTTGCTCTTTATAAAGTGGAAATAAAATAATCTTTTCTTGTAATTTTGTTCACTCACATCCAAGGAGAGGGTGGAATCCTAAAATGTTTTTTTCTCACTTCCAGCTCAAAGAAGAACCCTCCATTCAGAGATTATAGAATGTGACAGAAGTATGCCTTAAATCTCTAACTGCGGGATTAAAGCTTTATAAACCTTTTAAAATCAGTGAGACAGCTACAGCACTCATTATAGCTTTCACCATGTTTTAAGGCGCGGTGCTTCACAAAAATGCGCCAACAAAATTAAATCTAAGGAAAGGCTGATTTTCTTCCTTTTTCGTGGATCAAACTCGGTCTTTATCTTACGGCTGGGACCAAAGAACCATGCAACTAGTTCCACTGGGCATGTGTTTCTCAAATAGCAAGAATCCCTACCCCCTGACAGGGGGTGACCTGCTTTTGAAACCAACGGAAGTTTCAAAAGCAGCTTGACTGCTTTCAAAGACTGGTTGACTGCTGTTCAAAGTAGAAAACCCTAAACTTCCCACTGAGCATGTGCAAAGGTCTTGGGTGCTATGGTTGCTAAAATGATGTCTAAAGTATCAAATACTTCCGAACTTTGGAACTCAAAAAGTTACTATAGATCATCTATCCCGTCCTGAAGTCCTTGGCATCCTGATGGATGTCCCTAAGTCCTGATGGATGGAACTCAAAAAGTTGGTATAGACCTATCCCGTCCCTAAGTCCTCAGCATCCACAGGTGTGTCTGTGGTGTTCATTAGCCTCTTGTATTTGCCCATAGGTCTTTCATGGGAGATAGTACTGGGTGAATATAGCCAAGTAGTGAACAGGTTTATGGAGCAAGGTAAGCAGAAAAACAAGAGCCAGCCCAAGCCTCCACCACTCCTGCACAGTTATGCAGCGGCACCAAGGTGGCATCTCCTGTATCCCAAGGGGAACATTAATTCCCTTCCCTCCTCGTAGGGAAGCCCCAGCTGTCAAGGTGGGTCAATCTGCACTGCACCAGCAATATTGCTGGCACAAGTCCATGTTGACTGGTGAAGCTGGATTGGGCCCAGGAAAAGGGTTAAGATTCAGCAGGCGCTGCCGTTGCTGAACTCACCCCATTCCCGGGCCTGAACCACCCTCCACTCCACCCTATCTTCTCCCCATTCCATCCACCATAAACTGTTCCAGCCCTCCGTGCCTTCCTCCAATCCCCTGCATAGCCTTACTGCACATACAGGCATCCTCCGTCTGTCATTGCACAAACCATCTGCTGTTTGAGGCAGCCACCAGGCCACCTTCTCTGACGATGTTGCACTTGCAACAGCTACAAAGCATGTGAGGCTAATGGGATACAAGTTCTGTTAGCATAGCAGGCCCTTAGACCCTTTGACCCAGACATTCTGCTCATATATGCTCTCCAATGTTTTACATTTATATTTACAATGCAAATTATATTCACAGTGCTGATTTTTCAATAGGCAGATTTTCTAAAAACATCGAGCTATTTGGCCGAGAAATGTTGGCATCAGGTGCTATATCTGTTCTTCAGTGTGAACTAAATGTCAACCTACATTTTAGGCCACCTGACTGGTTTGATAGCAAATATTTCATGTTGCTTGCTAGTTCCACTTTTGCTCATGCATTACAGAAAATGGAAGCTCTCTGTTGTGCCTGGAGAAATATTTACCTCCCCAAAAGTAAATCTATCTATATAAAAATGAACGTGTGTATGTGCGTATGTTTGTATGTATGTTCCAGCATAGCTCTGGAATGCCTGGAGCGCTTTACACCAAACTTGGTACACATATGCCTTACACTCTGAAAAGAAATACTGCGGGGGTAAGACACCCCTAGCGCCCCTAGGGGTGGGGGTGCAAAGGGGGTGACCTGTAAAAATGATCGAAAATGGCTGACATTAGTGTTGAATCCATAGTTTTCGGGGTCGCTGAGATGAACAATGACACTCCCGATGCCATTTAAGTCCACGTTCAGCCCCCATCAGCATGGGGGGTGAGAAGAGATGAAAATGTCCAAAATGACCGACATTAGTGTCAAATCCATAGTTTTCGGGGTCGCTAAGCTGATTGGTGACAGTCCCGATGGCATTTAAGTCCAAGTGGAGTCAAATAGAACGAATAGAACTCTGTAGAAGCTTCTGGAAATTTTTAGAAATCATTATACCCCAGTCTTGGACTCCAATCAAATATTTGCCATGTTACCAGGCGTAGTCACTGAATACAAGTCTATCAATACCATAGTAGATGCCTATGAGGTCGTCAATTTCCCATCAGACTTCCTAAGCTCACTTGATCCGACTGGACTGCCACCACATCGTCTTTTACTTACATTGGGATCTCCAATTATTTTACTACGGAACCTCGACCCGCCAACACTTTGCAACGGCACAAGGCTGAGTGTCAAGAAGATGCTGGGTACTGTAATTGAAGCGACTATCTTAACAAGAAAGGGAGAGGGTGAAACAGTTTTTATCCCACGGATAACACTCATTCTGACGGCTCTCCCTTTTAACTTTAAGAGATTGCAATTTCCAGTGAGACTTGCATTCTCGATCATGATCAACAAGTCACAGGGGCAGTCTATTAAGTACTTTGGAGTGGATTTGAGATCACCATCTTCCTCCCACGGACAACTTTATGTTGCTAGGGTGGGTTCACCCAAGAATTAATTTATTCTTGCTCCTGGAGGTGAAACTAAAAATGTTTTTTTATAATCAAGTTCTGAGTTAAATTAATATTATAGTGAATTTGTAAAAGATTTTACTTTATAATTTTTATACTGTACTTATACTTTTAATTTCCTGTACATAACATTACTTCGATTTTACACTACAGATAGAATTCATTCCTTTTCCTGTCTAACAGAAGCTTGGGATACATACATACCTGGGCAACGCCAGGTAAGGACAAGCTAATAAATCTATAAAATTTATTTTATAGAAATATATCTGAAATAAATCATCCATAACATAATAAGATTGGAAAGCAAGCTTATTGTCACCTTTCCTCTCTGCAACAAATTGATAAAATATAATAAAGGTGAGAGACAAGCCACAGGAGGGCATTTATTGGATAGTCAGTTTACCTCATGCCAGTGTTTCTCAAACTGTGGGTTGGGACCCACTTGGTGGGTCATGACCTATTGTCAGGTGGGTTGGAGAAAGTTGGGAACCACCAGTTTGGAAGCTACAGACCTTACTCTTGCTATATTCCTTTTGTGAGAGTGAACACTTAGAATTTTCAAGTGAGTAGTTTTTTAAAAATTGTTTTTAGTTCAGTACTGTTACATAATATTTTGCTCTAATCTTGCATTGTCAGCTATGTTCCATGGTTGTGCAATTGCTGCAGTCCAAAAATGCCAGTTTGAATTCCAGGAGCGTTATTTTATTTATGCACAATGATGGCACTTCCAGCTTGATGATGGCACTTCCAGCTGTGACATCACTTCCAGGTTAATTGCATCACTTCTGGTGGGTCCTGACACGAGTGCCATTCTAAAAAGTGGATCCCAGTCTAAAAGATTTGAGAACCACTGCCTCATGCCACTTCATCTTTTGCTTATCTTCCAGCCCAATCCTATCTAGCTTCAGAGCAGCCGGGACACTTGGCACACATGTTATCTAATGCTGGGAAGGAGCAGGCCAAAGGTCTCCTCAAGGTAAGAGGACCTTTGTCCCCTAATCCTGGGAAAAGTCCTATCCTGCATATTGGAGCTACTAGATCTGTGCCTGCCAAATGGCCAGCCCCAAGTCCAAGAAGCCCCATGTCAGGCTTTCAAGCCTGGGAGGGGAATAGGGTTTGGAATACACCAGGGCCGCTGATTCCACCCCAGTCCAACCTGTATCCGACCACCACCACCCGTACCATTACACCTCCTTCCCACCTTCACCCCTGCCCCTGCACTGCCCAGCAGGAGCTTACCTGCGCTGTCAGGTGCTATTTTTAGACCCAGCACCAATGGGACAGTGCAGGCTTTCCCATCAGTGCTGCTTACTCATCAGGAGTCACAGAGCACTTCATGGCACTTTTGCAACAATCCAGGCCCATGGGCTGGGGTTTGGAGACGGCTATTCTAGAAGACTATCAAGGGTGGACACAATTTAACAGCACATCAAGAATTTCTTCATATGATAGGGAAGCAATACTGTAGCCACTTAAAAGCTTACTGAGTGAAACCTCTATCCACTGGGGGTGGGCAGTTGTCTAGTGGTACCAAACATGGAAGCTGTACAGAAAACAGGAGTAGAGTAGAGGCGGTAGGTTCAGGGTTAACCATATGTTGAGATGCTACAGAAGATTCTCATGTAACAGAATTATTGGCATCACACACATGTTGAGCAGCCCAATCCAAATCGGTCCCCTCCCCACCTCCCTCTGACCCTCTGCTCAGCCTTACTTGCACCAGCAGTGTCCACGGTCCAACTTGGCACCGACCCAGCCACTTGCCACTTGTGTGCCCATAGGATCGGACCATTAATGTAATTACTGTGTGGTCCTTTGTTACTTGAACCAATCCCAAATTTTACAGTGCTAAGGGTTCTGCATCTATTGTAACGGATTAAAAAAAAACCCACCACTCTAGAGCTTCCATAATCAGACACAAAAATTGATGCTGGAAAGAAGCAAAGCAGACATTGTCTCCCCTGTGGCCTTCTTCTTCCTAAATGTCTCTCTCAAGTCACAGTAAAGCAGGGGTAGGGCCCAAGAAATGGACCAGGCTTCTAAATTGAAGCTGTAAACTATAGAAAAGCCTCCAATCCAAGCTTCAAATCCATAGTGTATTCTATCAGAACTCCTCCACCAAGAGGTACAAAAAAGGGGAAATTGGAAAGACAAGGAGAATATTGAACAGTGACACAGATGTGCACGAGAGTTATGTGGAAGGGAAAAAGTGACCTGTGCAAAAAGGAGAGAAAAAGTTGGCCACAGGCTTTTGATTTCTCCAACAACACAAAGCAGTTCTTTCAGCAATCACAAAGGCCTGCTTAACACTAAACAGTGCCCTTTGTTGCTGGGTTTCCTGAATGCTCAGGCTAAACCTGAGAATATTGGGTTAGCACGCCTTTTTATTAAAAACCAAATATGAGCAACTAGAATCCCAACAAATCCCACGAGGCCAGAACGGCAATAAAACTGGATCTGTGGATACTCAGAGCCAAGCTGCATAAATTGATTCTGCTTGAGACTTCCTTCCTCAGCCTCTTGAAAACTGTTTGCTACTTGAGGATGAAATTGAAATGCCAAACCTGGCTCTCAGAGAAGAGAACAGTGGGTTGCGATAGGGTTTTTTCTTTCAATGTTCCAAGGCTTGAGGAACCCTGTGGAGGTATCTGTGGGACTCCCCACACCCCCAGGTGGCCAGTGCCTCGATCAATAAGTAGATTGAAGCTCTTGTCGCCTCAGGCAGCAACGCAATCCTGGCAATCAGGTTACTGTCTTCTCTCCTCCTTGCCCCTTAAGCAGTGGCATCATTCCCCCGGTACGCTGGGCGGGACTTACCTTTGAGCGGCAGTCCGCCCATTGCGTCACGCTGTGTTCCGCCGCTTGCCCGCCCGCCATTGCTCAAAGGTAAGTCCTGCCCAGCGTACCGGGTGAATGACGCCACTGCCCTTAAGGGCCAAGGCCAGAGGTTCTCTGGCTGGGGAGTGGTGACACCTCAGTTTGAGAACCTCTGCCTTTCCCCTCCAATGGGTATTCTTGGACCTGCACCAGTTCTTTAGCTGGCACAAATTCAAAGAGCGAAAGGGGTGGGTGGCTGGATCCACTCCCTTCGGCAGCCTCACCACCTCCCCTTCCTCTCCTGTTCCTCCCCTTCCCTGCCCAGATTCAACTCCACCCTGCTCCCGCCACTGCCTTACCTGTTCCAATGGCTGTGGCGGGATCTAGCAACGAACAGGGAGTGCTGCCGCCTCTTGCAGCAGTGTTCCCTAAATGGCCACTGACGGAGCACTCTGCACACTGTTGGCAGCCATTTTGTGACAGCAGAACGTCCTCAGTACAGCCCAATCCTAGGGTTGGGTTGTTAGTCCTGGCACAGGCAATCAGTTTGATGGGAGGTGAAACAGTATCTAGACTGGATTATTTCATACAACAGGTGTAGGAGATTGCATGTCTGAATGCTCCGTCATAAAAAAAGATACAATCCCTATGCATTGAACGCTAGCATATAATAAAGAAGGTTAGGCTAGGACCTGACCACGTCTATGGTTCTATTCATTGCTGTTTCAGAGTACAGCAGTTATAGAGCAACTCAGTACATTAATTAGAAAAGAATAATTTCTCCTCAGCTGATTTGTCCCAGGAACAATTGGCCTACTTTTGTTATATTTTTAAAAAAATATTGTACAGAGTGGAGATTTTCATCAAAGAGATCAGAAGAATCCTGCTAAGTGGAAAACAGCCTTATTATGTGGAGCTGCCTTAATATAAGATGATCCATTGGTACATTTATGAGTCCCAAGTAGTACAGTCCTTGTGAGCGCAATCCAGAGTGGCGCTGGGGCCGGTCCAAGTGTCTTGTGCCAGTCCAGGAGCATTGCAAACGCTCCATAAAGTGTGTTTGTGCCTCTTTTAGAGGAGTGCCAAGTGGCATCCACTGTACACCCCATGCCAGTCGGATCTGGTAAGTTTGCCCCAGCCAAGATCGGCCGGAGCAAGGGACTGGGGAGGACAAAGGGTGGAGGTAAGGTGGGGGAGGGTGGAGGGAAGGCAGGTCAGGGCAGAGAGAAGGGGGAGTGGGCAGGCCCGTAGGCAAACCAGCCCAGGGAGGGGATGGGGCGACCTCCAGCACTTAGGCTGGATCTACCACCCACACCCAGGCAGGTCCGCCTTTCCCGGCCCCCTTGGGCCTGATCAGCAATTTCGCTGGTGCAGATCCAAGGCGCCTCATTGGGACTGCTACCACATGACACAGGGCAAAAGGAATGGATTACCCTTACCGTGGTTGTGCCACGTGCCTCCCCAGCCCCATGCTGGTTATGTGGCAGGCCAGGTGGCCTCCCTATTCCAGCCCAGGGTTGGCTTGTGCTCTTAGTCAATCTGTTGGTACATCTATTCCAGTACTGGGGTGTCTGTCTGACTAGCAGTAGCTTTCAAACCAAGTTTTTTCCTGAAAGGTTTCTTCCAATGCCACTGAGTTTGTGGCATGTCCATCCACTGAGCTTCTGCAAAATTTGAATAGTGCGTTCATAACAGAGAGTCCACACCTTGACGTTTTTTGTGCACTTTCCAAGCATTGTTGTTCGTCCACACAAGGAGGCAAACCTTGCAGCCAGACTCTTTGATGCCATGCCTCCTCATCTGTCCATTTTTAAAAATGGCATTGATAGTGCATATTCTCAAGCATCGCTTTCTGTTCCATCAATGTTCCTCCGGTGTCAGCAGACTCTACCTTGCATAGCCCACACCTCCCCTTGTCCTGTTTTCATTATTTTCATTTAAATCAAGGTGACATGTTAACTTGTTGCTCATTACTTCCACCAAGTTTTGTTATTAGTGAATTGAACTTAAACTATATGTCAATGATTTACCAATGATTTTGCATTTCCCATGCTTTCAGAGTACTTGAGCCTATTATAGGCTTGGGGCTCGACTGTTAAAACATCTTTGAGTTACAGCTGGAATGACACCGGCTGGAAAAGAAACACTTTCCACTCAGGATCGTATCAGTACAGGCAGCACTACAACGCTAAAACTTACAGAGAAACCCATCCATTGGATGCTCTTACAAATACTTCCTGTTTTCCCATGAAGCATTCCTCTTACTTTAAGTATGCTGTCATTTGCAAATGCTTCCTTAGCACGTGTGTGTGTGTGTGTGTGTGTGTGTGTGTGTGTGTGTGTGTGTGTGGTGTCAAATTATTTTTTTCCCTGTGTGTCACAGTCAGGGCTGGCCTTAAGCCAATGTGACCAATGTTATCACATTGCACCCCACACTTTGGGGGCCCCCGCACCAGTGCAGTGAGCAGATTGTCTGCTGCTGCAGACAGGAGCTCTATGTGCTATTGGCAGAGGCAGATCTAAGGAAGGGCAAAGCTCTATGTTTTGCAAGAAGCCTTACCTTGCAGTGGAAATCACTCCTCTCCTGCACTGTTTTAGCCAATCCTCACAGGGAACAGCAACATCTTGGCGTTGCTTACTGGCTACAGCAGCAAGGGAGAGGAGGGATTTACATGACAGGGTAAGGCTTCTTGCAACACTTAGAGCTTTGCCCTTCCTGTAGATCCGCCTCTGGCTATTGGTCAGTGGGGTAAGCAGAACAGTTTTACCTTGGGCCCTCCCACCCGCCACTGCCTCTAAATGGCTCAAAATGGGACTCCTGAAAGCAGTTGGCAGTGATGTCGTCAGCAACTACGTCCAGGTGCCACGTGCGGCACCACAAGTGCATTTCTTGCTGTGTTGGTTCCCCGCAGGGAGGGTGAGGAGTCCCAAGGGAATGCCTTGCATTGGGCCCTGCTGCTCCTAGAGCTGGTCCTGATCACAGTGCTACATTGATCAAAAATAGAAAGGTGAAGATGTTCTTGGCCTGAAGTTCTGAGGTGTGACATTCTGAAGCTGCATGTCATTGGTTATGTCACAGCCATGGCTGACTAAAAACCACAAAAGGCAGTTCCTTTGTTAGCATCCACACTGTGTGATTACTGCAGTCCTTAACAACTCTAAAATATACAAGTTAAGGGCCCAATCCTATCCAACTTTCCAGCTCCAATGCAGCCACAATGCAGCCACAAGGTGAGCGAACAAATGTTCCCTTACATTGAGAAGGCCTCCATGACTTCCCCACCACCACAAAATGCAGCACGCACACCATTGGGATAGCTACATCGGGGCTGGAAAATTGGATAGGATTTGGCCCTAAGCCAAACTTTCTATCCATGAATCTGACTCAAGGCGGGTCCCCAGACCTGCATTTAATCAGAAACTGGCCCAACCTGAACCCTCCAAAGGTGTGCTCCAGTCGCTTCCAGAGGGCTTTCTGAAGCCACAGAGGCCATGCAAGCCCACCCTCCAAAAAACAGTAGTGATATTTTTATGCCTTTAAGGGGCGTTCTGAGGGCTGAGGAAGCCCCCCCCCACTCTAGAATGTGACCCTTGCATAAGACATAGAATGTGGCCCTTGCAATAAGACAGAACTGATTGTGTGAAGGGCTATAGACTATCGCTACTAGTGCATGCAAAATCTCTCTACATCCGCTACAACTGGCAAGAATAAGATTAATGCAGGGCATTACTAAAGATCAGCATGTGCAGAGATCTTTGACACCTCTCATGTGACTGCCCTAACTCATTGTATCAGCTTACCATCAGCATGAACTATGGCTTCCATAGTTGTGAAAACTATGGGAAGGTTGTGAAAACAGGTTCTAACTCTACAGTCAAAGAGCAACTTGACAGATATTGAGTGCAGATCTTGTAGCGGATTAAAGAATTTTTGGTTCCAACAAGAAAAGGCACAAATGTTGGAAGTTCTTTAAGCCAAGATTCTCTGGTAAAACATTTTCTTTTTAACCTAAGAGCTGTAAGGAATGCAGTTCTGATTGTATCATACATAGGTTTTAAAAGGTCGAGGAAAGAGATTATGGGAGAAGCACAATCATTAATGTATGTAGCAAGCGGAGAAGTGGTGATCAATCAAAACAAGGGCTCAATTGAAACTGTTCAACTCTCCTTCTGTTTCAAGGCATGGAATTTCATGCAGTGAATATTTTTCGGTCTTGATCACCAGAATCCGAGTAGCAAAGATAAATAAAGTTCTTTTATAATGTACATCAAGATCATAATGAATGGCGAAAACTTCTTTGCTATGGAGGGGCAAAGAAATGTTTTTTCTTACTTCTCTGAGCTGTCAGGAGTAGTCCACCAGTTCAATTTGGTGGAGGGTGTTGATGCATGCATGCATACATACATACATACATTTATATACCACTTTTCTCTGTTTTTTAGACAACATTCAAGGCTGTTTACATGGGCAGGCTAGTCTAAACCACCATTTTTCAATGGGATTTTTACAATATGTTCTGTGAAGATTCACAGACTCCTCAGTCACCAGATTTTGCCTTCACCGTGTGGTTATCTTTTCTGGCTGTGTGCCATTGAGCTGCAGCAGGAATGTAAATCATAAACCTGGACAGGTCTTTAAGTTGTTTTCTATTCTTGCTGGCTGGCCTTCACACACTCCCCTGTGATCTCACTGTGGTAATCTGCTCATTAGTGATTACCACAACAGGTACAGCAGCTTGTCACAGCCTGGCATTCCATCTCCCATCCAGAAAAAATGACCACAGATTCTCCTGATTAGCTCTTCAGGCAATACCATCAACCCAACTATCACACCACACCTCCTTTATTATTATTATTAATATTATTATTATTATTATTATTATTATTAATAATAATAATAATAATGTTATTGTTATTGCTGCTGCTGCTGCTGTTGCTGCTGCTGCTGCTGCTGCTGCTGCTGCTGCTGCTGCTACAATGACGTCAACAAATATTTATATATACCGCTTTTCAACAAAAAAGTTCACAAAATAGTATACAGAGAAAATCAAATAACTAAGTGGCTCCCTATCCCTAAAGGGCTCACAATTTAAAATGAGATGCAGAAGAGACACCAGCAACAACCGCTGGGAAACAACCATGATGGGGTGAAGAGGGATAGTTAGTCTTCCTCTGCTAAATATAAGAGGAACATCACTTGAAAAAGTGTCTCAGTGACCAGTTAGCAAGGTAGTCAATAATTTGTCTATGAGCCTCCAAAATCCTAAAGCCAGCCAAGCATGGATCATTAAATTATACCTTAATTGTTAATAGTACTCTTTGAATTGTTACCAACTCATGCTAAAAGAGCAACCCATATGGGGCGGAGAGAATCTGCATTCTAGGAGAGAGCAGAAACAGAAAGTGGTGTACATCAATGCTGTGTTTTAAGAAAGGTGTCATAATGAAACTAATAAAGTTGGACTACTGCCAAAAAAAATTATGCAGTTCCTTCTCTTTCCCATCTTTGATGCTTTGACTCAAGCAGTGAAGAAACGTACACTGAGCCTTTTCTTTACATACAATAAAAACCTAAACTTCAGTTCAAAGTAGTTCTAACTTGTAAAACCTAGAAATGCCCCACCATCTGCACGTGGCTCTGCATGTGGAATGGGTAGCACTTCTGAGAACGCTACCTTGGGGGTCCTGGCCTTCAGTGTCCTGCCTAGCAACCTAAATTTGGCTTCCAGGACCTCCCGGCTACATTTCCCCACGTCGTTGATGCCAACACGCACCACAACCGCTACCTCCTCCCAGTACTCCTTTCCAGCCTATCTAGACGAGACGTGATGTCCGCAACCTTTGCACCAGGCAGGCAAGTCACAATGCGGTCCTCACATCCATCACAGACCCCCCTCTCTATATTCCTAACTATAGAATCACCCACTACAATGAGACCACAACCCCCCTCCCACCAAAGAGCATCCATAGTGTGACTGGATGTGGGCTCGTCACTGGAAGAAGGGGTCCCCCCTGGGGGATTGATTCCCTCTGTTCCAGGCTGACGTCCTCCAGCCCAGAGACTCCTTTCCCCAGCAGCTGAGGAGCTGCCCATCTGAGGATGGGACAAAGCCTGCAAGTCCCCGGAAGTCTCACCAAGGACCCTCGATGCCTGCCTCTGCTTCTTCAGGTCTGTAACCAAGGCCTCTAGGGAGCAGACACGTTCCCTGAATCCCTGGAGCTCTTTGCACCGAGGACACATCCACGACTTATGCCCCAGAGGCATACAGTCATACATGTGGCACTCTGTGCAAAACATTGGCTAGCCCCCACCCAACTGCTGTCTGCCTGCCTCCATCTCTGTGTTTATTTAGGAAGGAACTGCCCTGCTTCTCAGAGAAAGGGCAGAGTCTGGGGCCCTGGCTTCCTCACCCTGCTGCTTAACTTGCACAGATGCGTAACTCGTCCATTTACCAGGCACTTTGTTGCGGACGAGGCACTTCATCGCAGGGCATCACTTGCTGCTCAAATCACTTGAATCACTCTCAAAATGGGCAGAACCCGTATCACCATGGCAGTTAAATGAAATGAGCAGTGAACTTTATTTTAAATTTAAAAAGTCAGCAATGATGGATCTATAGATGTACCTCTACCCATATGTTGGGCATTCATATTTACTCAGAAGTATACCCCACTATGTTCAGCCTGACTCACTTCCAGGTAAGTGTATCCCCCCGCCCAGTTACTGTTGTGCTGACATCATACACAAAGCTTCTCAGGCTTCATTTCTGGTTGTCCATGTGAATTGTCAAGTCCTGATCCAGTCTGTTCATTTGCACAATCCCGTGTAAAAGCAGCCTAGCCTGACAAGAACTCAATTTCCAATGTATCTTGCAATGCCATCACTTGAACAGCTATGATCCAAGTCCAAAGGGGTTCGTTGCACTACTTTGTGCATCTTGATCTCTTTGAAACTCTTCAGACATTTCAAAAGGACATCAACAAAGCCCTTCAAGCACCAGCAGTAGCTGATTTACCCCAACTGATTTACCCCAAGACAGAAATGTGCGGTAGCACTCCTTCCTCTGTAGATTTATTATATTGAAATATCTTTTTATTTTTTATTATTTTCTCCTGGAGGTCTTCAAGAATCATTCCATTTTTTAAAAAAAATTGTTAAGCATCATTGTTCAGCACCAATTCCCCAAAAGGTGAGCTCTGTACTTGAGTGGAACATGATGGGGGAGAGCCCTTTAAAATCAACGTTGTTATTGTGGGTCTAACAGGCTCTGCCACAGTCACTGCAATTGCTGTTTCGAGAGCAGCAGATTTCATTAGGACACGTCTCAAGAGGCCACACTGTTTCAGCTCTCTTTAGAAGTCTGTGTTTTCCTTCCAAATGTATTCAAGCAAAGGTTTGACTAGGGGTGTTTTCCTTGATCACTGCAATACCTTTGGGGATTTAAAGTTATTGGTACCTTTGTAGTTGCATAATAGGGGGACACTCTCTGTCCTTGGAAATGTTTGAGGCAGCCCCTCATATGTTGTGCTGCCACGTCATGTGCACAATGTTTGCCAGCCGATGCCTGTTTCCCTCTCCCTACCACGTTCAAAAGAGCTTTTTTTCCCCTTCTGTACTCTGCTTTTGTTTTCCTTTTGCTTTGAATAAATAATTGCAACGTAACATGTATTGAGAGGGACAGAGTCTAGGTCGATCAAAAAGGGATGACTGTCATAAGCTTCTGGGCCATTTTTCCTCGAGATGACAAACTCTATCAAATTCAGCATGGGCTTTCTGAAGTCTGTAATGTGCTTGTACTGACATTGGGAATAGTTGACAAAACTCAGAAAATCAATTTCAAAAATGTCAGCTTTCTGATGGACTGGAGAAACCATGCAAGAACGCGTTCCCCAGTCATCTCTCTTTTTATGACTTTGATTGATTGACTTTATTTCCTTCCCATAACAACTTTTCCTCTTGCTGAAACTCAGATAAATGTAGTTCATTTAGAGATAAAGTCCATAAAGGTTACATAGACAGATCACCCAACTCAGAGCCCAGGTGGAGGCAACCTGCAAGGGAAAGCCCTTCCGTCTATTATACTGATATGCGGAGGTTATCAATCTGAACAAGCCACCAAGGATACTCTCAGAACAGGATGGGCCAGAATTAATCCATGTTGGTCAATGGCAAAACTGGTCTGCTCACAGACCCTTACTGGGCACGTTCTATTTCCTCCCAATTCCCTAGAACTACCCATTGGTGCTATTTCAGGCTCCCACTTTCCACCTCCCACTTCCTACAAGGACACATGAAGCCCTGTGCAATCCACACCCAGGGCTGTGGGCGTGACTGTGGATGTGTAGGCCTCTTGTTTTTCTTTTCAGCTTTCTTTCTTTCTCCCCTTCCCTATGCCTTCTCCCCGCCGCGCACAACAAATCATGGCTCAACCCTTGCCAAATTTTCCCTTGAAAACCCTTCCCCTAAAAACACTCTTGGCTCCCAAGGTCTACATCCCTTCCCTGCACCCTGCTAAAGGCTACTGCCTAGCCCCCTCGGAGAAAGGCTATTTCAGCTTTTCTCCTCCTTTCCCATGTGCTACAGCTCCTGCTCTAGGAGTTCCAGGTTCTGCTGTGATCAGTGTTAGTGGTGGCACCACTATGGGTGCAAGTGAAAAGGGTCCAAATCTCTTTGTTCCTTGTTTGTTCCATGTGGTGTCCCTGATAGAGCTGACAGAAATGCCGTTAATGAGGAAGGATGCATACTCTCATTTTTAGCAATGGTTAAAATTGCAATGGTTCAATTTTAGACCAATGGTTCTCATTTTTAGACCAGGATCCACCTTTTAGAATGGCACTCATGTTGGACCCACCGGAAGTGGTGTCATCAACCTGGAAATGATGTCATAGCTGGAAGTGACATTATCAAGCAGGAAGTGCTATCATTGTGACATAAACAAATGACACTCCAAGTGACATTCTTGGATTGAAGCAATTGCACAACCATGAAACATTCCTGACAGGCAACAAGTTGTAAAAGCACTGAACCAAAAACAAAATTAGCACACACACAAAAACCCTCATTTGAAAATACAAACTGTTAATGCTCACAAAAGGACTATAGCAAGACTAATGTCTGCAGTCTCCAAGACGGCTGCTCTCAGCTTACCTACCTGACATCAGGTCATGACCCACCAAGTGGATTCCAACCCATAATTTGAGAAACACTGAACTAGGGCAACGTTTCCCAACCTTTGTTTTCCTCATTGCCCCATTTTGAGCCTCCTTTCATCATACACCTGGCTGTTAAGTTTGTGTGACCCCCTCATCAACTTATTATGCCCCCCTAATGTTGCTTTTTTATGTGGCCCTCTACCTTCAACCTTTTCCATGCCACAACCCTGATAAATATGAGACTGGGGACCCACCTTTGAACTTGCCTCCCTCCTAGGACCCTCTCTGCCCACTTCCAGCTCCCCATTCTGCCCCCCAAAAAACTGTTCACTGTAACCAAGTATTCTTATTACAGAACTGAAAAGGTTACTATGAAGCCTGGCACTAATGAAAGTTATTTTAGCACAATTGCTAAGAACCTGAGCAGAATTGGGACACAGTCTCCTGGTACCTGGAGGGGTATACCAAATGCTCGTCCCTTTACCTGCTGGTGCTCTAGTCCAGTGGTCTTCAACCTTTATCATTCCTGTAAGTTGCTGCAACCCCACAACTTGGGCTTTGTGACTCCAAGGTTGAAGAACACTGGTCTGGAGTACCTTTTAGCATCACTGCTGCTGCCAATGGGTGAGGCGTGGGTGAGGCTCTTCCTTCTTGCTGCAGCAGTATCACTGAAAAGGATACTCTAGGCCATTCATTGTGACATTCTGACTGCATACAAAAATGCATTGCCTAGAACTGTTTTCATTTCATTTGATAACACTAGAAAGTGACCATGATACCATTTTCTATTATACTCTCTGATATCATATACTTTGAGGGTTTTAGAGGGAGATTTACTTTTTATGGAGTGTATTCTGTTTAACTTTGGAGGATTCCATACTTAAGAACATCAAAACCAATGAGAAAATCACAGAGCCAGAACGGACTCTGATGATGCCTAAGGTGGAGCAACATAGTGACGTCATCCCTTGCATCATGGCACCCCCTGCGCCACCACACCACACCCCTAGCATCCATAATCACTCCATTTTGGAGCAAACCAGATGCAGGGGAGGGCGGGCAGGCAACTACAGGTGGCAGCTTGGATGCTCATCTGCACACGGCACCCTGGGCAAGCACCATGTGTCGCCCCACAGTCCTCTGGAAAATCATCCTCAATAAATGTTAGGTTCAAAACCTATTTTTCAATCATGATAGACTCTATAATGAACTTCTTTGGCTTGTAGCAGCTTTCTGTTGTGTCATTGATAAGATACGGAACAAGCATCTTTATAAATATACTTTTTTGCTGTACCCCTTTTCCACGAAAAAAATCACTGTCCATTATGCTACACAGCAATCTTTACGACAGAAATGTGCCAACTTTCAGACCTAATTTCAAACAGCAGTCTTATGCAAAGTTATCAAATTAGATACAGCAGCATTCTGATTTTTAAGGTGGACATGAGGAGAGATCTCGCCTTTATGGAGTAGTAATGAACTGAGCCAAAGGGCTTAGCTATGATTATGTCAACAGTTTAGAACTAATCTGGATCGAAACTCAATAGAGGGTTTCATTCACCTAGAAAATATGCAAGTTAAAAAACAGCTTGGAGAGGGCATTAGTGCACAGCCAAATCTAGGGAACATTTGCATACAGTTGAGACAATTAGGGAGAAAAAAAGAGCCTTGTCATTTCAGGATTGCCAGCTATGTCAAATACACAAATGGAGATGGGATGTACATCTTTGGGATTGCTGCAGAACTAGAAGATTTTTATTTGTGTCTTGCCAGGCAGCTTAAGAAAAAGCAAAGCACAATGAACTGTATTGCTGCAAGAATGGAGAACATGTTGCAACATTTTACCCTTCTCTCCCCACCCCACCACCCCAAGACAGTCTCATGAGCCAGGCATTTGAATCATAAGGACTTCTGGGATGGGATTTTCACTTGGTGATCTCCATTTTGACGTGGATTAAGCGGATTAAAAACCATTAAATGACCATCCTCTAACTCCCTAAAGCAGATTTGCCTTTTTTTTTCTATCTTTCTTCCACCAGGGCAGACTTGGGGGTAACAAAGTACCACACAAAAGACCCCCTTAGCATGACAAAAGGCCAACCAATCCACTGAACTGCAGACCGATTAGACAATGAAGTCCAGGCAGTCTCCTCAGCTCATTTTCCTCGGAACAAATGGCACCCAACTTGGCCATGGCATTGTCTCTCCAACTTGAGCACGGGGCCGGATTTCTTGATTATTATTATTTTATTTTCCCATCCGAAGCTCAAGGTGTCATATTAATTATTTAAATCTTCAGAAGATTTCAGCTGTATCCTCCAAGGCTCCGCTCAGTGCCAGAAGGTCTCCTATCTGCATTAGCTTTTGTTAATTAGAGCTGAAACAAGGGCTTTGATCTCCATGAATATAATAACAAAAAGAGAGAGCAAAACTTCCTGTGTGATTTATCTTTTACCTATTTTCTGCCTTTGCTGTTTTTCCACTCTATTAGACTTTGATTTTTCCTTGTCTGAGTCACATTAAACAACTTGGCTACAAAAGAACTTAAGCAGCTTCAAAAGCCTGACGGAATCGACAGTTAAACGCTACAAGAAGTGAACCCGCGTCTTGAAAAGAAAACGATGCTCTTCTTTTTTTTATTTTGGTATTGTAATTTTTAGTTGCCATGTGTGATGTGGGGGTGGTTGATTTGTACCAGCAAGAACGTGTGTCTACTGATCTTGAATATCACAGGTTTTCCTGTTGGGATTGATCTCGGCTCATTAAGAGTCTTGTTTCTAGAACTATCGTACTGATAGAACAGAAGGCCAGTGAGATTCAACAAGATGGCCGTCGTGTCGTCTGACTTTGCCGGAGTTGGCTGCCGTGCTTAGATCCAAGCGGGTCACCGCCAGGGCTTGCCTTGTTAAAAAAATTTTCCTCATTAACATTTTTTTTTCTTATGAGAAGCTCTGAAAGGCAAATTTCATAAGCCCCAAAGGGTTAAAAAAAAACACCATAAAATTTTCGTGTCAGGTAGGTCTTACTGTGGAAACACTTCAACAGAGCTCTCTCGTCTTGCCCCCATCCCTGGTATGCTTAAATTTAACCAACCTCCCACTGCCACCTGCCACCCCATTGCCACCATCAAGAACATCACAAAATAAAAATCCAAGAGTGAAATCTCCATGTGAGGCGTACTAAATACTTGAGGACCATTTTTAGGATGGACCTTGTTAAGAACAACAGTCCGTTTGGAGAGGGCATCCTAAGGCATTCCATTCAGAATGTCACAATCCCAAGAGATGGCTTGTTCTGGGTTTATCATTTCAGGGAGGTAAAATGAAAGGGCATTGTGCAAATTCTGGACATAAAAATATCAGCTCTAAGGAGAATCGCCTTAAAATAATAGCCAGGAACACTAATAACCTACTGGCTGATGCTGCCTGAGCAAAGGAGATTTGCCAGAGGCAGGGTTGAAATGGAAATTCTAGTTGGTAGATGAGACTGCACCAGGGAAGACTAATGCCCTGATCCAGCAATTTCCTGCAGATCTAGGGCTTCAGTGTACCCACAGAGACTGCCTGCCTGTGTGAGTGGACTTTATACCACGTGCTTCGATGGAGAAAGTAGAGTGAGAGCCACTTTGGCAGAGAGCATCAGCTTTAATCGGTGGGTCAGAACCCACAACTGAAATCCACACCAACCTCAGGTGAATTGCATCAGTGTCATCACCACCATTTTGTTGACTCTTTTTTCTTTTTTAAATAAGATGTTGCCTTTTTGAGAAAGAAAAGAAGAAAGCAGGAGAAGGGGAGAATGAGAAAAGAGTGGACGTGTATAGTAACAAATGTTAAAGTGGGTGCCACGTGGTAGGTTGGGACCAAAGGTGGGTCCTGGATCCTGCTATTGTGGATCGAGAGATGGACTTGGATCATGAAGACCCAGGTTCAAATTTCTGCAAGTACTGGGTGCACCTTTGCAAGTTGCTATAGCTTGGCTTAACCAACTGCATGAGGTATTTTGATGGTAAATAGGGCAGGGCAGGGCTTGTGGAGTCCAGGGATATGGTGTCAAGTCTCATGATTCAGCCCCCTTGCTAGAGCTAAGCAGCTCCAGGCAGTGGTGTACTAAGGTCATTTGGCACCCAAGGCCCATACGTTTTGGGGATTCCCCATGACATAATTATTTTCAGTCATAGTCACAACATGAAATGAAGATGATGATGATAATGGTACTTCCGCACAGTCAATATAGGCATACTGACTGATGTACTCCCAACTTTGGGTCCTTCCCAAGAACCTGGGATGTTCAGAATTATTTCCTTAGTATGTGATCAGTTCCTAAAAGGGCTGCCTTTTGTAGTTGTATAGCCAACTACAAAAGTGTTTTAAGATGTTGCTGGGCAGCGTAATCCTACCTGCCCTCTCGCGTCGATGCGATGTCATCACGTCAACGCAAGACACGGAGCGCCGACGCAGGGGGGCCAATTGCCATCCCCACGTCGGCGCTCCCACTGTCAGGCCGACGCTACGAGTAGCGTCAGCCCAACAGCGCAGACGGAGAGCCTTTCCTGTGTCGGCCGACGGTGGCTGGTGCAGGGGAAGCTCCATGCCGTAGCAGTACAGGGATTGGGCGAGGGAGGGAGAGGGTGGGCGGGGGAAGGCAGGACATGGGCAGGCTTGGGAGGTGGCCATACGGCCACATCCTAAGCCTGTTCCAGAGGCCATGCGGCCCCGATTCAGGCTGCACGGTCTCCTCGGATCTGCACCCGCTATTTAGCAGGCGCAGATCCAGGGAGCGCATAGGGGAGGCTGGAGCCTCCCCTACAGTAAGGGAGCACATGCTCCCTTGCTGCAGGAGACTCCAGCCTTCCCCCACCCAGCGTCGGATATGGCACTGGCCGGCCAGCCTTGCCATTCCGGCGCTGGGTAGGATTGCGTCCTAAGACTCTCTGGGACTGTGCCCAATGCTCCTATTGCAATTGGCACAACTGTGACCTTTTTTCATAGCCATTCTGTTTCAATTTGCAAATGCTTGTATTTTGTGATCTTTTCAAATTCCTTTTCTTCCACTCGTGCATCATGATATCATCATCATCATCATCATCATCATCATCATCATCATCATCATCATCATCATCATCATTGCCAGCAAAAAAAGAGAACATTCTCTCTCTCTCTCTCTCTCTCTCTCTCTCTCTCTCTCTCTCTCTCT
>JAJKFI010000006.1:11897286-11915028 GCA_029204185.1 Lerista edwardsae | reverse complement strand
TCTCTCTCTCTCTCTCTCTCTCTCTCTCTCTCTCTCTCTCTCTCTCTGTGTGTGTGTGTGTGTGTGTGCGTGTGTGCGTGTGTGTGTGTGTACTCTGCCATCTTAGTGCCCCCTGCAGCCTGGCACCTGGGGCCCGGGGGCCACCTGGCCAGCTTCCTTGTACACTTCTAAGTCAAGTCAGTGTGTGAATGAGTGACTTGGGCAGATATATTTCTCGTATGCCACCTTGACTTACACAGTGGTAGACAGATGTAAATAAATACAATGCAAGCTTCAGCAAGAGCATTACAACCATGATGAATCAATGGCACAACTATTAGTACACAGGATGGTACTTTTTGATAGAAGCAAATGGGGACATTTGTTCCCACTGGAACTTGAGGTGTACATCAGAGAAAGCACAACGTTCTCGTTTGGGGCCTAACCCTAATCAACTTTCCAGTACTGATGCAGCTGTGGCGACAGGGCATGTGCCACATCCTGCAGTGTGGGGGCATTCACAAGGGAACAATTGCTCCCTTGCCTTGGGGTTGCATTGCGCTGAATCGGCAATGGAAACCTGGATAGGCTTGGGCCTATGTTTCCATCTCTCTTGAATAAAGCCCAATGCCAGCATTGCAATTCTGTGGCACAAACCCTTTAGTTCTCTTATCACATCCTTGAATGACTGGGACTGGAGAACCTGAATTCAAGCACAATGCAGCCACACAGGAAGACAGTGTGGGTTCCACTTGCTATTCTCCAATCTTCATATTTTCCAAGCTAACTTTAGACAGTTTTAACCTTAAACATGTGAAGGTGCTTCCTTAAGCATTGACTTGCCAGCCCTTCCTCTCCTCACAGTGGCCACAGAAACACTCACAAAGAGTCGTTATGGCAGAGCATGACATCAGCCCAGCTTTCGTGCCACTGTAGAGTTGCCTGCACTGCCAGAAAGCTAGTTCCACAGCACAAGGACCCAATAGGATTAGGCCCTCAGACTCTCAAAAAACTACAGGAAAAGTTCCATAGAGAAAATGTTTTGTTTATACACACACATACCCCCAAATCAGAAAGATTGCCCAAGGTCTGTTATTTTAAGAGGTCTTTACTCTCTCCCCCAAGTAAATTGCCACATCTTTCCAAAATGCTTGCCCTTCAGTGTGTTCTCCATGCATTGATTTATTTGGAAATTATGTACACAATAATACATTTCTGACTGCAGACTGTGTCTGATATATCTGACAAAAGATGTTAACAGTCATGGTGGCCAGAAGCTATTGGAAAGCAGCCAACATTAATAATAAAACTAAATACAAAGCAGAAGCCAGAGGTATTTCAAAGCACAGGGGCAATATGCTGTATGTTCCTGGCTTGTGTAATACCAAACCATGAGAGAATCCCTTCCTCAGCCAATTTCTGGAAATGTTGAGTGGAAGAAACTGAGATGAGTTTTGCATACTACAAAGGAGTGGCTGATGTGCGTAAGCTGGTCTCACTGTAGTTTCTAAGAGAAGGAATGTTTGAAAGCTATTGTGATCCTGTAGATAGAGACTGGAAATCTGTGGAAGAGCCTGGAGAAAATGCAACAACATGTATGGCTCTGTGCTATGGTATGCTCTTTCCTTCTCTTTATTTCCTTGTGCTGTCATAGCGGTTCTGAGTAATTCCAAGATATAGAACAGTGGGTGCCCTCTATCAATCTGCCACCTGAGGCAACTGCCTAAGTTGGCCTCATGGATGAACCGGCTCTACTGTCAACTTTCAACTCCACATGCATTGACCACTCAACCCACTTACTGCAACTTTATGGTAAATATGGTTATATTGGACGTGTGTACTACATGCTGAACACAATAGATATTCACTCTAATTGCATACCTACCATGCCAGTTTGGTTGTATGAATGTGCCCTGCCCAGAAAGTGATCAGATGGAAATGGACACCTGTGCATATTTGTGTGCAGAATATTTTGCAAGTGCAGCATGAAGAAAAGCTGCAAATGCTAACATTCCCTATTCCACACAATGATTAGAGTCCCAGAGTCTTGATCTCTTCTGCATCTCTGGTTACTCTACCGTAGGGCGCAATCCTAAACTGAGTTAGGCTGGCATAAACTAAGCCAGCAAAGTTTGGCTGGCACAAGGGACACCGTAAAGTATGTTTGGACCACTCTCCGAGTCAGAGAGGCCAGCACATAGACAAGGCCAAACTCCCTTGTAGGAGACAGCAGATGATGCCATGCTGGTGCCCCTGCATCACTGTCCGGGGTTTAATAAGATTGGGCTGTTGTAGAGTAAAAATGAAATTGGGGAGAACATTAGATAATAACAATAAGATTCATGCCCCTGAATCTTTGGCCTTTGTGCAGCATTGTGCCATTTGTATTTCCCATTTAAGAATTATCCAATCATTTTGAGATGGGTAGCCAAAGTGCCAAAATAAAGACAGCGGGCCTGCAAGTTCAATAGATCCCATCCAGGTCCTTCTGGGAAAAGCCTCCTTCCAAATGGGTTCACTAGGCCTACTTACAGCTGTTTGTGCTTCTAAGCGTGGGAAGATCCACTTTCCTCTGACATGAAAGGGACATGTCAATCTCCATCAATTTACAAGGCAGAATTACAGAGAGCAAAAAGGCAGGGATGTCAGAAACCCGACTGATAAGAAACTATGCTGAAGGCAAAAGAGCTTCTTCAGAGAAGCAAATACAGTCGGCTCACTCCCCTCAATCATGTCCCTTTCTTCCCAGGCTTCTGTGGAGCAAATCATGTTCTACCTGTTAGCGAGTTACAATAACTAGTGCAGTATAAGCAGTTTCTTTTCTTTTCCAAACGGGCCTGTGCAATAAAAGGAGTATTTCTTTCTGTATTAAAAGGAGTGAGAAAGTGGAGTGGAAAGACCAATTATGCCATTCATCAAGGATTGTATCCCTGGATTCATTTAACCTGGCATGGTACTGTTTGCTGGCTCAGAGGATTTCAGCTGGAGCGTTGCCAAGTGCTGACAATGGCAGACTGAATGGACTTCCATTAGATGCCAATGTTGGAATTGTTTGGAGAAAATACATAAGTAAAGCCCAAAGACACAGAGGCGTGCCACAGACACCAGGGCTTTTCCAGCGGGTGAAGATTTGTGTGCGCACTGCCATGATGTCATGACCCTTTATTGCCATCTGTAATCCGAAATTGATTTGGAAAGGACAATTAAGAGAGGCAACTATCGGCCGCAACACATGTTTGAAACACATGTGCTTCAAAAGAAAATATATGAGGCCGTTGCTCAAAGCAACGTCTTGAATCAGATGAGTTTCATCGCTGGCAATGTTTTATCGCCATCCGCTTATGAAATGCTGCATCAGAGTAGAGTCCTTTGCAGGCATGTTCTGAATGGAAAATTCCAACAGAGAATTCCAAAAGTCATGAATGCGTTCTGTAAAAATGAATCAAAGCATAATGGGTTTCGGCTTTTAATTTGGACTGCAGGGTGATCCTTCCCAATATCTCCAAGACAGGTATCAGGAAGTGCAGGTATCAGGAAGAGGAAGTGTTCTCTTCCCCCAAAGCGATCTCCAGCAGCCCAAATTTCTGCTTGGGATGAAGCTGAGCCCAGGCCAGCGCCCCGGCTTCACCATGGAGGAATTTGGTTCGGACTGGGCTATTGAAGCTCAATCCAAACCTGCAGTTAGGCTGGCACAGTTAGTCCAGCAAAGTTTGGCTGGCAGAAGGGCCACTGTAAAGCGCATTTGCACCACTCTTGGAGTCAGGGAGGATGGTGCACGTCTGTGTGCTGGCCTCTCTGACTCCAAGAGTGGTCCAAACATACTTTACAGTGTCCCTTGTGCCGGCCAAACTTTTCTAGCCTAACTGTGCTGGCCTAACTCCAGGTTAGGATTGTGCCCTGAGACTGCCAAAACCTGTTAGAAATATCCCTAGCCTCTTCAGGAAACTTCACTTCCCAAGATGCCTAATTTGGTATTACAGATCAAAAGGCTTGAAGTAAACCTACATTTCTAAAGTAGACTGCCCAGATCTAACAGGCCCTGAAAACATGGACACAGTTACTGTATTGTGCCTAGCAACCACTTGATAGATCTACCCACCATATATATTTATCTCATTTTAAAAAAATAATCATTAGGGTAATCTGTAATTAGGGTAATTCTAGAGTTGATTGTGTGTTGAGGCTGAAAGTGATACAGAATGTGTGTTCTCTCAAGGCTGAGGACCCAGTGATTTTTGATTCTAAAAAAATTCAGTGATGTCACCATTTCATTCATTTTTAAAATCAACTCTCTAATTTGCTTTCCTTAACAGCTTTGAAATCAAACTTCTCCCCTGAACCTTTCCCAATGAAATCAGCTCTGTATGTAGATTTCCCATTATGCGCTTGGGTTTCTGAAAGGTTACCACCTTCTTTTTCAATTTCCTCTGAAATGCAAGTTACTTTTTAATCTCACTGATTTCCCCACTGCTACCAATCTCTAATCATGCCCCATTTCTGATGCAATGAAATGCTTGCTGTCTCGAAATGCTAAATAAAGAAAAGTTATGGTGGCTTTTGTCTTCTGAGTTGCCTGCCCACCTTTCAGTCTCACTCAAGCCCGTTGTGAGCGAACTAAAGGATACAGAAGATTAGCTCACAAGGCATTTGGCCAGCGCTGTCCTCTTTTGGAAAAAATTAGTTTTGCTTGTTGTGTGTGCCAGCCTCTTGCTCCAGGACCCATCTCTGCAAGGAAATCTTTTAATTACCTCTTCCCAACCCCATCCCCCAAATGACAGCTTTCACCACTGGAGTTGAGTTCTTGGACATTAGCAATTGAATAGGAAGCCTTCATACTGTATATCATTTTAATCTTTCATGTTTAAGTAAGCCAGATGGCTTATTATTATAAGCCCTGTTTAAAAAAGAGAGAGGGAGAGAGAGAAAAGAAAACCACACAAACTTTCTATCAGAGGATTTGTAAGATGATGGCGGGGAGGAAGGAGGGGGATTTTTGCATCACACAAAATAGCCTGAATTTTAATTGCACATCATAGTTTGGCAGTAATTTTCCCGTAATTACCATTCCTGCTAAATGAATAGGTGGATTAAATGGATAACTAAAATAGCATTGAAAGTTCCTAGCGTGCAGACTTGTCCTTAAAAGATGGAACAGCTAAGTAAAGTTGTCAGTTGCTGGTGTGTAATTCATAGGGCTTTAGCAGTTTCTCCTTGGCACAAACAAACCACTTTGCTCTCTGTTACAGCATTGGTTGAAATGCCTTTTTTTGTTTTTGTTTTGTTTTTTGAAGCCAGCTTAGCTTCTCTCTTGCCAAATGCTCTTTATTATGCTGCATACAGAAGCTTTTGATTGATGAAGCTAAAATATGAACGCTGTTTCATTTTTGCTTTGGACGGCATTCTGTAAATATCATGCGAGAAGCCAGCCAAGCTCTCCTGGCTGAAGGCCCAATTTTGCTGACACATTTGCTTAGGAGCAGCACCACTTACACAAATGGGCCCTCAAAGTCAGTGGGACTATGCAGATGAATTAAGCTTCTGCTACACAGACGTCTTAGCCACACTGGGCCACGTGACTTGCACAAAGGCATATTGCCATCGCAGCGAAATCATTCTTGCGAAAGCCCTTGAGCCCTACGTTACGTTATTGTTTAAATAAATGTTGTGTTGCCCTAGCAAATCCTTGAGGTCCATCTTGTTTTTTAATTACATCTGGCCAAATATTATTACCGGGATCCTAAATGCTGCCATTTCCCAATTAGCGTTAATCGCTATGTAACGTTATCTGTTAAAGCCTGGGGTTCTCCAAGACAAAACTGTCATTGATCGCAGTGACATCAGGGCTAGACATGCAACACTTTAAATAAGGATCAGATGGCAGTACAGCTCTGGCCCAAATCATGACATTGTACTTTCTATTAATAATAGTCAAATGTACTGTATTCTTTTCCTGTTGAAAGGCTATGCCACCGTCTATTCAGACTGACTGAAGCAAGGGCCAGATTTTCCAAATAACTCCCCATTCACAATCTTTAACTGCTGCATAGAGAGAAACTGTTCTGTTTGTAGCAAAAATGTCAACGCCAATTCCACAATGAGAGTCTCTCTTTTATGAAAGGCAGAGGAGTGTCCTGAATGGAGGCTAGCAAACCTTCTCCAGTGCCAAGGCACAAACCTATCTCAAACCCTGTGGCCTGGATGCACCTACACACTCAGAGGCGTATCCAGGGGCAGCACTGCCTGGGGAGGAAACATCATGGTGTCATGCAATGTTGTGATGTCACGTGAGGCTGTGATGTCTGGATTTAGAGGAGAGCAACGGCAGCTTTGCAATGTGGCAGCTGCCCCAGTTCCTTCTCTGGCAGCTTCCTGGTCAACTTTCAGCTTCTGCCGAACTGCTGCAGGCCCTCAAGCACACCTCTCTGCTTGGAGGTTTGCAGTGACTCAGCAAGAAGCTGCTGCTCAGTGGCACCCCCTTCAAGTGGTGTCAAGGGTGTCTGCCCCACTTGCCACACCCTAGATATGTCCCTGCACACACCCCTATCTCAGATAGAGACACACTGCGCATGCTCCAAAGCAGTGGTGGTATCTAAAGCGGGAGGAACCGGTATGCTGGCCGGGACTTATGTGTGATTGGCCTCCCGTCCGTTCGGTTCCACCGCCTCTTCGCCCACCGCACGGGCTGCCCTGGCCTTGGAGGGGGCGTTTGCTCGCCTGGTGGGGGGCGCGCCGGGTGCCTGGGCGAGCAGTGGTGGGGCGCGCCAACCAGGGGCAGCCCGCGCAGGGGGTGGGCAGGCGGCAGAATGGAATGGACGGGCTGCCAATCAACTGTACGTCCCACCCAGCATTCCAGTTCCTTCCGCTTTAGATACCACCACTGCTCCAAAGCACTTTCTTCTTTGCACAGGCGTGCCCTGGTATCCACTGATTCGGTATCCACAATTTCAGTTATCCAGACTACCATGGATTCCATGGGATGTCTATTAAAAAGAGGGGGACATCAAACAAATCACTTTTTTACCTTGTTGCAGCAAAGCCACTGATGTTCCCCTATTTTAAAAAGACATCCCCAGTATCACGGTTTCAGTTATCCTCAGTGGGTTCCGGAACAGAACCCCAGCAGATACTGGGGCATGCCTGTAACCATTGCCTCTTATGTTTTCATAGTGTACATAGTGTACAGATGTAAGCCATAGTGTTAAAAACAAATTCTGGGACATAGGCCAGGTGAGCCTTGGCCCACACTAACAGTGCAATCCTACGGACTGCACAGTGTTGACGCAACAGGGTTGCCTCAATGCTGTGCACTTAGCACCGACACGGGGGCTCCGATTGGTACGTCGGTGCTAAGGCAACAGGACATGTTGCGCCTGCGCAGCGCCTCCCTCACATTGGCCAAAGCTGGCTGGCATGAGGGAGGCACCATGACGGGGTGGCTCGGGGATTGGCAGGAGGAGGGCGGGAGGAGGGCAGGACATGGGTGGGTCCAGGATTCAGCCATAAGGCAGAATCCTAGACCTGTTTGGGAGGCCGCACGGCCCCAATTCGGGCTGCGCAGTCTCTTTGGATCTACGCCTGCAGTTTAGCAGGCGCAGATCTGAGGAGCGCATAGGGGAGGCTGGAGCCGCCCCTAAGATAAGGGAGTGCACACTCCCTTGCCGTGAGGAGGCTCCACCCTGTCCTAAACAGCACTAGGATATGGAGCTGGCCCCTCGTCTTCGCCAGTCCAGCACTGCTTAGTATTGCACCCTAAATCATGCACCACGATGAGCACATTTTTGCCAGGGCCACTAAAAAGATCATTAATGTGCATATATTGTTAACATAGTATAGGCAGTTGAAAGGGGCTGTTTTTAAAAAAAAAAATCAGGTGTACATTTTTAGCAAAATGTGTCACTTGTGCGAAGTGTGTCCCAGAAAATATGGCCTTATTGCCATATGGCTGCCTATCCATCCATCCATTGGCATGCAGAAATGCACATGCACAGAGGTCCTGGAACACATGGCATCATGACCAGTAATGGCATCTAAATGATTTAGCAACAGGTACTCACTTTTGATTGGCACTTGTGTTGGGGCCCGCCCACCGGAAGTGAGGTCATAGCCGGAACCCAGGAACCGCCCCCAGGAACCGCCGCGCCTCCTCGGTAGGCCGCGCGGCGGCCCAGGAGAAGGTCCGGGAGTCCCGGGCCTTCCCCGAGGCAGCCGTGCAGTCTACCAATTCCCCCCCCAGGAACCGCCGCGCCTCCTCGGGAGGGAGCCCCAGGCAGCCTACCTGCTCATGCTGCTGCTGCCACCGGTCTCCCTCGCTCCGCTGCCTGCCTGCCTGCCTGCCTGCCTGCCTGCCTGGCTCTGAGAACATGCAGGCAACTCAAATGTGCAGGCAATTCCAACGTTGCAGGGGGCGGAGCGGAGCACCAATGGAGTCGACGAGTGGGCGGGTGAATGGGCAGGGCCAGCCCTAATCCTAGGAATGGGTACTCGCGTACCCCCGCATACCCGCTACATGACATGTCTGATCATGACTATTGCTGAATCAGCAGTGCTGACTCTGTAACATGTATGGCTAGGAAACTACCTAGAAGCCGTCTGGAAGAGCATTCAGTCTAATAGCTAAACATTCAGTCTAATAGCTAAACATTTTTTTTTGAGCCCAAAGTGTGTTGGAACCCTATGCTACAAATCGCAAAGTATTTTATCTGCACTCCCAACCACATCCCTCGCTAACTAGTACTCCAAGTGCTTACAGGCAAGAAAATGTATGCGCTTATGTAAAATATGTTAACTCTAAGTCTCCAAAGCAAATAAATACTTACCAAAATTTATTTTACCAAAGTTCATTGCTCTGAATATATTCACTGATCAACCCAATGCCTTTATGATGTGTAGGAAATCCATTGAATGTTGTTGTTGTTTTTAAAATTACATTTGTTTATTGCAACTTCTAAAAACTGTGTTTTACATTTGAAACTTTTAATCCCTTCTTATTGTTGAGTACTTTACTCAAGCGAGATCCTGTCCTATATCCAAAATCCCAAGAGATGCTTTTGGCATGCCCAAAGTTCTGTTCCAACTATTTTTAAGTGTTTTTCCTTTGAACAACAGAATGATCCCCCACCAGACCATTTAGACCAGGGATGGTTCAAGCAGCATGTTTCAAGCATGTTTCAAAGCATGTTTCAAGCATGTTTCAAAGAGAGAGCCAAAGTTAGCATTTGTGCTGCTTGCTGAGGGCCAGAAGTGACATCATTAATTCTTATGTTCTTATGTTCTTAGATGATGGCCAGAAATAAGCACTTTGTTCTCATGTAGAAACTCATCAGCTGCAAATGACAGAAGAGAAAATGTGCAAATCTAGTTCATCTTTTCAAGATGTGAGAGAGCCCAATTATCGAGCTGGAAGAGCCAAATTATAAGAGGGGCTGGATAGATTGCTTTTGGGGGGCTTCATTTGGCCTGCTGGGCTTATGTTTGACACCCTTGATTTAGACTGTACTTAAGTCTAAAACACTGTTGTACAGCCAGAACTTTGACTTCTGGTCCATAGGTCAGCCACACATATGGATTATGATGGTCCTATGCCCCAAAACCCAAAAATACCTGTCACATATTGGGAACAGGTAATTTATCGTCACCATGTATATATTCACCTACCCTGGAATAAATTTTAGGGAACTTTGTCTAAATTTTAGGGAACTAAGTTACATGATTAGAAAATGTGTTAAAATACCCATTGTTTAGCTTCTGTCTGCATTTTGCCACAGCATAATTAGGATTTTAAAATCATGATTGGGTTTCCTTAGAGCAAAATGGAAATGTTTAGATGTGATATCTGCACAACAACTACCTACATGTAGTAGGGTTATCTTGTTGGCTTCAAGAGACTGTTACCGTTAGCACTGGATTTATTCCCGCAAAAGAGATCTCTGAGCTTGGACACAATTGAGCATCTGTACACTCTGTGTGATTTTAGGAAAGCATCTTCCCAGATCAATTATTCCCTCCCATGCTTAATATGTTTGAAGTAAGTGTTGCTGATGTTTTTAACTGCCTCCATCTTAGAGTACAGGTTCTTGCCAGCTTTGAATCCCTTATTCGGAATATATGTATATATCTGTATCATGGTAAGAGATAGTGGTGAGTGAGAGGCAGCAATGTAAAGTGAAGCCTGCTACAATATCTCTGGGAAAAATAATATCATACAAATGGTATTATTGGTTATTTTGACACAGTCATCACACTGAAGGGTTAAAATCTTTGCAGGTTAATAAATCCAATAGCTGAAGCTTTCTATCGCTGCCTTTGCACTGGCATGGTATAATATGAGGCAAGGCAGATTAACTGGTGCTATGCTTACCAAGCTACTTTGAAGTTGCATAACTCACAGACCAATCCTACTGTCTCCAGTCATTATTGGTGTGCTGTTTCTGCTGGCACTGACTGCCGTAAAGCAGTAATTCCCAGTCATAAAAGGCACTGCTCTGGCAGTGTGTCGGAGCCTTCCTGTGTGCTTCCGAGGGACTGGATGCCTCTGATGTTGGAGGTAAGGTCGTGGGGGACGCAGAAAGGATGGGGGAGGGAAAAACAGGTGTGGGGGCAAAACAGGGCAGTGACGGGGCAGGGGATGGGCGGATCGGGTCTGGGGAGTGAGTTTGGCAGTGGCAGTATCAGTCCCTCAATCCTAACCCCCTTCCTGTACCTGATCCTACGCACAGGTCCATGCAGACGTGCACCAATTATTTAGCTAGGCAAGTAGACCTCTATGTTGCTGCAGAAGCTTCATAAGAACATAAGAAGAGCCCTGCTGGATCAGGCCAAAGGCCCATCTGGTCCAGCTTCCTGTATCTCACAGTGGCCCACCAAGTGCCCCAGGGAAGCATGAGACAACAAGATGCTTGGATCCTGTTGCCACTCCCTTGCACCCGGTACTCTGAAGTAGCCCACCACCAATGTAAGGAGGTTGCTCAATCCATCATTGCCTATAGCCCACGATGGACCTTTCCTTCAGAAATCCGTCCAATCCTCTCTTAAAGGCATCCAGACCAGATGCCATTACCACCTCCTGTGGCAAAGAGTTCCACAGATTAACTGTGGAACTTCCCCCCCAGTAAGGGTTGTTTCCTTACCTAGAGAAGACATATGCAACTGCTTTCCCGCCCTGCAGGATGCAGCAGTGCCCATTTTGGTGCTGCTACATCAGCCGGGGTGGGGGAACAATGGGATTGGGCTCTGAATTATCGCACACGCTTACAGTTGACTTCTTGACATGCAAGTGAATTGGATTATTTGTGTTCCTTTTGAATGTATTTCATTAAAGAGAAAATGGCATGGTTCTCGTAAGCATATTCTTGATTTCTGAAAGCAGATAGACAGAAGCACAGATTAGCAATACAGTTATAATCATTTAGAGCACAATACACCCTCGGTAGTTTATAACAGCATATACGATGCTCTTCATCTTGTGAACACGCATAAGGCCGGCAATAAGGACCTTCGGGATTGGGCCCTGACAGTGATAAATTAGAATGTATCACTTTTAACACACAGCCAGCCATTTCTATCATATTGGTCTCAGTGAGACAAGGTGGATTGCTTCCACATGACAAAGTTATTGTGTGTCATCTGAATACGTGAACACTTATCACTGGGAACAAATGTTTGCAGTGAAAAGAATGAAAATAATATCCGTGATACGTAATGCCTCACACGCGCAAATCAGCGCAAATTAATGCTAGTCCAATGAGTGGTAATTGTAGTGATCCCACTAATCTATCCTTCCATGGATGCTAAATTTCACTGAGATTGACAGAATCACTTCCAAGTGCATGTGTTTAAGACTTCATAAAGCTCTACTATTAAAGATGAGGGATGAGGAACATTTGCCTAAGACATTTGTGGACTGCACTGGAAGATTTTATGTAAAGAGGTAGTCGCAGTGGCCAAACTAGACTTCATTATCACCAGCTCAGTAAGTGTAAAGCACTGAATTGCATTCATTATTGAGCTAAGGGCCCAATCCCATCCAACTTTCTGTCACTGATGCAGCTGCAATGCAGCCCCAAGGTAAGTGAACAAATATTCCCTTACCTTAAGGAGGCCCCTTAACTGCCCCCACCACAGTATGCCACGCACACGCCATTCGGACAGTGTATTGGAAAATACCCTGAGGGGAGAGGGAATGCTATCAGCAAGGGCCCCTTGTGTGGGCATCGGGGCCCTTGGGGAGGCCCAGCAGGGAATTTGGCAGAACAGATGGCTACACCTGGAACTGAGTGAGATTTTGGAACCTTTTACTTGAATCATGGGGTGTTAACATATTGGGAGAGCATCGTGTTAATTTTTTTTTTTTTTGGACTTTTCTGATTCAGCTATCTGAGGATCCAGGTTGGGGCGTGCACCCATTACAGTACCTTATTTTTTTGTGCAGCCATGCTGGGAACATGGATATTTCTTGCTTAAACAATCTTGCTAAATTGAGCAACTAATGGTGCAGGCAATCAGCCTGCATGGTAGAGGGCAACTAACAGGAAGCAGGACAGTTCCTGCTTCCTGTTACTCTCTCTGTGGCATACAGACTAATTGCTTGCATGTTTAGTTCTTCAGTTTAAGCAAGAAACTCCTGCACTGCTAGCGCTACTACAGGGATAAAAAGGTACCATAATGGGTGCACGGGGGAAATATTTATATACAGTTCCCCCACATCTGTGGTTTCCATATCCACTGGAATGGGTGACAGAATGGAGACCCCACTGAATGGAGGCCCACAAGTGGAACGTGTGGGGTAACATCGTAGGTGGAGGTGTGGAAATTGGGTTTATGGTATTGACAATAGACCTCTACAGCGGAAGACATAACATTCACAAATCTGTTCCTCTGTTTTAAAATCTTTATTGATAAACAAAGAAGCAAGTAATATCAGAAATAATAATAGCAACAGAAATAATAGTAGCCAAACAAGCCCTGGGAAGATTAAAAAATTAAAAAAAGATTGCACAGATTGTTGCTTATTTCTCCATACTGTATATTTTCAGAAATCGTCTGGTGCTGGTGGTGAGTTGATAAGATCTGAGATCAGGCATTATCAAGGATTAGAGTTAGATAATAAGTGCATGTTAGACAAAGTCTTCCTGCTTCTCAGATTGCCAGATCTGACAAGAAAACAGAATCTTCCTTTGACAAAAACAATCCATGAGACTAGATGGACAGGCTTAAGTAACGCTTCGATACATGCTGAAGAAGTTATATTGTTGGCAGCAATCCCTTAGTCTACCCAAGCCAAACCCAACAGATTGTGATATTGGTGGAGGGGTGGGGCAAACGTCTGTGGGAGACGGTGCACAACAGTTGCCTGCTGAAAAGGAAAATAAAACCTATAGTAAAGGGAAGAAATAAAGAATTTTCGAACATTGTGGTGCAACCATTTGACCCTGACATTCATTACTTGCAAACAAATGTGACAGTATGAATCAGCTGCAGTTATATTGTTAACAGACTTGATTAATACTGAGGAAAAATAATATACATAGTATCCTCAATGGGTGTATAACTACCAACTTAAATGGACTTTCCTGATATTTTAAATGAACAGCCTGGTTGATCTTGGCAGCAGCTGCAGCACATAACTAACGTTTCAGATTACGCACGAGAATTATTGTGGTGCCATTCTTGATGTGAAACGTTTTGTTTTGCTAAAAAAGATGGTAATTGCAACACTTAAATATGATCATTATTAGGAAAAAAAAGCAGAACCGTATCAAAACTTCTCGACTGCAGTTGAAAAGAGAAAACTTCTGGGCTGTTTCCTCTATTACAGCCAATGTCTTTTTATTGTCTGTTTTCATCTCCATTTTACTTTATCTGTGAAACTACTTTGCATTTCAAGACATTTCCACTCACCTTGAGTTCTTGGTTGAAAAAGAAACAATAAAGTTTAATCTTTTCGCTTGACAATGATGTATGGGTTTGTTGAAAAACACTTTTCAGGTATTATCATTAAAAAAAAAAAGGTCTCTCCCTTTTTTTTTAGTTGTTTCTCCCTTCCTCTTTTTTCAATGCAGAGACAAATATAAGGTGTGATACATATGGAGAGGGCTAATCAAGAGCTAGAACAATGCTACTTAATTAGAAAGTAAACAGAGTTAAATGCTCCTTCTAAAAGCACTTGGCAAAATCCTTTTCTGTTTTATTATTTCCCCTAAGCGAAGAGGCTCCTCATGATCCTACTAGCAATTTCAAAAACCCAGGAGGGCCAGCTCTTTGCTTTGTTCTTTCCAGATTACATATTGTTTGTCCAGGCATTTACAAATTTCCATGTCTAAGCAACCTCAGTCCATTAAGATCCCACAGACTTTTTTCCATGCTCTTAATTACTTATTAGCACTTGTCAAATCAAAGGTCACTTTCTCATCATCCATATTCTTTTATAGTCCAGCATGAAGGTTTTGCTCGCATATGATCTTGGGATTATCCCCTTTCTCTTCTAAGGCAATAGGAACTGTCACATGAAGAGAGAAAAATGATGGGGGTCATACGGAGCTAATATTACTGAGCTTTCGAACAGCACTTCCACATTCAAAGTGCTTCGTAACTATTATTGTGATGTAATCCTTACGAAACCCCTGTAAATAAGCTGTTATGCCCATATTGCAGCTGAAGCCGAAAGGGAATGGCTACCTAGAGAGGGATTGGCCAAGTCAGGGCGTAGCCAGTGATGCCATCTGTTAATGAACAGAGGGAACGCTGGGCGGGACTTACGCGTGATTGGCAGCCCACCCGTTGCATTCCGCCGCCTGCCCGCCCGCCGCACAGGGTGCCTCAGGTTGGCGCGCCCCACCGCTGCTCGCCCAGGCACCCGGCGCGCGCACCCTCATCCCCCATGGCGAGCAGGCGCCCCCTCCGAGGCCGGGGCAGCGCGGGCAGGCGGCAGAACGCAACGGACGGGCATCCAATCAGAGCATAAGTCCCACCCAGGGTTCCCTCTGTTGATTAACAGATGACACCACTGGGCGTAGCTAAATAGGTGCAGGAGGACGCAATTACACTGGGTTACAAGCTAAAGGGGAACAACAAGCTGAGCTTGACACTAGTGGCCAAAATTATGAACACCTTGGTTTGTACGAATAATATCATCATGTTATATACCATTCAATGCAGAATTTAATGTCGAATGCAATGAAGCAACAGAGTGTAATACCTTCATTGTATCAAAAGTCATGGCCAAAAAAATAAAATGAGAATACACATGTGATGTCACTTCCTGCTGTGACATCACTTCCAGGGTATCATTTTGCCCAAACACCAGACTACACTTTCATTAGCTACGCCAGTGGGTCAGGTTTATGGCAGAGACAACATTTGAACCATTCAAGTCCTGATGCACAACTCCTTTGCTAAGCCTTGATGCGACACCGGCTCAGACCACTATCAATGCTACATTTGGGGAGACCTGAAGTTGGTTCACATATGCCTGCACATCACTTGAAGCTCAACGCTTGAGGATTTATAGCTGAATGTGTAACTGAAGAGAATGACAAGGATTGTGTCTCAGGTGACATGGAAGCTCTGTCTATGGTGTTTGATTCACCTGCTAGTCATCACAACGTTGCAGGCATCAGCTGCTAAACATGCTCATGTGAAACAGGACTGAGCTACTAAGGATTTTGCTTTTGAAACTGGAGAGAGGGTTTCCAGAGGGGGAGAAAGATGTTGCAAAATCACCACCTTCCTTCATCTCACTGTTTTTGTAGCTCCCGTTCCTTTTTCATTATCTTGACGGCAGCAGCTTCCACCTTCCCAGAAGTTCTGTTGGTAGGCAAGTGCCATTTTCCATCCCCACAAAGGCTCCAGGGTCAGGGCAGGAAGAGTTGCCCTTGCTCTGATTGGCTTCCTGACAATGCCATGTAGAGTTGTCCTGAAATCAGAGTGAGGACAAGAAGCAATGCTTTTTGTCCTCACTCTGAACCCTGCACAGGGGAATAAACTACCAGAACTCCCCAGTAGTGTGAGCACCCAGTAGTGTGAGCACTATAATTCACAGCATACCTTACCCCTTTTCATGCCACTCCTCCCCCCCCCCAATGGCTAAGGTGGTCCCAAATTTAGCATCATGCAAAAAGAATGGTGAAGTTGGAGGAGGACACAAAGATCAGCCATCTTTAAAAGTCCAGGACTCCAAAAAAGAAAAAAAAACAACCAAAAAGCCTCAGAAAATTTAATATTGGCACATTATCTCCCAGCAAATCCTCAAAGCATAACTGTTGTTCTTTTCCTTGGCACACAGTGCTGCCGAACTCCCATTGGGTGATGCCGCGGAAAAGCTTTCAATTAATCAGGCTGATCATATAACGTGCATTAGAAGTTCTTTAACTTGTTGTGTCTTTCTGTAAGCTTAGGAAAGAATGTTTAAAATGTATGATTTGTTATGCAGGAGCTGAGCACAAAAGAGCTGGCCAACGCAAACAGACTGCCTCACCGAATAATGAAGACTGCTTGACTGATAATAAAAAGTTTTGGGTGGTATTTCTTGTTGGAAAACCAGTGTCTGAATTTATAACATATATAATTCAGTTTCCAAATAGCCACCAAACCTTGGTAAGTTCCTTAATGAGGAGAAAAATAGTACTTCTGCGGAAGGCTTTCCAATAGTAGTGGGTATTTTTTATTTTATTTTTTGTTATGTAAAGTTAAACAGTTGAAGTCAGAGTCTTGGCTTTCTGACATGGATTAATTTCCTCAAGGAAGTCAAGCAAGGCGTTCGAAGGCAGCCGACAATGCAACCAATTTGAAAACTTTTCCTTATGATAGTTTTCCTCAAAACAGAGATGGGAACGCAGGTGGTTGAGAATATTAGGGGACGCTTATGACTTGGTTCATTTCAAAAGATACATTTTAGTCCTAGGACTCTCCTTGAACGACTAGTGAATTTACCATTTCACTTTGTGGTACATTCCATTCTACGTAAGAGTCCAGACGAAATTCTCCCTCAATGCTCAGAAACACTTTGGAAATTATTACCACATGTCCAGGAGTCACTCATAATGATGACCACTAATACCAATCCTTTTGTTACAGTATTAAACGCAAAAATAGACCACTGTTGTCTTTGATTACCATAAGCAGAGCAAAGAACAAAGACGTACCACTAGCATCATGACAGTTTTATGGCTGCCATGTGAAGAAAAACGTATGCTTATTAGCATTGAAAATATAAAACATGCCTTGTTTTAGCTTGGCGTTAAAAGTGTTATGATCTTTTTTTTTTTTTTTGCTTCAGAACCTCAAAACCACAGACAAGTTACCTATTTCCTGCCCTGCTCAACTTGAAAACTTGCTTGATAAAGAAACTCAAAAACCTGGAGGCCCCGAACCAACCAAAAGGTCACAACAGATCTTCCCATGTGGTCTCAAAATCTTCCCAACACTCTGCTGTACTTCAGTACTCGAAGAGCATTCATTTCCCACTTTATGAGCAGCATCAAAGAGTTCTCCCTATTTCCTGCATCCATATTTCTAGGGGGAATTGGGGGGGGGGGTCACCTGCAATGGTACAACCTGGGAAGGGATGCAAAATGGCCATCAACAACAGCGTCATAGCACATAAGTCAGTGGTTCCCAAACTGTGGATCATGTGTCAATTTCAGGTGGGTTGTGAAGCACCTAGAGCAACCATATTGAAAATACAGGAAGATGGGATGCTGGAAAAGGGAGACTCTCTCTCTCTCTCTCTCTCTCTCTCTCTCTCTCTCTCTCTCTCTCTCTCTCTCT
>JAJKFI010000006.1:11879690-11897276 GCA_029204185.1 Lerista edwardsae | reverse complement strand
TCTCTCTCTCTCTCTCTCTCTCTCTCTCTCTCTCTCTCTCTCTCTCTGTGTGTGTGTGTGTGTGTGTGTTTTGCTTGTATCAAGGTTGTTAATAGGCTTTTTTTTTCTTTCTGATTCACTTTGCTATTGGAAAATGGCTGAGAAATAACCCAACTTATTGCTGCATTCTCAGGAAAGCAGCTGGCTCTGGCATCACAATGACAGCATTTCCAGCCATGACATTACTTCCGGTGCGTCCCAGATAGACTGTCATTCTAAAAAGTGGGTCCAAGTGCTAAAATATTTGAGAACCAATGCTATAAGTTATTAAAATAACATTAAAGCCAGTCAGCGCGAGGAAGGCACCGTCCCGTTCCGGGATGGGGATTGACGGCGGGGAGGGGGCGGGGCGGGGGCGGGTCCAGGATTCAGCCATAAGGCCGAATCCTTTACCCACTCAGGAGGCCACGCAGCCCTGATTTGGGCTGTGCAGTCTCCTCGGATCTGCTGTTTAGCAGGCGCAGATCCGAAGAGCAGATAGGGGAGGCTGGAGCCTCCCCTATGGTAGGGGAGCGAACATTCCCTTGCTGCGAGGAGCTCTAGTCTCTCCTAAGCAGCACAGAATATGGTGCTGGCCCATCAGCCTCACCAGTCCAGTGCTCCTTAGGATTACACCCTGATTCACAGCCCAATCCTATCCAACCTTCCAGGGCCAATGCAGCCACAACGTAGTCCCAAAGCTACGTTCTCATACCTTGGGGAGGCCTTCATGACTCCCAACACTACCACAGCATGCAGCACATACCCCATTGTATAGCTATACCGGGACTGGAAGGTTGGATAGGATTGGGCCCTCAGTTGCACCCCTGTGACTGTGGCCCAGATTAGATGAACAACAGGCACACTCCATGTTGGACTCCATGGAATCGTCTGTGCATCTCCATTTTTAATTATAGTAAGTTCTGCTTGGGGTATATTATGTGTGTGTATATATAATCATCTCAGCTATGAATATTCAAGTCATGAATAAAAAGTGAGATGAATCTATAATCAGATAAATTAATAATCAAATCTGTAATTAGTGCTAATTAATGAATTATCAGTTCAAGCTACACATAGCAACCCCAGAGAATACCAAGGCAACATTCTGATAGAACAAAATACCATGGGTATGGCTCTTCAGAAGATAAGTTTTTCTTACCAGAGGCTCCAATTTTTCTTCCAAACAGAAAGAGACTAATGAAAGGTACCCAGAGTAACAGGGAGAAAGAATGCCAGTTTTTATCCACCAAGATGAAAGTGAGATAGATAAACAAGTTTTAACAAGAAATTGCATCCAAGGAGCCCAAATTCTATTTTCACTGTAAAGATTGCTCTAAATCTAGAGGCATTCCATGGATTTAATTAACTGCACTTTCTTTACTAGTTTCAAGAAACAAAGAAGGCACAGTTATAACATAGCAGTGGACTCTCTAGATATTCAACAGGGTTTCTACCTGTCCCAATACACCTTTCCCTCCCCCTCCTCACCCCAGGAAATGGAGATCCACATCATAGGGGCTTGGAAAAGGCATTGCCAAGGTGTTGTTGGCAATTGTTGCCTTGATCTTTTCAGTGTATTTATTTATTTATTTGAGCATCAAAAGGAAGGGGATGCTCCCTTCAGCCAGAGTGTCCAGGCCCCTGGGGGAGAACTGTCCACCTGTCCGGCCAGTTTCTGCCCAGGCAGATCTCAGAAGATTGCCTGCCTTTCCTGGCCTCTCTTGATCAGCATCTTTGCTCCATCCCAGGGGCAGTCCATTGTCTCTGGGTTTCCCAGGCAGGAGGATTCTTTTTCTGCTCCACTTCCCCTGTTATCCTGCCACTTTCTTCCTCTTAGCTTCACCATCCAGCTGTATCACTTCCCTTCCCTTCCCCTCATCACTTCCCTCCTCTTCTCTTCATCCTCCTCCTGCCACTCTGCCACCCTCTGCCTGCTCCATCATTTGTCCTCTCTCCACATGCTCCGGCCTGACTCTCCGCCCTCACCTCCGTTCTATCACACCACACTTCACCATTCTGTCACTGGGCTCCTGTTTCCTCACCTGAGCTTCTCTCCTTGCTGCCCAGTCTTCGCTTTGCCTCCCGCTTCCACTCCCCACTCAGTCTCACTGCAGTCTTGCTGTTCTTGCCTTCCACCCTTTTCTTGGTTTCTCTGCTCTCTCCTCCTGGTCTGGCTTTCTCCTCATTGCTCAGACCATCTGCTCCTTCTCTCCATCATCGGCTCCCCCATTTTTTCTTTCCAGCCTCGTTTCTCTGCCATCTCCCTCCAGCCTCCATTTTCTGCTTTCTCTCACCCGCCTCCCTTCGGCCCCTCTGCTCTCATCTTTCTCTCCTTTATCCTCCCTCTTCTCCCAAATTTTTGCTGGCTGTATCCCCACCTCCTGTAAGCCAGCTACAGCAGCGCCATCATCCTGAGCCCCATGGAACTGCCATCACAGTGTGCAGATCAGGAAATTCTTGTGGCTGTTGCTGGTGGTGTTCTCCATTCTTTTAGATTGTGAGCCTTTTTGGGACAGGGAGCCATTTAACTTTAATGTTATTATTTGCCTGTAAACCGCTTTGTGAACTTTGTGTTGAAAAGCGGTATATAAATACTAGTGATTGATTGATTGATTGATTGATTGATTGATTGATTGAAATCTCCAGCCTCAGCCAGTCTCCGGGGGGGGCAGCAGGGTTGGGGGGGCTACAGATATCTATCTAGGGCAGCCATTTTCAACCCCTGTGCCGAGGCACATTGGTGTGCCGCAAATTGTCCCCCAGTGTGTCATGAGAATTTGAGAAAGGGTCATTTATTAGTAGGGCCATTGGGGTATGTGAGCCCCCGCCCCCACTTGCAGCACAGCGTGTCTTGTCAATTGTCAGAGACGGTGTGCTCTCACCATTTCAGTGCCTTGCCAGTGTGACATGAAATGAAAAAGGTTGAAAATCACTGATCTCGGGGATAGGGCATTTGGGGTGGTTGGGGGACCTGAGTGTGTACGTCTAATATATTTGAAGGGAAGGTATCAGTAGCACTGCCTGATGCCATCTTGGGTCCACCACCTCTGCGAAGTTACAGAAAAAGCAACCGCTTCCTGCGCTCCTTGCGTGGTTTCTTCAATTGCAGACGTTGCAGGACGTTGACTTAAAAGGAACAATGTGAATGAAAGAGCTCCTTTGTTCACACAGTGCCTGTCACTCAAAGCAGAAGTCCTGTGTTTGAAGAAGCCACATCTGGGGCATGGTCAGGAGGCAGCTGGTCCACTTTCTGATCCACTCACTTATAACTGGTGGAAAATGGATCAGTGTGAGTTGTGCCCATACCAGACTGGAGGGAGGCAGTGACAGAGGCAGACTTGGCAGGAAAGGGCACTTCAAATCTGCCACTCTCTCACCATCTTACCCCACCCCCACCCCCGCAGTCTGCTGCTGATGCAAATGACATCACCTAATCGAGAGGCCACCTTGGGTATCACATTATTACAAAGAGCTTTTCCCACCTTCACTTCCCGTGCCAAGGCTATGACTACATGCAACTGTGCTGAGGTCCAGAATCAGGACCCATTGAAGGTCATGCTGGGAAAGAATATCTTTTTTTTTTTTGAATCCTTCTTTGGCAAGTAGGATTCTACATTTATGCACAGAAACGGGAATTAAGGTGTTTCCAGTGATGTCATTCAGGGGGAATGGACCAGAACGGGTGTTCCGGATCCTAACGGGCTCCGTGGCTGGTTCCGGGTTCCCAACAAGTGCCAATCAAAAGTGAGTTCCGGTTCCTAAATCATTTGAATGACACCATTGGGTGTTTCATTCTGCCAATTTCATTGTCTTTTGATTCTCCTGTCTCCATTTGCGGTTTTGCAAAGGGCAGAGGCTGAGGGAAGTAGGATGAGGCATTGACACACCTCCTCAATAGGTGGAGTTTGGAAAGGTCACACAAGAGACAGCCATGCTCCAAGTGATGAGGAAAGGCAGAGGTCAGGGGCCTGCAGTCAGCCATGACCTTCCTTGTGAATCAATCCTCATCACTACTCCTGAGGTCCCACCTGAAGTTAAGAATTACTACAGCAGTGGGGGGGGGGTTGAGGTTTCAACTGGAGGTGGCTCTGGGTTCTCATCTGTAATGGAGTCTATTGCAGCTTCTTGCTCCTTCTCTTTGGAGAAGGTCCCTTCAGGTCTGGGGCTCAAGAACAGATGAAATCTGATAATCACAAAAGCAAAATTTAACCTGTATTTATTAAAAGAGAAGACACGTAAGCTTCTCAGAGTCTCAGAGAGAGTTCATCCCCAGCCTTCCTTTCCAAAATCACTAAACTGGATATCAGGAAGCCAGCAGAGTGCAGCAGGAAGTGCCAAAACATCTCTGAATGCTGCAGAGACCTTCCAGAGGCTGCAGGGATCTTCAGAAAGGCACCTGTGACCAGCATGGACCCCTTAAACATGGCAGGTAGATGCTTCTGCCAGCTGTTTTAAAAGGGGTCAGCGCTGGTCGCAGGAGCCATTCTGAAGGCCCCGCCTGCCTCTGGAAAGTCTCTGCATAGTGGATAACAAGGACACAGGCGCAGATAAGGAGGAAAGTAGCAATTCTGTCCTTTACAGATTAGTGAGGCTGCGGATAGCAAGACTGCACATAAAGAGGACTGACTGCACAAAGGATTAAAACTGGGCCCTCCTCCATGAAGAAATAATACAAAGGAAGGTGCGCTGGAACTACGTATTAGAGTTAACCCCACGTGTTTTGCGTTAATAACTCTCCTTCAGGGTAGTGTGCTCTAAGACAGCACAGAAGACTTCTTTGTTGTAACCCATGCTCCTGAAGAAGAGTCATTGACTTGAAACATATTGGGAGAAAGAAAATATTTCCAGTGCACCCTGAACCCTTCTTCCCAAAGCCTATCAATATCATTTATAGACCTTCTATGTGACTACTAGTTTGACTGGGCAACTGGCACAGGATACATTTGATGAGTCCTACCAAATCATGTCTCATTTAGTTACTGATATAATATAACTCTTTAAAAAAAAGCCCTGCACTGCCTCTACATAGAGAATCACCCTCAAGAAACATTGTTAAGTCTGCAGGCTATGTTGTCACATTGGCCCATTAAAACCGCGATTCATTCCTTTCATCTTCCTTCAAAACACAAAAAGCAATTAGAGACCTTTCAAACAAATCCCTTGTGCCAAATTTCAAATGTTATGGCAAAGTTAATGTTGAGTTAATTGTAGTTTTAAAACTTCCTTAATGTAGTAGGGCAGTTAACTGCTAGGCTACATTATAGACAGCAAAGGGGTGTGTGTGTTTTTGCAGATAGAGCCCAGCATGGCAAGACAAGGCAGCCATTCCTTCCAAAGTGGGCCAGGGAAAAAAGATGGATTTTTCCAACAGTTGAAATAGAGACTATGATGCTATACTACATTCATAATGATTGGCAAATCAAACTCTGCCTTTATCTCTCTGAGTAGATTTCAGGTGGGCACAGAAATTCACTTCAGGTTATTCTCCTCTTCCCTCCAAATGAATTATCAGCCTGAGGGAAAATCCTCTACCAGTTTGCCACTAATGCAGACTTCCCTAACTAACACTTTTCACCAATGACAGTCACAGGTCAATCCCAGCACCTGGCACCTTCCTCAGATGCAGAATCAATCTGATTTTTCAGCTATAGTGAATAAATAAGTCTGTTGTTGTGGATACCTCTCAGGGTGTTTAAGATGGAGACAGGTTCCTGTCAGTGGGTAAAGGACTCAGTTCCGTGGGGAAACCGTACTTTTTGTTTATGCAGGTGCCATATAGCAACGTAACTGCTGTGTCTAAAGTCAAGTTTCAAGTGAATGTTAATTCTTCATTACAGACATACTGTTCCTTTTCCTACAGGCATGTGTGTGTGCGCGCACACACAACATCTTCCCTCCAAAATGACACTCATGCTTTTAAGCATAATAATTGTTCCTGAATGAACCCTGCTTATTGTCCCTCTTGATTTTTCCTCTGAGGCAGGCTTCTTACTCAGCAGGAGTCAAGGGTCACCTGCTAAATCATGCATACCCACAATCCCATGTGAATTATGCAGTTGACAAACTGCCGTTAATGATTAGTACAACCTGCATTAAAACCCTGGCACTAAATTGATATTACTTGAGTGATGGATTACACCTCTAATGAGCAGATTATTGCCACAAGTGACCTTGTCGACTGAAAGAGTGTTTCAATATAACTCACATATCTAACCTTCTCCTGTCATAGCAGTGCTAAAAATAAATACACAGATACACACCTTTTTCAGCTCTAAATATTGTTTGCTAATTTCTCAGTGAGCTCCGAACAGCTTCTAGAATGGGGTTACCCTTCTGAGCCAAACCCTAGTTAGCACCGCATAGTATATGTCAAATACATACAAGCAACCAGAAAACTGAATAGTTCTGCTAGAAAAAAGATTACTGCTTTCTCTTATACTGTTCCTCAGAGGGCTGAAGTTTCATCATGTGTTGTTAGCTTGTCTGCAGAGAAGTTCATGTGTTTACCAGGCTAAGCATGGATTTGCTTTAAGGTTTCTTTCTTCATGAAAGCTTCATTTATAACTGTGAACCCCTTTAAAAAGAAGGCATCATGCTATCTACCCCTGTTTGTAAATAGTCCCTTCATGCTGTTTGGGGGTACTTGACAATATGTAGTTTACCCCTAGGTCAATTGCTTGTGATTGAGAAGGTGGTCCAAAATGCTTTTACTATGGTTTTTTAATTTTATTTTACAGATGATAACACAAAAAATCCTGTAGTACAGTTAACTGCTTTTGTCTTGTATTTAAACAGATCCACACATGCTGAAGCTCTAGTCTGGCCTCTGTCCATGCACAGGGAGAGGTATATTCACAAATGCTTGTCATCCAACATGAGAACAGATGAGGTTGGGGCAGGGGAAGGGGGGATGACAAGCTTTCTAATGATGGAACTAATTGAGCATAAGTCATGTTGACTGGAAAGAAAATCACATGAGAGAAGCAACACACACACACACACACACACACACACAGACACACACACACACACACACACACACACACACTCTTCAAGTATTTGCCCAAATTGTGAAGGGGAGAGGGGAAGCTAGAAATTCCTTAGCAGTCACATCAAACTTAGTAGTTACATTAAATTTTCTCAGGGCTCCTCCCGTGAGTATAAATCAGGAAAACAAAAGGGAACCACATAATAGCAGGAACTGTCTGAAACCAATAATAGACTACAACGTATTCAAAACTTGCAACATACTTTAACCTAGTGACTGAGAGCTATTCACTCCAGCACTGCAAAACTACCTATTTGATCTGATGTTCTACAAAGAAATAAATTTGAGATCCACGTGTACCACTGCCCAGAGGGTAAGCTGTGCTAGTCTGCTGCAGCAAAAACAGAACAATCTTATGTACGTTTACTCAGACATTAGTCTTACTGACTACGGGGGAACTTACTGTATTGTAAGTATGCACAGGATTGCAGCCTATCAGCACAATCTGTGCATGTCTACCTAAATAAGCCCCATTTAGTTCAATGGGATTTATGCCCAGGTAAGTGTGTACAAGATTGAATCCTAAGTAAAGAGTCTTTGCAGCACCTTAAAGGCTAACCAATTTATTTCAGCACAAGCTTTCATGGACCAACTTCATCAGCTGCATCTGATAAAATGAGCTTAATCTAGTCCACAAAACTTTCTGCCACAATGAATATACTAGTCTTTAAGGTGCCACAAGAGACTTTATTTTTGACTTGTAGTGTTGCATTTCCTAGATGGCAGAAAACCACAATACAACTCTTACTTTTGTTGGAATCTGAATGTGAGTGGCAGGTAATGTTTAGAGTTACATGCCCTGTTACAAAGCTGAACGCTTGTGCCACTTTTTGGGTACTTCCCTCTGTATATCTTCAGAAAGTGAGTGACGTAATGAAATGTACAGGTCCGGCTTTAAGCCAATTGAACCAATTGTGCCCAATTGCTTTTTTTTTTTTTTTTTGCCTTGTTTTGTTTTCTAAACAAAAAATGAAAATCAATGTTTTTTTTTACTAAATAATTTTATAGTCACTAAAACAAGTGGTTTGCAACTATTTACTTTTCAATGGTAATCTACACATTTTCTTTGCTGTAAGCTTACATGTATGCACAAAACAATAATATAATAAGCAAAATAATAATGCGTTAACTCTGGCTACTCTATTGCTCAGGGATGTTGCAGGTGCCTTTTTAATGTGGGTTTTGACAAAGGAGAGAAATATTCCATTCAGAAAAACTCCAGGGGAGAGGGGTCTATCATTACAGCACTTTCTAATAGGGTTTAGTGGCATCCTCGGACTACGATCATCATAGGAGTTCACTGAGTTTGCATATCAGTTTTCTATGAGATTTGGAAGGGAAAAAAGGCAAGTTCTTTGCACCAAGGTTTTGGCCTCCAGGCATTTGTGGATGGGCCATCCCTGGCACCTCCAGGAAAGATCCCCCTCTGAAAGGGTACTAAAATTATTGAAGCATCATCTTGCTACATGTCCTTACAAAGTGTTGGGAAGCACACCTATCCTTTAGGAATGGCAATAGAAGTTTTACCACCTTGACACAAGCAAAACAACCACACGACCCTCCCCTTTCCAGCATCCCATCTTCCCATATTTTCAATACGGCTGCTCTCAGGAAAGCAGAAGGCTCGGGCATCACAATGACGGCTCTTCCGGCCGTGGCATCACTTTTGGTGGGTCCTGGACAGATTGTCATTCTAAAAAGTGGGTCACGGTGCTAAAAGTTTGAGAACCACTTCTTTGGAAGTTGGTTCCTGCATGTGGTGAGTCTAGACGGCTTGGGCAATTTGCACTGAGATTCTCCCAGGCTGATTTTGGAGAACATAGAAGTAGGCTCTCTGTGGTGTCCCCTTCGTGAAATCGGCTCACATCCTATACGGTGAGGGGTATCGAAGGGTCAACCTCAGTGTGAACCAAGTGCAAAGTTCTGCTTTGCATTCAAAATCCAAACAGGTGCTGCTGAAGCAGAGAGTCCAAGGAGGCCGTGAAGATGCCTTTATCCAGCAGGAGGGAAAAGAAAAACAGGGATTGTTCCTGTTTCAAAACATTTCTATTTTAAGGAAGTTGCTTTGCACTTGTTCGGCTTTGAACATAATTACTTTCCACTGTCGGCTAACTGAGTCACTAAGCAGTGGATAAAAGGCAAAGGAATCAGGACTATTTTCCAAGTGGAAAAAGGGCTTTTTTTATTGGAACTGATCACTCTCACCAAGGGCTCCAGGCTTTTGTTACATCAATTTGAGGAACTCATAATCTCTGCATTATGAATGTTCAACCAGGCTATTTCCTGCTGAAGTGCCTGGCGCACCTTGAGTATTGCTTGCTTCTGTTGTCACCATTGGGCAAACAGCTTTTGACACATTTTCAATATGATTACATTAGAACAAGTGGGCCGTGATTGATAACCTAATATTCAGGCCATGCAAATCATCAATCACTGGAAGTATATTAATTATTCAATGTAACCGTCTAATGCAAGAATCAATGCTGGAAATGAAGAAAAGAAACTCTCAGTTCCCAGTAGAGTCTACAGTAGATAATAAAAAAGGAATACTAAATAATCTGAGCCTATAATCATCTTTTTAATAAAATCCATTTATTTAGCTGTCAAAACCATGGTACAATTAGGTTTTAAAAAAGAAAAATAGGGTAATGAAAATTATTTTTCCCTAAAAACCAGAGAGACTTTTATGCTTTTAAACAGTGATTATTTTGAGGGCTTTTAAAAAAAAAAATCAACCGTATATAAAAGCAGAAATAGTTTCTAAGATAAACTGTATCACAAGGGAATTAAGCCATCCAGAATTTATAGAGAGATGGTACTTCGTTTGGACGAGTGTTTCTACATTACATGCATATTCTATAGCATGCCTAAAACTTCAAGACAAGGTATACAATAAAATCATCTGCACACATTTCCTAAGTATTCCATACTATACCTTAGTTTCACAGAATGCTGGTAACAAACTTGGTAGCCTATGGAATACGTTGCCAAAACATGGTAGACATTGTATAGAATACCTAGTCACTATCTTAAAATCCCCAGGTAAAGTATATGAAGTTGGGATGAAATAAGCTTTTTTCATGCTGTGCCCAAAAATGTTGTGTATTCTATATAGACATTGTATAAAATACCTAGGCATTCTATTACAATCCCTTGGTAAAGTATGTATATGCAGTCAGAATGAAATATGTTTATTTCATATACATATTTTTACAAAGCATGGTAGGCGTTCTTCTCAATACAGTCTATGCAATATATTAGTTCAGCAATTCCCAAATTCCTGGGATCTGAACCCATTCCCACCCACACATCATGAATACAGCATGCAGCTCCCAGAAGCAGTGGTGTCACTAGAGTTTGCATCACCCAGAGTGGGAGATCAGCGCATCACCCTCCTCCCAAACCATACAGAATAAATTACAATACCATATGCACAACCTAAATGCAGTTTTATCACTAGGGTTGGTGTTACCCCCATGAACTTTATTTAACTATAGTACAGGTCAGCCAACAAATTAGTAACCAACAAATAACCCATGGCCAATTTGATGACACTCACACAATTAAATAAAAGTTCTAGTATTAGCTCTGATAAGAATTGACTCATACTATTGATTTTTTTTAAAAAAATCACGATTTTTTACATAAAAAGGTGTATTTTCAGTTTTTAGTTTTTTTTGGCCATAGCTTCTGATAGAATAAAGATATGATACTCTGGGTTTTTTATTGAATTCCTTGTGAAAGTCCACATCCAACGGTATATAACACGATGGTATTATTCAGTAAAACCGCAATTTTAAAAAAAAATCACGATTTTTACATTAAAAGTTGTATTTTTGGGTTTTAGGTTTTTGGCCATAACTTTTGATAGAATGAAGATATTACACTCTTGTTATTTTTTTTCATTGGATTCTGGGTGAAATTCTGCATCCAACAGTATACAGCATGATGCTATTATCTTTTATAACCATGATTTTAGCAATTTTGGTCCCAGGTGGTGTCATCTACCCTGGGCACGTCACTTGGCATGGCCTGCCCCCTGCCCCCCTAGTGACACCACTGCCCAGAAGTGACTGGCAATGACATCATTGCTAGTTAGTTACTTCTGGCTTTGGAGGTAGAACACCACTACACCAAAACACCACTACAAATGCAGGTAAGGGAGCCAGAATAGGTGGGAGGGAAAATAGACCTGGAACATCAGTTATGCAGAGCCAGCTATTAGCTCCTCAGTCAACTGAGCAGAACAATTCTGCTCTGCTCATTATGTGTGAATGGGGGAAGCGGGAATTCCACAGAACAGCAGAGATCAGGCTGATAGTTCCATTAGTTTGGGAGATGCCTCTATGGCAAAAGAAAAAACAGCCCACAAACTGCCCTCACATTCCTGGCTAATCCACACATAACCACTCCCTATCACGCAATGAGCACTTTATAGGGAACTGCTACCATTGTCATGCTACCAATGTCATGCAGAATGGATGATCTGCAAAGCATTTCCCAATATTATTCTTGTGTAGAATTCCACAGGGAATAGTTGCATGCATAACGTTATAATCCAATCCTACCCAACTCCCCGCACAGCAATGCTGTAGCACCAACATGGCATCTGCTGTATGCGGCAGAGTTGTTTCAGCATCTGGAGATCTCCTCGGGGGAACATTTGCTCCCTTCCCCTGGGAAAGCCCCTACTGCTGACCGGTGAAGGTGGATCAGGCCCAGAGGGTTAGGATTTATGGGCACTGCTGCCGCTCTCTTCCCAGGTCTGATCTGTCCTCCTTCCCTTTCCACCCCTGTCAACTCCCCATTCTTCCCACCCCCACCTCATTCCAACTCCTCCCTGCCTCCCTACTGATCCCTGCACAATCTTATCTTTGGTGGCGGGCAGCCGCTGTCCGTCCTCACATGGACTCAGGGCGCAATCCTATATTGCACTGGAATGGCAAGGCCGGCCGGCCAACGCCATATCCAGTGCAGTATAGGAGAGGCTAGAGCCTCCCTGCGGCAAGGGAGCGTTCACCTCCCCTATGCGCTCCTCAGATCTGTGCCCGCTAAATAGGATTTAGCATCCGTAGGATTGCGCTGTCAGCCACTCACAGCCTGTGAAAATGGCCAGGCGCTGGTGTGTTTATGATGGCCATAAAGCTGTTTATGCTGTCAGAACACCAGTTCCAGTGGTGTAAACAGCCCGTAGGATTGGGCGTCACCCCCCATCTGATCAGCACCACATGAACAGCAAGTGTCAACTACTATAGTCACAGCCATAAGATCACTGTCATTTTTCAGGGCAAATATAAATGCTGTATTACATCTCCCCAAAAGACTTTGATACTTAGTTTGTGTGGAGATGGCTGTTTTGCTTTCCTTCCATGTACCATCCACAGGGTGTATGAATAAGCAAGACACCTGTCAACAGTTGTTGTATAAAGGAAAGCTCTTCTACGCATGCTAGCTCTTCAGTGGCCCTACTGAATATGTCATCAATCCTTCAACAGCTCTCCTGATTCCATTGCCTGGGTTTTGTTTATGTTGTGGAACTTGTCCTTTTTTAAAAAAAAAAAAATTGTAATTTGATTAAAACGTCTGCAATGGAAGGACTAATGCCAAACAAGCTCAGTAATTGAAATCTTCCTTCATTTTGTGCCTTCTAATGTGTTTCGAAATGTTAATAAAATCCATTTTACAGGGACAGAGCAACATAAACAAGCGTAATAGTCAACGTTAAAACTTTAAACTCAACATCAGTCTCAGAGTGAAGGCAGGCTGATGCTCGTAGGAGAATGCCATCAGCTGTGCCACAAGAAGGCGGAAAGAGATCCAAAATGGAAACAAAAAGCAAGAACGACAAACGACTTCATTACACAATGCATCACATTAATAAATATAGATGTACTGTAGAGTACCATACAATGATAATGTGTCAGTCTTATGAAGGTACTCATTTTAGTGCTTAGAAATATTAAATATGATTAAGAGCGCAATCCTACCCAGTGCTGGATTGGCAAGGCCGGCTGGCCAGCACCAAATCCAACACGTTCGCGCCCTTACTATAGGGGAGGCTGCAGCCTCCCCAATGCGCTCCTCAGATCTGCACCTGCTAAACAGCAGGCTAAACAGCAGGCACAGATCCGAGGAGACCGCGCAGCCTGAATCAGGACCGCGTGGCCTCCTGGACGAGCTCAGGATTCAGCCTTATGGCCAAATTCGGAGCTCACCCAAGTCCCACCCCGCCCACATCCTGCCCTCCTCCTGCCAATCCCAGACCCATCCCAACACGGAGCCTCCCTCACGCTGGCCAGCTTTGGCCGTTGCGAGGGAGGCTTGACTCTGGCGCAACAGGACCGGTGCTGCGTGCACCACTTGGTGACTCTGTGTTGGCGCGCCCGACGTCGCATCGACGCTATGACGTAGCGTCGGCGCAACGGGCAGCATTGGATTGCACTGTAAATCAGAATAAGGAACCAAAAAAGGGCAAAAAAAACAAACATGAAAGCTAGTGTGATACAATGGATAGAAAATTAAATTTGGATTTAAGAGTTCTGATACTACCATGAATAAGGGTGCAATGCTAACTAGTTTTCCAGCACTGGCATAGCTGTGCCAATGGGGCATGTGCCACTTTCTGCAATAGAGAGTCACAGAGGCCTCCTCAAGGTAAGAGAAAGTTTGTTCCTTTACCTCGGAATGGCATTGCCCTTACCTTGGTGCTGGAAAGTTGGTTAGGATTGCGCCCTAAATTAATCACATTTATATCCTACCTTTATTCCATGACAAAGCTCAACATTACACAGACAGGGTTCTTCTAGGCAGACTCCCATCCAGAAGCTGGCTGCACTCAGAAATGCTTCTCTTCAGGAATATCTTAGCATCATCAGACCATGTCCTGAGACCTATACTTTGGGAATATTTTGAGCCAGGAGTAGTGTCGTAGGTCAAGCAACTAGTGGCACAACCCTATCCCCTGTCAGCATTGGTGGAGCCAGAGGCGGAGCGTGGGTGTAGCCTGGAGTGGCGTGAGCCATGGGCGCCGGCAGCAGCGGGGCAGCGGGGCACCATTGCACGGAGTAACCTGAGCGCTAACCCGCACTGTTTGGCCCACCCCCCCTCCCTGGTGTCCGTTTTGCTCCAAAATGGAGCTATTCCAGGTGCAGGGAGGCGGGGCGGGGCGACGTGCTGGGAGCGCAGTTTCGTCGCCCTGCCATGGTTGCATTCGGCGCTCGGTTCGTCTCTGGGTAGAGCACATGCCCCACCAGTGCTACCTGTCAAAAATGTGCTGTAACACACATTGCGACAGCACAATCCCCAGGCCTGCCAGTGAAAGGTCATCCTTACCATATGTGCCAGGACAGTGGAGGACATCCACCAGAGCAGGTAAGCCCAGCAATGAACAGTGCACGGCAGGGGGAGGCAGGGAAGGAGTGGAACGGGGTGGGAGGAGGAAACAGGGGCAGGGAGTGGGCAGTTCAGTCCTGGGAAGGAATGGGATCAGGGGCACTGACAAACATCATGGGTTATTCCCCTTCCTGGGCCTGATCTGACTTGCACCAGCAATATAACTGGTGTGGATCCAAGTAGACCTATAGCTAAGGCTTTACTCAGGGCTAGGGAATGAATGTCCCCAGTCCCTGAGGACACTTCAGAGATATGTCCCCTTACCCCAAGGAGATTGCTAATTTCCCCTGCAGGTTGCTTGCAGCTGTAGCCAGGCCATGTGGAATGGCTGTAAAAGGCTGCCAGATGCTAATTTTGGCAATATATGGCCCAATAGGATTAGACCAAAAGTCACACCCAGAGCCAGACTGGCCTCCGACAGTGTCTGGGGTGGGCTGACTTGCCTATGTGACTGTGTCCCCAATGCTACCTCTGGCTCCTATGCCGCCCGCCACATCCCCAGCACGCGGAATCTGTCCTTTTAGGAGTGACTCTGTTTGTGGGGGGGGGGGGGGGCCCCAAAAAGAATGGCCATCCTGGCACCTCTCCACAAGCAGTGCCCCTTGCAGCCACTATGCCCCACCATGGCACAGGTGATCTGCCTCTGGTGCCACCATTTGAGTTCCTTATCTGTGAGACGGGGATAAGAGCCTGAGCAAGAAGACACAGAGGAGATTGCCGAGTGGTTTGCAAACTGAAACCAGTATGCTATGCTTCAGATTTGAGCATTATGAAATTAAAGGAACATTGATCGTATAAGAGGTAAGACATTTTACAAAATTAAAACAGAAAAATTTCTCACACATAATAACATGGTGGTAACCTGCAATGCTGTTTGACAAAACATTGACAGAGATGCTTAGTCAACTGCACATTTGTGGATATATGGTACCTCATTCAAAGCATTGCTCTGTGGATTGACAGCCCCCCCCATTCCCCTGCACATTTACAGCACAATCCTTCCTGTCTACTCAGAAAAAAAGGCCTATTGTGTTCAGTTGGGCTTACTCCCAGGAAAGAGTGCATAGGATTGCAGCCTTAAATGCACATCTGATCTGCACTTTCCATTGAAATAAATGCTTCTGGTTGTGGTTCTCATTAGCTGGACCACGACACAACAGTGAAGAGCTCTGATATTTTAGATTACATTTTTAACATAAGTGTCACCCACCCTTCAAGCCTTTGCAACAGGCTACACTTTCCAATAAATAAACAAAAGTTGTGCTATGTGGAATGTTCAGTATCTAAGTGCAAACACATGCATTTCTTTCCACTTCAACCTCAATTCTCGTCAATTGCGGCTGCACTTTGCTGAAGGCTGGATCTTGCGATCCAGACAGCATATACTAGCAGATATACAAACAAGCTTTTCTAACATACAGCAGGAAAAACAATATAGCAGCTCACAGTATTTGGAATGTTCAGAAGTGCACTTGATGCACTTCAAAACTGCACAGTACTTGTGTAAGAAATCTGGGTACCACATTGATCTCTCCCATGTTCACATCATTCTGTACCACAAAGGAATCTACGTACAGTAGAATCTGTTTTATTTCTGCACAGACTCTACATTGACTATGCAATCTGTCCCACCAGCATTCTGCTTTCAGAAGAAAGAAAAATGCAGGCGATTCAGTAGAAGAATCCTAACTATGCAACTCCCATGCTTGTGGTTGGGAGATGTAGCCAACGTGTGCAGAATGTTGTCAGGTTGAGGAGTCCTCAGCTGTCACACTGCAGCCGGACTGTTCCTCCAACTACTAGAGGTGAAAGGCAAGGCCATGATATCAGTTCCAAGTTAAGAAAAAAAAAACAAAGTCATATGGCGCCATCTTATAGACCGACACATTTATTGTGGCATGAACATTCATAGGCTAGAGAAGGCATGGACTTCGTAGTTTGGGGAACACTGCTGCCACCAGTTCTATCTCAACCCAGTGAGGAAGATGCTGCTAAAGATTAGTTGTCCAATCTCACCTGGTTTAAAACAATGGCGTAAATCTCTCTCTCTCTCTCTCTCTCTCTCTCTCTATCTATCTATCTATCTATCTATCTGCCTTTCTCCTCCAAAGAGGCCTCTGTGGTGCTATACAACATCGGGCAGCCCAATCCTAAAGATTACTTTTGCCAGCACAGTCCCCCTGCACCGATTCTCAAGTGTTGCAAACATGCTGTAAAGTAGGATGCACCTGTTGGAGCAAGACGCACCAGCACATGAATGTGTGAGGGCCTACTGGTGCCAGATCCAGTCCCTGGCCAGAGAAGGTGGGTTTGCACCAGGTGGTGCAAGGAATGGGAGAGGGTGACAGCAGTGGCTAAGATGGAAGGATTGTTACCCCGGGTTGCCCCCTTACCTAGGGCATCTCCTTAACTGTACCCCTTCAAACATGACCGAATCTGGGCTCTGTTTGCATCGGAGGATGTTCTGAGGTACAGGGAAGCAGAACGAAGCTTCCCTGACCTTCAGAAGACCTTCTAAGGCCTGCGAGCCAAAAATAAGAACTTCTGGTTTTCCACTCAGGTTGTGAGCAGGGGTGTGTGTGCTGTCCACGGTCCTATGACTGCCGTGACCCCTCCTCAGCTACACAATAGGTTGGGAGGGCATTCTGTGGGTACAATAGGAAGGACATTCTATGGGTACGGAGGGGTGTTTCTGGGTGGGGGAAGTCAAAACAGGGGAAGGATTGGGCCCAGGAGAGGTGGGATCAGGGGAGCCTGCACACGTTATGTCCTAACTCCTGCTCCCAGGTCAGGCAGCCTTGCACAAGCTGCTCAAATTTGCATTTTCTCTTGCTACTCATTAACCCCTGCTAACTGGGCAGGAGGCACTTTTTCAAATGCTGCTCCTCTTGTATTTAGCAGGGGGAGAGTAATTCTTCACCTCTGTGCAGTGTCTTTTCTGTTGGCTGTTGCTAGTGGTGTTCTACATGCTTTTAGATTGTGAGCCCTTTTGGAACAAGGAGCCATTTAGCTTTATTATTTTTTTGACAGTAAACCACCTTGCGTTGACAAGCGGTATATAAATAAATCAAAATGATTGGTTGGTTGGTTGGTTGGTTGGTTGGTTGGTTGGTTGGTTGGTTGGT
>JAJKFI010000006.1:11837932-11879680 GCA_029204185.1 Lerista edwardsae | reverse complement strand
GGTTGGTTGGTTGGTTGGTTGGTTGGTTGGTTGGTTGGTTGGTTGGTAGTCTGTGGACTGAAAAACAATCCATTCTCTTTCAAGCGACAAGGCAAGTTAGCCTTGGTAGAAACAACCTATAAGTCACATGCTGTGCCATTCAAGTCTTTGGTGTTCTGTGGTCTATTATTGGCCACCCCCAAAATCTTGCTGAGATTTGGCATCTGTCTGTGGTGATTTAAGCATGTTGGAGCAATCTTAATGGCTGAATTCACGTGTCTGTGTAACTGCTACATGAAATTAGGTCATATAAGAATTTGCATTCAAAAGAGGGTAAGGAGGAACCAGCACAGTATAGACTTGCAAAGTAGGCCATGGGTTGAAAGATATCATGCTCCCAGAAATGTACCTCTGATTGCCTAAGGTTGGCGTGAACAATAAACCTCCTGAAGGGAGGTGGAAATTTGTTCCCTCTAGAGATTGTACCTTCTTTTAGGTCTAACAGCCCAATCCGATCCCCACCATTGACAACAATGTTGCCACACTGACAGACCATGTGCTATATCTAATGGGAGATTGGTGATCAGAAGGCCATCCAAAATAAAAGTAAAGCACTTTTTTATTTACCTTTGGATAAGCCTTCTGGTCACCTATTGTTTTCCTTGAACCCACACTAGCTATGTAGCTGGCATAAGTCCAAAGACAGAAAAGGACATGATGTACTGAAAAATGGGGGATAGGATCTGGCACGCACCTTTGCAGCCAAGATCCACCCCTTCAGACTTCGCTCCCCCTCTTCCCCTCCCTGGAACACCACCAAACCATTGCATACCTGCCCCTGCCACCAACTTACTGAGACCAGCAGAGCCTCTTAGGAGCCTTGGCATGCACTCCACACCTCTGCCCATTTGCAGGCAGCAGCCCAGAAGTGCACAATGGTGGCCCAGCTTTCACGTTACCAAAAATTCTGGCAGCACACAGCACAAATAGAATTGGGCCATGAGAGATGCTCAACCCTTTAGTGGAGAAACTAGTGCCCTGATTCTTTGGTAGCTAGGAATTAGGGCCATTTCTATAGATTGCAGGGCATTTCCCTCAGCATAGGAAAGCTTAGAAGGGAAAAGGGAACTTCTTCTAAGGGCACAATCCTAAACAGCGCTGGACTGGCTGTACCCGACATTGTTCAGGAGAGGCTGGAACCTCCCCGCAGCAAAGGTGTGTGCACCCTTGTGCTCCTCCCTATGTGCTCCTTGGAGGTGCTCCTCCCTATGTGCTCCTTGGATCTGTGCCCGCTAAAGAGCAGGCGCAGATCCAAAGAGAGAGCGCGGCCTGAATTGGGGCCTCGCAGACGGGCTTAGGATGTGGCCATATGGCCACCTCCTGAACCTGCCCACGTCCCGCCCCCACCTCCATCCCTCCCACCAATCCCGGTGCTGCCTCAGCACGGAGCCTCCCTCGCGCTGACTGGCCTCGATCAGTGCAAGGGAGGCTCTCCATTTTTAGCGCCGACGCAGGGGTGCTGCTTGGCGCCCCCACGTCAGTGCTAAGCACATAGCACTGATGCAACAATGTTGCGTCAGCACTACGTGACTTCTAGGATTGCGCTGTCAGCCAGTGATTTTCAACCAATGTACTATGGCACGTTGGTGTACCACAAATGTCTGCAGGTCTGCTGTGGGAGTTTGGGGAAGGGTAATTTATTAGTGGGTCCATTATTGGATTTGACCCTCCTATAGGCAGCATGGTGTGCCATGTCAACCGCCTTGGGCATTTGCTTCGGCATGGGAAAGGCGGGGTATAAATTCTTCAAATAAAATAATAATAAATAAATAAACACCTGAAATTGTGCCTCAACAATTTTAGCATCTTGTCAGTGTGCCAACAGATGAAAAAGGTTGAAAATCACTGCTTTAAGCAGAGGTACAATTCCTGGAAAACAACATGCAAGTAGTTGCCTAGGTTTGCAAGTTTCAGGGAAGCTATATGCTCTGTTTCACAGTGGTTCTAAAACATATCCTGTGAAGGTGTCCGTCCTCACAATGCATTATGTTTCCTTTCATTCACACCATCAACCATTACTAGCCACTATATTCCTCAGGGTACAATCCTAACCTGGAGTTAGGATGGCACAGTTAAGCCAGCAAAGTGTGGCCCACACAAAGGACAACCTAAAGCATGTCTGGACCACTCTTGGAGTCAGAAAGGCCAACACAGAACTGCCCCTTCCTCCCTGATTCTGAGAGTGGTCCAAATGCACTTTATAGTGGCCCTTGTGCTGGTCAAATTTTGATGGTCTAACTATGCCAGCCCAACTCCAGGTTAGGATTGCACTCTCAGAAGGAGAACTTGTTTGCCCCCCCCTTCTTTTTTTTTTTTTTTTTTTTAAGAATACAAAATGTGTTCTGGAGAGAAATTTTGTTCCAGAAAGGGAATGTCTCATGCATATGGAAAATGAAAATCTACAGGTACCGAGAAACGAGTGGCATCTACTTCACCTACCTGCCAATCTCTAAACAAAGTGGCAGTCATAAAGGGTTCCCATTATTCCGCATGAATTCCACAGAACGTTCCATTTTCCTTTCACTTCTACTCCATACTTATAGGACAGTCTTCTGCTGCCTCACCCATCAAGAGAACTGTAGTGAGTTTCACCGAAATGTTCAGCAGCTTTAGAAGACATTGGTTGCATGCAAATAGCTGCCGAATAAATCATTGTATATTGCAGCACAACCCCTGAGGGGGTTTGTACCTATGGAACTTGCTACTGTCACTCCACTTCCACATATACCTTAATCATGTTATTCATTCAGCTAGAAGGATGTGCATTACAGCAAGCAACTTTAATCCCTCACTGCCGATTATCTGACTGTGAGAGACAGCACGAGAGCAGAAAATCTGGAGGAACGTCTTTAGGTAGGATTCAAACACCATTATTTCTCTACACTTCTTTTAGGCAAGGACCTCATTATCAGAGATTTTGCCTGAACTTCTTTAGAAAAAGTGATGGTGTCAGGGCCAAGCTAGACACAAGGGTGGCACACCTAGATGTCCAAAACGGGTTGTTGCCAAATTCTGATAAAGCAGGGAAGATTTAATGCGCCTAAGGAGAGGCGGAAGGGGTGATGAATTGTTCACCTGCTTTCCGTCCAGTTCTGTCCAGTTCTGGTTCTGTCTAGTCAACTGGTTCTGTCCAGTCATTTGCCTCCTGATAAGGCTCTAAGTCTGAAAGCCCTCCAGGAGAGTAGCAGGACAGAACTGGGGTAGAAAAGAAAATTCAGGTGATGAAAAATTCAGCAAGTTCCTCCTGCATGCTCCTACAGTGCTTTAAACTCTCCCCTACCCTACTTGATAGGAATTCTTGGTCATGCCACCAGCACATCTAGTTTGGTCCACTGTTCACTGTCTATATACATACTTTAGCTTCTTGACTATTGACAGAGGAACTCGACATTTCTTGCTTGGTGCTCACCATGGGGAATGCCACAAAATGACTTTTCCAGGCAGGGGAAATTATGTGTATAACACTACAGGTTTTGCAACAGATCAGTTTTGCAGAGAATATTATGGTTTGTGAAAGGTGTTGGGCTGCAATTGTACAGACCAGTGGTTCCCAAACTGTGGGTTGGGACCCACCAATGGGTGACAAGCCAATTTCAAGTAGGTCACAGAGCACATAGAGCAACCATATTGAAAATAGGGGGAAATGGGATGCTGGAAAGAGGGAGGGCTGTGTGATTGTTTTGCGTGTGTCAAGGTTGTAAATAGGCTTTTTCCCTTTCTGATTCACTTTGCTATTGGAAAACAGCTGAGAAATAACCCAGCTTATTGTTGCATATTGTTGCAGGCTCTGGCATCACAATGAGGGCACTTCAGACCTCACTTCAGGTGGGTCCCGGCAGATTGTCATTCTAAAAAGTGGGTCCCAATGCTAAAAGGTTTGAGAACCACTGCTGTAGAGACACTTATTTGGGAACAAGTCCCATTGAACTCAGAGGGTCTTCCTTTTGAATAGACACAGATAAGATTGTGCTGTAAGTGTATGTACATGGCCTGAAAGAGCTGATCCACTTCACTGAATGAATGAAACTTCATTGTTTCATTTCTAATCATGGTCCCCAAAAATGTTAGGCTGTGGTTAGAGAGTAGACCTCAAGTTCCAAATTATATAAACGTGAATGCTGTCACCATGATAAAGGACAATCAACCTCCAAACAGAGGCATTCAATGGTTTGGGTCCTTTTTTCTTCATATTACAAGACTAACAGCCCTATCCTTCCCCCTCCCATGCCAAAAACAGGCACGCTGTATTCAGTGGTGTGTGTGTGTGTGTGTGTGTGTGTGCATTGGGAGGCTGTAGAGGGGAAAGGGGATTTAAATACCCTTATACCTGTGTAAGCTTTCCACCCTGCACTGGGTCTCCTTGTGTCCGAGGAGAGAAGGGAGAAGAAGAGGCTCCCCATGGAGGGGATAAAATCCAGTATGTGCCATTGCCACTGGATCCAAGCCCTTCTACAGCAACCAACCCGTTCTGCCCCCTCCGCCTAGTTTTGTCCATCCCAAACCCCATTCCACCCCCCCCTCGCCCCTCCCACCTGCCCGGCTGGCTCACCTGCTCTGGTGGGTGGCAACAATCCACCAATGCATGTGGGAAGGCTGTGATCTTTTACACGCTACTCAGCACATGTAAAATGGCAATTTTTCAGCTGCACCAGCAGAATGTGCAGAATACGCATTCTGCTGGCACTGGGGTTGAATAGGATTGGGCCAAAAGATTACTGCTCTCTCTCTCTCTCTCTCTCTCTCTCTCTCTCTCTCGCTCTCTCGCTCTCTCTCTCTCTCTCTCAGGGCTTTTGGTCTGTAACAACTGCATGATTGTGAGAAATTCCAACAGGTTACACTGTTTCTTGCACCATGGGGCTAGAAAAACCACTGGAATCAAGCCAGAAAAAAACTTGCCTGGGAATATATATTCCAAGATAGCGGTAGCACTCCTATTCTGTACATCTTCATCTGTTGGGTGCTTGCACATGTGGACGAGGGTGACGCCCAATCTGCATGGTACAGTTTACTTTACCCTTAAATTTGAAGTTACAGCAATTTCCATTCATTCTTTACGACTTGCATTTCCTCACTTGCTTTGAACTAAACACTTCACTAATGTTAGGGAAGAATTAATAAGCCCCAATTTAGAAGTGACACCTAGTCATCTGAAACCCAACCATTCCATAAAACCAGGTTCCTTTTGTCAGCACCTATTTCTTCAAGGTCCTCATTTGTCACCTGAACCTCTTCTGCACTGTTCCCCATGTGGTTCCATCCCTTTGAGTATGAAAGTACAATCATTGATTAGGAAACAGTTTTCAAAAGCTATAAATAGGGAATAGCAAGGGAAAAATTATCAGTGACAAAGTAATTTCAGTGATTTCCCAGAATTATGGCTTTTTTCTCCCTGTATAAAATGTAAGGAAGAATATTTCTGCATTGTATCACTTTCATTCATGTAAAACAGAGAAGAATGTGGATCTTGACTAGAAAATGCCTGAAGTCATATATATATGACCTACGAATACATATACCTGTCAACATTCTGAATACCAACATATGCTCAGAGGGTGAGAGCCATTCGTTTTCCAATCAATGCTATTTGTATTACTTTATTAAAATCAAATCCAGCACGTTCAAGCATTTTATCATTTTGCATCATCAATAAAAGAAGGAGGAAAGGATCCAATTATGGGAGGTAAGTATTGATTGGTGTTTGAATTTCAGTTACTCATATAGACTCATTTGACAGTTTATCTGTGGTTATTCAAAGAGATTTGCACACAGAGATAGCCCTGTGAACCAGGGGGTCACTAAAGAAGCGCAGGCAGGGCAGTATTCTCCATTAGGCTGACTAGGCTGAAGCCCAGGGGCCCCACAGTGTCAATTTGACACCGTTATCTGCCCCCCCAGCCCACTCTGATGTTGGAAAACAAGGCCTTTCACAAGGCTTCAGGGAGCCAAGCCATGGCAATGTGGAGCTCCCGTGAGGGCCTGGCCTGCAGCACCCATGGGGGGTCAGCAAGCCAGGGCCAAGCAGCACCTATGTTGCTGGATGCTCAGCCTCATTTCTGGTGACAGGCGGAGTGGATGTTGCAGGGCTGAGCGGTGCCTGTACACTCAGCCAACCACCAAACCAGCTTCCAGAGGCAAGTGGTGCAACACCAACACACACCCTTCTTCCTCCCCAGCCGGCCAGTGGCAGAGCTAGGTCATTTGACACTCGAGGCCCATACATTTTTAACATCCCTCCGTACAATGAAAAAATTAATTCGTTCGTATTTTTCACATTTTTATACTATCCTTCTTCCAAGGAGCTCAGAGTGGTGTGAATGGTTCTTCCTTTCCTTTGTCCACTCTAAAAGTTATGTAAGCCAGATAGTTTTACATGACAGGTGTATTTTCATTTTCAGCTTTTTGGCCATAACCTTTGATAGAATGAAGATATTACACTCTGGTTTGTTTCATTGCATTCTGCATTTGAAATATGAATATTCCAATGAAATATAACATGATGGTAGTATTCATACATATCAAGGTTTTCACAATTTTGGCCACTAGTGTCAAGCTCAGTTTGTTGCTCCCCTAAAGCCTGCCACCTGGTGTTGCCCTGCACTTCTTCAGCTACACCCCTGTTCAATACTGCAACTTTTCATACCACCACACTTTCTTGCTAGCAAAAAAGGCATTACTTGATTTTTTTTTCATGAGATGTATTTGTTAAAAGCATACATGTAAAGGTAAAGGTTTCCCCGTGACCGAATGGTCTAGTTGTGACCGACTGTAGGGGACGGTGCTCATCTCCGTTTCAAAGCCTGTAGAGCCGGAGTTTTGTCCGAGGACAAGCTTCCGTGGTCATGTGGCCGGCATGACTCTATGCCGTAGCGCACGGAACACCGTTACCTTCCCACCGAAGTGGTCCCTATTGATCTACTTGCATTTAGGTGCTTTCGAACTGCTAGGTTGGCAGGAGCTGGGACAAGCAACGGGAGCTCACTCCGTCACGCAGTCTCGAACTCCCAACTTTCCGGTCAGAAAGCCCAACAGCAGCGGTTTAACCCGCTGCGCCACCACATCCCAATGGTACTCTTAAAAGCATAGAGTAGCCATAACTGTCTTTCCACTAGCTTAAGGGAATGGGTTAATTTACATTGCAGGGGAAGCATGGAGACAGGAAATTATCCTAATTATGGATCTCCTGTGTTGTATCTGGCTTGGCCCTCAGTCAGGAAAAAACGTAGGTGGCAAACCTGTTTCCAGTTAGTCAGGGCAGCAAAGCCATAATTTGTGACTGGTTCTGCCAGTGCCGGCCCAGTTTTCCTGTAGAAGAGATATACAAGGCCCTTGTGCACTAACTAATTCTCTTGCAGTTTCATTCCCAAAGCAAACATGCTTACAGAGATGCAGAATTGTTTGAGTGAACTCACCGGACAGGGTTGGATTAATGCAGTGGTGTCATCTAAATGATTTAAGAACAGGTACTCACTTTTGATTGGCACGTGTCGGGACCTGCCCACCAGAAGTGACATCATAAGCCGGAAGTGATATCGTGGCAGGAAGTGACATGAAAAAAGCCCTTTTTGAGGCCTCAGACGATTTTAAACTGACCCAACAGTTGCAACAGTATTCCACAGCACCCCCAGAACATGTTAAGGAGGCCTGGCATCATGTTAAAGTGACCCAACTGTTCTAAAAGTATTCAAGAGCAACCCCTGAGCAGCTCATTTTTCAGTGGCAAGGCAAGGCAAGGCCTGGCCTGGCTTGGGAACGCAAGGCAAGTTTTAAAAAGCCACCAGCTCATTTCAGCAATTCCAAAATCTTTTGGAGACAAATTCCAAAATCCCCCCCCCCCAGGAACTGCTGCGCCTCCTCAGGAGAGGGAGCCCCAGGCAGCCTACCTACCCACACTACTGCTGCCGTCGGTCTCCCTTGCTTCACTTCACTCCGCTCCGCTCGCTGCCAGGCAACTCAAACGTGAAGGAAATTCAAACGTTGCAGGGGGCGGAGCGGAGCACCGACGGAATCGATGAGTGGGCAGGTGAATGGGCGGGGCCAGCCATAATCCTAGGAATGGTTACTCGCGTACCCCCGCGTACCCCCTACATGACATCACTGGATTAATATAGTAGCAAAAGTAGTGCATGCTTCAGGCCCTGCAATTTCAAGGTCCCCCGTATTAGGGTGATCTACTCTACATATAAGGCAGGGCCAACGTAAATGGAATGCAAGGGAAAGCTTTCAAGACTCATCAAACATGCCTCCTTCCCAGGCTCCTTTGAGAAAATGAGACAAAGGTTGATGGACAGATGACACAGAGCTTCAAAATTATTACTTTATTATAACACCTAATGCATACACAACAAGGCCAGGGTGGGTGGGGGGTGTTGCAGGGCTTGTCTTTCCAGTGTACAAAAACAGATATGTGAAATTTTAGCAGGTGGAATGCCTGCTTTTTGCATCACATCCCCTACTCTTTGTTCCCTATGGAGAAGCCCCCCTTGCTGGTTCACCCCTAAGACCCGTCTAAGAACTCGAAACTGGTATTTGATCAACGTAAATATAGGTTGGCCCTCGGTATCCATGGGGGATCCATTCCCAGATTCCCCTCAGATACTGAAATCCAAGGAGCAGCCCTCCCAAGACTTCTGCGTACAATGGGAAGTTACTTTTGGTTGCCTTTGGAGGTGTACTGAGGTGCAGAGAGGCTGCATACAACCTCCCTGTACCTCAGAAGGCTTCTCAGAGGCTTCTGAGATATTTCTGGTTTGCTGAAAAATTGAGGTGACTCTCAGAAGCCTCTGGGAAGCCTTCTAAGACGTGCAGAGGTCATGCACACCCTCCATGCTCCTCAGTAGACCTTCTGGAGGCTTCTGTGCGACAAGACTGGTTTACCCAAAAACCAGAATTGTCTCTCAGAAGCACCTGGGATGCCTTCTGAAGTGCATGGAAGTTGGGTGTGGCATCCCAGGACTTCAGAAGGCCTTCCAGTGGCTTCTGCAAGGCATTTCCAGTTTGCCGTAAAACCAGAAGGTTTTCTGAGGCTGTCACAGGACAAGCCAGCCCCATGATGCTGACCAGGAAGCAGATCGGCTGTGCCCACCCCTGAGAGCGGTTGGCAACAGGAAGGGACCGATCCCTGGGCAGGACAAGGGGTCCCGGTCCAACTGCCAGCTCGGGAGGGGCAGTGATGGAGCCATGGCCAAGCCCAGACTTGGCTCCGGCCTGGGTCAGGCTGTGGCCCCAGGAAGGATCTGGCAAGACCCCGGACAGACACGGGGCCCTGTTGCTGAGGAATGCTTCATTGGCAGCGCGGACAAGGTCTGGGCATGGTGTGCGATAGCACACACGGTCAGGCAGCCCCAGCAACTTCCACAGGGGAGGAAGGCTGGGCTGGGAAAGGGCCTGGGTCCTGCAAGGAGTTGGGCAACACAGGAGTAACTCCTGTGGACAGAGCCCTTAATTTGGCCTGCCCACTGGAAGTCAAAGGGGAGGGAGGAAATGGATGTGACCAGGAAGGGGTGGGGCTAGTCAGGAACTCCCTGAGAGGCATAAAAGGCCTGGCAGGCAGGGGGCCCAGCTCCTGGTGTCTGCAGCAGAGGGAGACTAACCCAGGGAGGCAGAGGCCTCCTGTATCCTTGGCCCGTCCTTGGCCCTGTGGGAGTGTGGGCAACCCCAACCCTGGCAGCAGGAGACTGGGGAGGGACACCATCCCCGCCAGGATCCACTGGGGACCCCCACTGGGTCCAGCCCTAGGAACTGCGGCAAAGCAAGGGTTGAGCCACCCTGGGATGCATCATCATCATCATCATCATCATCATCATCATTATTAATTTAATTTATATCCCGCCTTTCTGCCCCAACGCACCCAAGGCGGCTTACAACAATAAAATATAATAAAATCACAATTTACAATTAAAAACAATTTAAAAACAACATTAAAATAATTAAAATTTAAAAACAAGCCCCGTGGATCCTAAAATAAAGAGTCTAAAAAAAAGTGCACACAGCACTTGGCACAACCTCTTGTAAACCTTTTGGCCTATGAACAGTACCCATGAATGTCAAGTACTTGACCAAAATAAACCGGCTGATCCGAACCGCATCAACTAGGCCTCCATTTGTACGATGCCAGGGGTCACCTGATGTCCGGGTAAGCCACTCTAGGGGGTCCCACACGGAGTGGGTGGGGCTGTGAGCCACAGTGGACATCACAGAGGCCTTCTGAGGCACAGGGAGGTTGTGCAGGGAGATTTGCGAGGTTGTGAGTGGTCTCCTCACATCTTAGAAGGCCTCCCAGAGGCTTCTGAGAGGCAATTCTGATTTTTCAGCAAACCAGAAGCCTCAGAAGGCCCCACCCCCATTGCAACCAGAAGGCATTTTGGCTGCATCCAGAGGTCCTCTGAGCCCCCCCTCCCTTGCAGAGTCAAGATCAGCAGATTTCTGTATTCACAGGGGAGTTCAGGAATGGATCCCCCCTGCATATTAAGGGTCAACATGTACTTAAGATAATCAAATATGGTTATATTACTTATTATTGCAAGTTTTGTGCTTTTCCTTTTCTCTACATGTTACTGAAAATTAAAGTTGGCAATTTTGTGTGTGGGGGGGGTGCAAGTAGTTAGCCTTGCGGAGGGTGCAAAATAGCCTGGTACTGGCTCTGGGTGTGCTTCAGTGAGGCCTGGAGTATGGACAAATGGCAGTTCTGCTCTTCCAAGAAGTCTGTCTAAGAGGCTGTGCACCACCACAAGCCTTCAAAATGCTGCATTCTAATAACTAATTTGACTGGGTGGTGATCAGACCAGAGAGTCTGGGAAAGTTCCTCAGACATCAAGCTGCATCTTGCATTGGGACAACAGGCGTTGGAGATGGTGGGCTTCCTGACTGGCTTGGGATTCCACTGCCTGCCAAAGTCAGCCTCGAAGAGCAGCGAGTCCAAGGATGTTTTTACAAACATAGTTGGCATCTAGTCGATACAAAGATATACCCGGCATTAGAACTCCAACTCACTGATGAGCTGAAATGAAGTAGAGCTGATCATTGCAGAGAGGCTTCTTCCAGGTGCATCCTCACACCTCCAAAGAACCCATAATCCTATGCCATGAGCTTTGAAATGGGGCACATCTCTCCAGATATAGGAAGTTATGTCAAGGCTGGTGTAGCCACAGGAGCGACAAACACATGGCAGACGTAAGGCTTGTATGATGACATCTCCCCCAGATCTACAAGAAAAGCAGTGGGTCTAAGGTTGATGCTATGGGGTAGTGGCTCTCTGTGAGTGCAGCGAAAGGAGGCACCGCTTGCCACTTATTTTCCTCTTGCAGCCTTCTTCCTGCAGTATATCTTGCAGAATATGCTGCTGTAGTTTATGATGGAGTAGTAAATCAATGAATCTGCAAAGGAGACCAAGGACCATATGAACGGATTTGAGAAAGGGGAGAAAGTGAGGACCCTCTGCTCCCCCTGAGGTCTCTGACTAAGAGAGAGGCTGCTCACCAGCCCACACCACCTCCTTCGCTGAGTGCCTGGTTGTGGGGCCACGAACATGTTACACAAATGGGAAAAGAATAAAACATTGAGGAGTGAGAATATCTAGTCTGTCTTTTGAAAACCTGTTTGAATAGGTTGTCACTATTTTTCAATTACAAACGTCCATATTTTCCACTTATTCTAAGGGAACTTCCCAGATTTGGGGGCTTCTTTCACTGTGTGGGGGGGGGAGGTTTTCTCAGGAGGCTTCCTTCTGTCTAGGCTCACTCCCAATTAAAAGGGTGAATGATGCAGGTACAGTAGGTGTTAGGCATTGGCTGCTAGATGCTCCACCCACCAGGCCCTTCTCCATTCACTTCCGTGTGAACAGTCCTTGGATCTGAATCCAAGTAGTTCTGCCAACCCTCCTTCATGGTCCTTAGGTCTAGGCCAAAACGCTAGTTCTTATACTCAGAAGAAAACACTAGTGTACAGGTTCAGTTCCTACTTCTCAAGGTACACACCTGCTTGGAGACCCTAAAGCAGACCAGGACTCATTTTACCTCCTAAGTTTTTCTCTTACCCAGTCAACCAGAAACACCAGAAGATGGTGAAGAAAACTGAAACAAGAACTGCTGCAGCCCTGCAACAAAGTAGTAGTATGGTATGTCATAGTAGGGTATGTCCATCACAAGCATGAATATGCAGCTGCCTTGCAACCAAAGAGCAGGAACTGCTCTGACAGTTTCTGGACCAGATTTAGACTCTCCCTGGAAAAACCTCTGACATCACAAAGAGCCTAGTCTTGATTGGCTTGGGGGATCTTTGTGATGAAAACATAGCAGATTTCATAGTTAAGTAGGAGCATCACTCCCAGCTATCTCTTTCCTATTCTGACCACAGCAGTGGGGAAGATTACTGGAGGTCCAGACATACACGCACCCCTTACAAGCAGACTTTTCCTTCCAAGGTTAATGGCTTACAGCAGGGGTGGCCAACCCACAGCATGCCATGTGCCACTTTTTATGTAGGAAATCTTAAACATGCCATTCCACCTTAATATCACTTTACCATGATAGCTAAATAAAACCTCCAAGTTCAAGGTCAGTAGAATGGTTCAGAGCAACAAACATGGGAATGCTGTTGTCTATTGGAGACTTTCCAAAGACAGCTGGCTGATGTGGCCATAAAGGTGGCCAGCATAGACCTTTGGTCCAACCCAGCAGGTCTTGTTCCAAAGACTATATAATGTGCATTCATTGCCCTTCTGCGCAACCCTAAGCCTGCCCTCTTGGTCCTCAAAGATTATCTTAGCAGGGATTGCTTTGCGAATGATTTTCCTGAAGATGATATGGGCAATCTGGATTTTGAGGATCTCATTGGCCATCTCTGCGCTGCCCTGCTCGACCCCCACTGTTGCCCCAATTGGGGAAGCAATTTGCCCTTAGGGTGGCTATCAAGAACCAAAGGGAGACTCACACCAAAGCAGGGAGAGAAGAAGAGTTTCATGACATTTGTGCAAAAGGAGAGTGGCATGCTCGACAAATTCTCACTTATACTTTCTTTGTTGGCACATAGGCCAAAATGTAACTTTCTTCGAAGGTTTCTGCACAACTTCTCTTGTCTAAACTGTTTTCAGCTAGTGCAGTAATGGCGAACCTTTTGGGCTCAGTGTGTTGAAACATAGGAAAATGTTTAACTTGGCTTTGCTGGTGTGTCAACCCACCTCCTAAACAAAAGAGAAGCAATTCTTTATATTCATTTATTGAAACAAAAAATACAGTCCAATCATGTGTGGTGCTACGTATTACATAAAGAAACGTCTAATAATTACAAAAATGAAAAATGAGTGAAACAAATTCAGTTTTTGTCATGTATTGGTGAATGCTGGTGTGTCACCCCAAATGTTGTGGTGTGTCACCTTTGACACGCGTGTCATAGGTTCGCCATCACTGTCCTAGTGTCTACTCCTTGCAGTGGCGATAAATCACTGAAGGTATCCTGCTTCCGCACATTCTGCAGGGCGGAGGTAAGACTTACACTCAGGACTTACAAGGTGGTGTTACTTTGGCTACACCACCACCTTCTACAGACCACCTTTCACCACCTTACTAACAGTGGAATAGCTGCCACTGTTTCTACAGTACCACATACTACCAGGCGGCAGCTACACCAGGGGTGGCAATGCGGCTGGAAACAAGTCCAGCTGGCAGCCGCGGCCAGTCTTGGAACGGTCTGTCAGAGCTCTGCCACCCACGTCCGAGGAGGCTGTAAGGCATCCGACTGCCCTGAGACTGGCTGTGGCCGCCGCAGCCTATCTTGGAGTGGTTTGTCAGTGAAACGGTTAGGGGAAGACAGGCTGGAGAGCAATTTGGGCCTAGGAGGGGGTGCGGACAGCGGGAGAAGCAGCCACTGGATCCTATTCCCCCTCCCGAGCCTTGGAGCCTGACACAAGCCTCCTGTTCTGTTCAATTTTTTAGGTTACGCCAGGTGATCACCCCCTACAATTTCATATACATGTTAAGTAGCACTGGTGGATGACACCAAGTCCTGTGTGATGTTTTAGGTCTGTTCCCGTGACCCTGACCTAGGCTTCCTAAAGATCCCATTCTGAATGGGATCAAATAGAAAAGATTTAAAAACTGGAGTACCAGCCTGGACAATCCAACTACATGATTAATCTTGTCTAAAAGGATGGTACTCTGGGCATAAGGCATTAGGTCTTTCAATTGGCCCAAGCTGTAAGACAGTGATCAGCTCTGAGAATGGAATAGCAATGTTCAAAGCTGTTGAGAGGTCCAGCAGGATCAGAAGGGAGGTCTTTTCCCCTGTTTTTTGTTGTTCAGTCACTAAGTTGTGTCCGACTCTTCATGACCCCATGGACCATATCACTCCAGGCCTCCCTGTCCTCCATTAGCTTCCAGAGTTCGCCCAAGAAGCGATGATTTCATGTTCATTGCTTCAGTGACACTGTCTAACCATCTCATCCCTGCCGCCCCCTTCTCCTTTTGCCTTCAATCTTTCCCAGCATGAGGGTCTTTTCTAAAGAGTCTTCTCTTCGCATGAGGTGGCTAAAGTATTGGAGCTTCAGCTTCAGGATTTGTCCTTCCAGGGAGCAGTCAGGCTTGACTTCCTATAGGATGGACCGATTGGATCTCCTTGCAGTCCAGGGGATTCTCAAGAGTCTTCTCCAACACCATAATTCAAAAGCATCTATTCTTCAGCGCTCTGCCTTTCTTATGGTCCAGCTCTCACATCCATACATTGCTACTGGGGAAACCATCGCTTTGACTATGCGAACCTTTGTTGGCAGGATGATGTCTCGGCTTTTTATTAAGTTGTCTAGGTTCTCCATAGCGTTCCTCCCAAGAAGCAAACACAAATCATCCATACTAACATTGTCATATCATTCACACAGCTAAGTTAGAAAGCTGATTGAAAGGACATTTGGATGGCTTTCATCCAATTATTAGTTGTTCTGATCCCATAAGATCAGATCACCTCCATAAAAAGGAGATGTCAATTCTTCAGTAAAGGTGCACAAATCTCACTCCTGGTGGTCTTAACAAACTAAAATGGGCACTAATCCAGAACAGGAGGTCAGGTCCAGGGACGATTCGGGGAGCTCAGGTAAGCTCCATGTTAGTTGGACCATTCTGGTGGCACTGCATTCCCTTTTGCCTGGCCTTCAATGAGCAGAGGCAGAGTCACCTACTCGTGGGTAAATGCATGTGTACTGTTCTGTTTCAGTTTCCATGGGCCTCAATATATTTTCCTTATCAGTTTCACAACCTACCAAAAATCGGGTCTCAACTGACTGGTGGGTCCCTACCCATAGTTTCAGAACTACTGAGCCAATATATTGTGGGTAGGAAACATGGAAGAAGCTAAGAAGCAAACACCAGGGTGTATGTGCTCTGATAGCCCTTTTAAAACTTGAAGACATTTTAAGGAAAAGCAAGAACCATCACTCTGCTTCACTACAAGGTGAAAGAAAACAAAGGGGAGAACAAAAATGGGTGAATTAATAATGAAACAAATGAGAATTCAAGAAATTAATTTAGAGCATAATCCTAACTTGGAGTTAGGCTGGCACAGTTAGGCCAGCAAAGTTTGACCAGCACAAGGGCCACCGTAAAACATTTTTGGACTACCCTCTGTGTCAGGGAAGATAGCACACGTCTGTGGGCTGGCCCCTTTATCTCTGACAGTGTTCCAAACATACTTTACGGTACCCCTTGTGCCGGCCAAACTTTGCTGGCCTAACTCGGCCAGCCTAACTCCAGGTTAGGATTGCGTTCTCAAAATGCTACCAATTTTAAGACAGCAGTCCACTTGTTAATTAGTAGGTATGTGTGTGAGATGGCGCTTCCATTTCCCAGTTTCCCACAAGTAATAATTCATCATTTGTTTTAAAATACCTATGTTTTTCCTTTTTTAAACAGAGCAGTTGAATGCTATCCTTAAAATCAAATCATTTAATAACTTACGTTATCCAGAATTTTTGCCACATTACATTTAACCTCCTCCCACTCCTCCTCTCCTATTTGCCTTCAGGGTACAGGATTGGTCACCTTCAGAATCTCACACATGTTGTGAACGTCCTCTTGAGGTCCAGGCTGAGGAAGAAGCCTTTGAAATGAAAATAAAAATAAAATAAAATAAACACAGCAAGGATTTAAATCACTTATTGGTCTCCTGAGACCAATAGTCTTACAGGAAAAATAAAAAGGGCAGTTGGAGGCCACAGCTCTAGGGTTTTTTATAATTTTCGGTCACTGTTTAGTTCCAAATGCCATGTTCTTCCTGCAAATCGCATGTTTTGCACACGATCCAACCAGCCACCTCCATCAAGTAATTGTTTGCTGCATAAACTCTGTAACACATCATTAGTCTTGCCACACATCTCCTTCTAACCAGAGTAACTTTTCCAAAATGAAAAAAGTGCCATGCAACATTACAGCCCCAGTACATTCTCCAGTACAGTGTTAAGAGGAGGAAAAATCTCAAGAAATGCAACTGAGAAAAAGGCTGCTTGCATTAGTTTATATCTTTTTAAAAGTTTTCTCCCCCCCCCCGCACATCATTCTTCTGTTTTTCCAATGAGACTATATGAGAAATGTGAACATTTAGGTGATCACTTCTGACAGTTCTTGGCAACCGGGAAGGCAAGCAATGGAAAGGATCACTCTCTTCCGATCCAAGATTAAATTTGGACTTCAACACAAGGCTCATTTAGGCAGCAATTAAAGAACCTCATAGACTGAGGGAAAATTAAATGATGAATGCAAAGAGGCTTATTTAATGGGGATATTAAGTAAACTGCTGGTAAAAATGCCCATTTATCATCCACTGATTCCTAATTGGTTTCCTGTTCCTGCCTGCATGTAGCATTTTCAGAAGGAATTACCTTTCTTTAGTGCAACCGCTGCAAATGCATAAATCAAACCATGGGCTGCAGCTAATTTAGATGGAGGCAATATGAGAGCCAAATCATGCCATGGCTCTTGCAATTAATGCTCATTATAATGTTTAGTTCCCAGGAAAGAGGAGATCATTTTAATGCTCCCTGCCTGGCATGGCCACAATTTCAAAATAAAAGGATTCTTTCCGAGAGGGCACAGACATAAGAACAGAAGAAGAGCCCCACTGGATCAGGCCAAAGGCCCGTCTAGTCCATCTTCCTGCATCTCGCAGTGGCCCACCAGATGCCTCAGGGACACCTTGGTAAACGAGCCATCCATCTGCAGTACCATGGCTATTCTCTGTATTCTGAAGGGCCAAGAAGAGCATCAGGTTGAATGTGTAGTCTGGCCATTAAATGCTTGACATCTGTTGTTATCGTTAGAAATCAGCCACATGGGGCCCAAATCTAAATCACAACTATGACAAAGTTTATCTCTTTAAGGTTATAAAGGCCTCTTACAAAAGGTTAAAGCCTCTTTGTCCTGAGTCCAATCCAGATTTCCCACGTACCCCCAGCTGATTTTTAACACACACAAAAACAAGCGTATGGAGAGCGAACGGCCCATGAGCAGCCTGACCCAAGCGTGGGGTTGAGAAGGCACAGGCCCCGCGCACCAGCTCCCAGGTATCACATACTTGCTGTGACAGGATACTTGTTTGCACTGACAGGAATCCGCTGGGCTGGTGCAGAGGCCCATGCCAGCTCAGGAGGGCCAGATCCAGCCCCAGTACAGGCCGGCCAGGGTACATTTGAGCCAGACAGTGCAGGGGATGGTGGCGGGAGGGTGGAACAAAGGCAGGTTGGGGTTTTTTGGGGTGGGCTGGGCTGAACAGGAGGCAGAAAGGGCTTGGGACAGGGTGGAATTGGCAATGGCAACATGCGCTGGACCCTAACTCTACTCCCAGGCTGGACAGCTTTATACAGGCTGTCCAAATACCTGGTGCAGATCTGAGCAACCCCGTAGGGCTGGATGAGGCTCAACACAGAGTAAGGAGAAGAATATCTCCTGCCTGCACCTAACCTGTGGCTGTTCCAGAGCAGGTTAGGATTGCGCTGTTAATGTCGCAGATAGTTTGGCCTTCAGCTTCCCTCAGCAACTCAGGGAGCACTCCTAACCTGGAGTTAGGCTGGCACAGTTAGGCCAGCAAAGTTTGGTCTGCACACGGGTCACCATAAAGTCTGTTTGGACCAGTCTCGGAGACAGAGAAGACAGCACACAGACGTGCGGCATCCTCCCTCAGGCCACACAGGGAAGGAATGTGAGCCCAATTCTACACATGTCTACTCAGAAGTAAGTCCCATTTTAGTTAATGGAGCTTTCTCCCAGGTAAGTGTGGATAGGATTGCAGCCTAAATCCCCCCCACCCCATGCATGTCCCCATTAGGGTCCCAGGTATGATTGCACCTATATGAAACCCTACAGGAGGCAGGAAGAAACTCGGGGGCCCGTGCCAGACATTATTCTGAGTGAAAAATGTCTGACATGGGAGGGGTTAAACATTCCTTTATCTCCACCACCACAATTTGTTTGTTGAAAATTGCAGCCTTTTCTGACTGTTTTTAATTGTCTAAACAGTGTGCCTTAGTTCCAAACATTTGCATGTAATGTATAGTTTATCTCCTGCAATTAGATGTTGGTGTTACGGACCTTGTGCTGTCAACAGATGTTTTGATAATCCTTCCGTACACAATGGTGGCAGCCCCTGTGCGATCATCACTTGGAGATGGTACGGCTAGCAACATGGGCTAGGAGTCGAGCAGTGCTCAGAACACAGCTACAACAATTGCAAACATGACGACTGTCACATCTGCAGTCTGCTCCCAATCATGCTAGTGTGAAAGACTTCCTAGAAAAGAATATAGCAAATGACTAATTGGTAGAGACACTGTTAAGTAAAAATATTCAGAAAACAGGATATTTACACGTATAGTGGAGACAGGTGGGGCAATAGTAATAGACGAACAGGAGAAGTCATTTAGATCACTGGCACAGGGAAGATCATGCATGTAAGAGTGTGATATTATGGCTACACACAGGATGTAAGATTTAACAGCAAAGAAAAAATGTTCCTTCTGTGAGCATATTAAGTAAAATAGTTCAGATCTGGCACTTACAGCATCAACGAACAAAGCAAGGCCTAATTCATTAGATAAATGAAGCAATTGTGTATTACCATTTCCTTTTGTATTTTTCACGTTATAAAATCCTTTCCAGGAGAACAAATTAAAAGACGGAATTAACATTTTTAAAAGTCAGGAGTAAATGCTATGCCGCACTGATTCTAGTCTCACAATCCTTTACCGTCGAGTATTAGGACTCCCCGCCCCTTCCTTTTCGCTTCAGTGCGTAAAAATTAATAACGTTTCCACAGGGGCTCATTTTTCTTGAAATGAGATTATTCAAGTACAGCCAGTCCAAAGAAATAAAAGCATTACTCAGGGTGATGAGGTTGTTAGCACGTCATCTAGATCTACCTTTATAGAAGGAGGGGGGTTGCTTCTGCAGTGTCCTGAAAGAAAAGTAAGCCTCCTATAAGACATTGATCATATTTCTGTATGTTTTGCTAATGTATATGGTTAAAAACGTGCCACATGGCTTTGACTCCTCAACCCTTTGGTTTCAAGGTGGTCTGCAGGGTAGAAGGTGTTGCCCACCACAGCCAAACAAGAAAAAGTTATTTCTCCTCTAATAGAGCAATCATATTAATTGCAATGAGCCATGCAGGAATGTCTTATAGTAAATAATTTTACAGCTCATCCCTAACTTAATGCTATTTTAAAATCTGTGTACACAATACTATTCATTTCTAACCTGAAAGTCCTCTTCGACAGATAAATTCCCCTTAAGCTAAAAAAAACGGAAGGGGGGAGAATGTAATAATTAGAATGAATTACCCATTATGCAAAGTGTCCTTTGCATTGCTGTGAAACTGCTAACTGTTGTGGGGGGGGGGGGAAGGTGGCGACACAACAGTCTTGGGTGTTTTGAATTCTCGGGCAGAGAGGAGCACAAGACAATAAAGAAAACCAGCCGTTCCTGTGAACATTTCGCTGACATGCCGTTTGCTTTCAAAAATGTAAATGATTACGCAGAAATGTACATCAAGTGCCACTATTTTACCACCCGCTTTAATCACCTGGGGTTCCTCCGAATGGTTTGGAATGTTGGTTGTTACAGATGAGATTTCTGTACTGCGATTAGGGATTCCGAACAAATGTGGTAAGCGAAGAAAGCGAGAGGGAGAAGGGGAGAGAAATGTAGCAATGGTTAAAGCAGAGTTTAATGACTCCAATCTCAGTCACTTTTTCATATGTATTGTATGTGCAAGTCCATAGTACAGCATAATGTGTCATAATTTGGCCTCCAATTCTGACAGCAGTGCCTGACTTGGGCATTAAATCATTGCCCCAAGGAATTCACATTCTGGCAATTCCTGATGGGTAGGGCTGTCATCTCCTCCCACACATTACCTATCACTTTTGACATGATTGAATCAAAATTAGTCAGTACATTTAGATGTAAATTAGAGACATCCAAGAATAATAATGAGCACAAAAATATAGCTCTGTGTAATTGACACCGCAACAGCTTACTACAGTCTTCCACAGTGTCCTGGAAATTATTAATACCATGATAACAAAAGTATTATATCAAAAAAAGCCAGGGAAAACTTTTTTTTTGGAGGGGCATATTTAACTAAGCCTCAAATCCCCAAAGAAGCTTTATAATGTTAGCTCCTCTTGCAATTATAATAACCAAATAGTAACCCAATTGTGTGTGCATGGTGGGGGTGGGTGGGCGAGAGGGAGACATAACTGCCCGTTTGTAACGTGCATAGGTGCACAGTGCGCTGCCTGGCAGATCTTTCTCATTCGCATTTTTGTCTGTAAACGCTTTGCGGCCTTTATCTCAGGAACCTGGGTTGAAAGTAATTATTACTTCTACTTTGCAGACCAAGAACTGAGGCTAAAGCCCTATTCACATGACTGCCCAGGGCATGGAGACTGCAGAAAAGATAGCCTGTGATGACTTTGGCCTGTCGCAAACCAGCATGGAAAGCCTGACGGGATGCGCTGCTCAGCATATTGGCATTTTCTGACACCTGATTTCAACTGCTCCAACACTCATATGTCAATCAAAAGCTTCTTGGCTCTCCTCCTACTGAGAATAGAACTGGTGCCCCCACACTGTACTGGACAATGCCACTTTGCTTATGTATGCTAATGATAAGACAGGCAGTATCCAATATTAATCCACACCTAGAAACCATTCTTAAGACATGCATCTAATTTGCCTGGTCAAGCATGCTCCGTGGTGATATGTACTAAACATGGCACTAAAAAGCTTGCTTCCTGTTTAAAATATGGGTCGGTCACTGATTCTCTGCCCCAGTTTCAATGAGGCCTTCTTTGGCCTTCTTTGTTCCACTGAAAGGGATGCTCCGTCATCAAAATGGTAATTTTACATCAAAGAAAAGAAAAAAGTCATATGAAACTACTCTGTCCGAGTTCATGAGGGATAGAAACTTCATCAAAGTACTCATGATTCTTCATATTCTTATTATTTTATTTTATTATTTAGTTAATTTATACCCCGCCTTTCTGCCCCATGGGCACACAAGGCGGCTTACAACAATTAAAATACAATATTGACATTAAAAACAGTAATTAAAAACAATTTTAAAATAATAAAAATCTAAAACAAACCCCGTGGATCATAATATAAAAAGAAAGCCAGCCAGCCTGTCAACAGTTGAAAGCTTGTTGAAATAAAAAGGTCTTCAGCCCCTGCCAAAATATTACCAAAGAGGGAGCAGTTCTCAATTCTAAGGGGAGGGTATTCCAAAGTTGGGGGGCCACCACCGAGAAGGCCCTGTTCCTGGCCGCCGTCCCTCTCACCTCTCCTGGTGGCGGCACAGTCAAAAGGGGCCCCCCAGATGATCTAAGAGTACGGGCAGGATTATATGGGAGGAGGCAGTCCCTCAAATACCCCAGACCTGAGCTGTACAGGGCTTTAAAAGTCAAAACTAGCACCTTGAATTGGGCCCAGAACAGAACTAGCAGCCAGTATAGTCATCGAAGCAACGGCTCGACATAGTCAAATTGATGTGCCCCAGCAACCACCTGAGCAGCCGCGTTCTGTACTAGTTGTAATTTCCGGACCGTCTTCAAAGGCAGCCCCACGTAGAGCGCATTGCAATAATCTAATCTAGATGTCACTAGGGCGTGGGTTACTGTGGCCAGGTCCGTGCAGCTCAGGTACGGTCGCAGCTGGCGAATCAGCCGAAGCTGAGCAAAGGCTCCCCTGGCCACCGCCGGCACCTGAGATTCCAGGTGCAGCTGTGGATCCAGGAGAACCCCCAAGCTGCGAACCTGCTCCTTCAGAGTGAGTGCAACCCCATTCAGAGCAAGGCAATAGTCCAATACCCGAGCTGTGGATTTCCGAACCAAGAGCACCTCTGTCTTATCCAGATTTAATTTCAGCTTGTTCGCCCACATCCAGCCCCCAACCGCCTCCAGACAGCAATCCAGGACCTCAACCGCCTCCTCAGAATCAGGGGGAAAGGAGAGATAAAGTTGGGTGTCATCAGCATATTGATGGCACCCCACCCCAAACCCCCAGATGACCTCTCCCAGCTGCTTCATGTAGATGTTAAATAGCATGGGGGATAAGATGGACCCTTGTGGCACCCCAAACCTAAGAGGTCGGGGTGCCGAACAAGCGTCCCCCAGCACCACCTTCTGGTATCTGTCAGCCAGGAAGGAGCAGAACCATTTCAAAACAGTGCCTCCAAGCACCAACCCGGCCAGCCGACCCAGAAGGACACCATGGTCGATGGTGTCAAAAGCCGCCGAGAGGTCCAGCAGGACTAACAGGGACGCGCTCCCCCTGTCCATTCCCCGGCAAAGGTCATCCACCAAGGCAGGCTCCGTCCCAAACCCCGGCCTGAAGCCAGATTGGAATGGGTCCAGATAATCCGCTTCCTCCAGTAGCCTCCGAAGCTAGGACGCCACCACCCGCTCAATCACCTTGCCCAGAAATGGGATATTCGAGACTGGCCGAGAGTTGTTTAAATTAGTGGGATCCAGGGAGGGTTTCTTCAGGAGGGGGTGAACCATCACCTGCTTCAAGGTAGGCGGGAGCACCCCCTCCCTCAGAGATGAGTTCACCACCCTCCCCGTCCGCTCGGCCAGCCCTTCCTGGGCAGCTCTAATTAGCCATGCTGGGCAAGGGCTGAGCGGGCAAGCAGCAGGTCTCACACTCCAGAGAATCCTGTCCACATCCTCAAGCTCTGCAAGCTGAAAAGAATCCCAAATAGTAGGATAGTGGGATAGACAGGTTCCCTGGGGACATCACTAGATATGCCCACAGCGGCATCCAAGTCATGCCAAATCTGATCGACCTCTGCAAAGTGTTTATTATCATATTATTGCATTAAGTATTCTCCATCCAAACCTCTTTGTCAATTTATTTTTTTCCCATTTCTTATCTCCTTTTGCATGGTTACAGCATCAACCCGCAAGTATTAAATATCATTTTTGGTAAAAATTTAGTCCTGTTCTATTGTTTGATTTGGAGAGCCCCAGAAATTTTGCAACCTAACAAGCAGCAGGAACTACCCACCTGTACCTAAGAAGAAATCTAATTAACAGTCAAGCCTGCCTTTTGTTACAAACATGAGCACAGACTAAAAGTGAAAGGGACTTATTCCCACCCCTGAAGAAACTGGTTCCAAAAAGGAATCATTGCACTGATTTCTACAGGATCATTGGCATATATGGTATTTAGAGCGCAATCCTAACTTGGAGATAGGCCAGCACAGTTAGGCATCTCGTTATTTCACCTGTCTCCCTTCCTTCTTATGAGTCGATTTCTCTTCTATCCTTTCTCATTGTGGCACTGCTACTCCTTTGGGCATTGCATAGCTTAGGCTTGGGTTGCCTGAGTGGTTTGCTATCATTACCACCTGTTAATGTTCTGATTGCGCTACAGATAACAGTTCAAAAACCATTAATCCCACAGGAGCACATCTGATACTGAGTTAGGCGATTGGTCCATCTAGCTCCGTATTATCAACAGAGTGGCAGTGATTTTTCTGGGTTCCAGAGAGGAATTTTTTCTCTGTGTTACCTAGAGATTAAACCTGGGCCCTTCAGCATACAACACAGGTGCTCTGTAACTGAGCTGCAACCCTTCTCATAAATGACTTTTGCATTTGTTGTTGTTGTTCAGTCGCTAAGCCGTGTCCGACTCTTCGCAACCCCATGGACCACAGCACACCAGGCCTCCCTGTCTTCCACTAGCTTCCTGAGTTCGCCCAATTTCATGTTCATCGCTTCGGTGACACTGTCTAACCATCTCATCCTCTGCCGCCCCCTTCTCCTTTTGCCTTCAATCTTTCCCAGCATGAGGGTCTTTTCTAAAGAGTCCTCTCTTCTCATGAGGTGGCCAAAGTACTTGAGCTTCAGCTTCAGGATTTGTCCTTCCAGGGAGCAATCAGGCTTGACTTCCTGGAGGATTGACCAATTGGATCATTGCAATCCGATTGGATTGCATTGGCCAGGAATAAAACCTGGGTCAACTGCTTGGAAGCTGCCAAGTTCACTATGAGCTATGTTCACCACCTTTGTTCCACGTAATGATTGCAGCATGGAGCCCTACTTTGCCACAAGGGCGCAGCTCCAGAACTCTCGGCGATTACATCATAATCATTGCTGAGCTTCAGAGTGCCAGGAAGGAAGCCTCATGGGACTCAGATTCTAGCCACACAGTTGCACAGCCGTGCAGCTTAGAGGGAGCAAATTCGCCACTGTACCACCAACGTTGCTACTCAAAGGCTGTGCTTTCTCTCATGGGTCCCAGGAGCTGCCCCAGATTAATAGCAGAGTAATGGCACTCCCTCAAACAGTGTGTTTGTGTTGCCTATGGACGGACCAAAGTCTGAGAGAAGTGAACACATAATGGGCCTTTTGAATTTGGCGGGATCATTTACATGCGTTATGGTGGCCCTCAGCAACCTGAATAAACCAATTCTGTGTCCCAAACTTTAAAAAGGCCTAAATCTCCTGAAATCACGCCAGGTTATCGGAGACTCCATGCGGAATCTCTCCTTAAAGTGTTTGATTAGCCTTTTGCCAGAAGGGAAAGGAAATTAGCTGGAACCATTTCTGTGTCAGTTGGCTGTGATGAAAAAACCCCATGCCAAAGACCGTTAATTGGTCCATGTACTTACCGTACTTTCATTCAACAGAGACATTAACGCTGCTCAAGGAGTGATTCAAGTATTTTATGAGAACACAGAGGTCGGAAAGTCAAAGAAGCAATTTCACAACCCTGACAAAAAGCCTTCCCTCAAAGTTTCTATTTCTGAAAATGTTTAGCTTTCCGAGCACAATCATTGGATATGCCCTGGAGACGTATATCCTGTTTTTTTGGAGTGGTTGGCAGGGCAGGCACGTCCCATTATCAGGGTGAGGTAGCCTACCTAAGGGCACAGGTCTGTGTGTGCATGTGGGGGGGATTCTCTTACTAAGGGACAGCAAATTGTCAGTTATTTAGCTTGTGATTATATTTTCATCCTCAGTGGGGGGGGGGAGGACCAGCCTTAGAGCAATTTGGTTTGGTCAAGTTGGACCTGGCACTTGGAGGGGGCTTGCAGTGTAGTGGCAGGCAGAGTGCCTACAGCTGCAGCTAGAACAGCACTCCATAGCTGCTGTTCCAGTATGGAATCTTTTATGCTGAGGTGCATGGTGAGAGTGCAGTGAGTGGAGCATTGTCCCTGGAGAGCCCTCCCTCCCACACACTCTTGGGTCTGATTGGCTTGAAATTGCCCTCTACCACCACCACCTGGAAGCAGTTGAAGTTGATGCCACTGCTGGGTGCTTCACCACTGCCATTTATTCTGGTGAGTAGGGGGCCCCAATGCCGATTCCAAGTAGAGGGGCCCACAGATTCTAAGGCCAGCCCTAGTGGGGGGGGGGGTGTCACCATTTGGATTTTCTGCTTCAGACCTCAATTGGTTCACCTCTTATCCTGGAGCAACTACAACTATTAGAAACAATAGTTCAATTGACAAACAAGGAAGGACATCCTGGTTTTTAGAGTTGTGACTTTTAACTGTTGCTCCGTCTGCAGAAATAAACAGGTATCATCATCTGTTAATGTCAGGTGGATTTGTTAAAGGGACAGAAACTGCTATAAGCATTAGTAACCCTATAACTGCACAGTGAACTACAGAACATTCTAATTTTAAAAAAGATGCAATTCAAACAAATTAACGAGACAGAATAAGTGGCGTTCCTGGGGGGGGGAGGGGAACACTAAGTGTTGCTAGCCTGAGCTTCTATATAATGAGGCCCCTCCCCCAGGCCTCCAGTCACTTGTAGCTCAGAGCAGTGGCTCAGAGTCTTTGTTCTTTGAGGCTCTGGAGGCAAGGGGAAGGGGTCAAGGTACACAGGAGCTCAGGCTCCTGCAGCACTTAGCATTCCACACACACACACACACCCATAGGAATGCCACTGGACAGAACAATTGGATTGCACTTATTTGGCTGCCGGGAGATTGGGATAGGCTTTGGCTGCTACAGAATCCTCACACTTGGGATAGCTCTTGTATCCTTAACAGTAGTATGAAAGAGGAAGTTCTGTCAGGAGCAGCTTTTCATCTCACTGCAGCATTGTGCTGGGAAAAAAGCACAACTTTTTTTTGGCAACTTTTACAGGCAGAGAAGACTCTTCAGAGATGGACCTGGCAAACCTAATGGTTGGGGAAATGGATGGTAGGCATCAGATTTTAATGGCATCACACATTTGTAGGCAAAGCGATTTTTGTTTTTCCAATGTGCCAGTTCAGGTAAACGTGTCTGGTACCAGAATCCACAGACATCAAAATCCAGGGACAGATCTGTCAATCCAAACTGGCAGTAGCATAGTAATTAAGTCATCTCCTCTTTCTTCTCAGAATTGAGGGCGCAATCCAAAGTGCCTGTTGGACCAACACATGTGCGTTGTGTTGAGCCAAGGCTGTTATGAATGTGCCATAAGGCACCTCTGCACCAGCCAAAGAGGCGCTGGACCAATGGGAGCACTTGTGTCAACCCAGGCATGCCTGTGGAGGCAGCCAGTAAGCTGCCTCTGCGCTGGCCAGCTTTAGCTAGCGCAGGGGCTTTTCTGTGCAGGGAGGAGGCAGGAGGAGGCAGAACAGGTGGGGGAGGGTGTTCCGGTAAGCAGGGTGGCCCAGGGAGGAGTATGGAGTCTGTATGTGGCCATTAAGCCACATCCAAACACCAGTCCCCAGGCCACACGGCCACTGCGGAAAGCTCTGACTTGCACCTGCCAAACTGCAGGTGCAGATCCAAGCAACCCTATTGGGCTGGCTGTGGCTGACCATGGGGCAAAGGCCATTTGTCTCTTTGTTCCATGCTAAGCTGCTGCTACCTCCAACTTGGGTTTGGATCCAGTGCAGGCTGGCTGGCCAGCCTGCTCCAGCCCAAGTTAGGATTGGGTTGTGAATCAGGTGATCAACAGCCAAACTGGGACATATCAGAATTTCTTCCGTTTGTTTGCTCTGAGCAATCAGGTGCAATCTGAAAGATTCTGAAGGAGCTGAAAGCTTTTGATACTTTTAACCATCATGAGGTTTGATACTTTTAACCATCATCATCAAGATTCCATTTTATCTAATCTCTCTAAAATCAAGAGCACCTGCAGACTTCCTGAACAGACAGCCTAAATCCTTAGTTGATTTCCCAATAGGACAAAGTTCCTGTGTCTTTAACAGCTGCATGAACTTGAAAAAGCATCACTGCAGAGTGTCTGCCAAAGGGATTCTTCTTTAGGTATAGGTTAAAGCAAGCATGCATTAAAAATAGGCTCCCAATTTCTGTTGTGCCCCAGTTTGGCTGTTGATCACCTAGAGGTACTCTTAAGAGCAAAGGGAGAAGCCCGCGTTACTTTTAATTTGTCCCTGGACCAAAAATAAAGTGTGCCTTCTCAGCTGTAGTTTAAGACCGACAATTTTGGCAATGGAGCATCCACAAGGCCTGTCCTAACACGAAACATGGTAAGATGGGCTGCTTCAGGTGGCAGCTTAGGGGGAAGTTCTTGGGAAAGCACAGCAACCCATCTAGTACATACACACCATGGAAGAGATCGGAAAACATGCTAAACTTTTCAACAATTTGAGTGCAATATGTGCACTTTTTTTTTTACAACTTGTAAACAATATGCCTTTCTCTGGAACTCTCTGTGATCAATATCCTGATATATTCATGGCTCCTGTGCTTTGTTTTGTTTTGTTTTGTTAATTAATCAGCTGAGAAAAAGTACAAATGACAACCATCCACGTCCATCTGAGACCTCAACAAATAATTAGAACGCACTTGTAAGTCATTCTGAGGAGCACCCCACTTGCTCAATTAGTCCTGTTCAAAATCATGACTGCGAGCACAATCCTAACCAATTTTTCAGCACCAGGGTAAGGGCAATGCAGCTCCAAGGTAAGGGAACAAACATTCCCTTACCTTGAGAAGGCCTCCATGACTACTACTTCATTGCAGGATGCAGCACATGGCCCATTGGCATAGCTATGTCAGTGCTGGAAAGTTGGTTAGGATTGCATCATGGTATACACAAGTGTGAATGGCACAAGAAACATGCTTATTAATAACAAGCACATGTACAAGTGCCTAAAAGGCCAAAACTGCCCAAGTCCCTGAATGATTCACATTATGGCTGACTGCTTAGTAATCAAGGAAATAAAATAACTTTGTTGTGGGCACAGCTCTCTCTCTCTCACATGATAGGGCTGGCGCTATCATGTGGCAGAATGGGGAAGCTGCCTCAGGCTACAGATTTGTGGGTTATAGAACACATTTTGGGTGAATAACAGCCCAATCATATCCTTCCCATATACCACTGGTGCAGCCACACCGAAAAGGGGCACACTGTATCCAGCGGGGACACAGTTTGGGAGGCTTTGGAGGCAAAAGGGATTTAAATCCCCATATCCCTCCATAAGCCTTCTACATCACAATGGGTCTCCTTGGACCTGTGCCAATGATTTTACTGGCACAAATCTAGGAAAAGAAAGAGTGCAGAGGGGGCTGCTGCCGGGGTTTGTAGGATCTAGAGTATGCCATTGCAGCCGGATCCCACAGCCTTCCTGCCCTATTCTTTCCCCCCTCCCTGCCTCCATTTTGCCCTCCCCCACCTCCTTTTCCCTCCCCATCTGGTTCACCTGCTGGAGCAGGTGGCCAGCACTTTAGTGACATATGCAGGAAAGCTCCAGCCTGTCCACCAGTGGTCTGGCAGCACATCTGTGTGCTGCTATAGTATGCTTTATGGCTGCTTTTCAATAGCCAGCACTGGCAAAATGCATGTTTCACAGGTGGGGCAGCAGCTGTCTCTATGATGGGAAATGGAGCAGTGAAGAAATAATCAGAACGCTTTGTCAGAGAATCACATGGATTTGTGTTCCTCAGCAGTTTGGAGGAGGACAGGGACACACCATGGAGATGTGTCAATTTTCCTTTCATCTGATGCTCTAACCAACCCTGAATCATAGGACTTGAATTTGAGAGAGAAATAAAGGCATTAAATATTGCTTCATACGAATTGAACCCAGTAAATATTCTGTAACTATCTAATGCTGCTGAATAATTGCTGAAAGTAAGCAGATCTGAACTGGATTAGCAACCACTAGGAGTAGATGGTAATAGCAGGAAAATTTTGTTTGTTTAATTTTGTTATAATTGCCTTGTAAGATGTAAGGATTTAAGAAATAGCATCCTAAGAAATTGGATTGTTTTATTCCACATTCTATTAAAATAGCCTCTCACTTCAGTTGGATGTACAGCAATGTAGCATAAAGGTATGCCTTAAATCCATAATAGCTCTATGGGGTGGGGAAAGCTGGTAACCCTAACATTGTAAAAATCAATTAAGTAATCCGCTCTCTTTAGCTTATCACTGATTGGCAATGATAGCCTGATGCATGAGTGTATAACAGAGCACACTCAAAATATCTCCTTTCATTGTTGTAGGAGGTTTTAGGGGCTTATGATATATTTGACAAGAGAGGTTCAGACAAAAATATGCAACTTTTGTTAGTATGACTGCTGGTACATTGTATCAGTGACTGCTCTAACTAGGACAAGGTGAATACCTGCCTCCAGCTCTATACAGGCAGGATGTATGTTTATTTTTTACCCTGGTGAACAGAAGTTCGTAACCAAAATATCTATACATTTTTGTAACTAGGGCATCCATCTGCATAGACAGCCAGATATCAGATCTTTCCAGCCAATTTGATTTGTTTTGACATAATGAATGAGGGTCCAATGAAATAAAGTGTCTTTGAAGGTTTAGATCTTTACCTTATTCTGCATCTCTGTCTCTGTGCGTGCGTGTGTGTCATACCCCCATATCAGTATATTTTCACTTCAGTAGGTAGGATGTTTTTTTCCTATACTCTGGACTATTTGCGCGTAATTGCCTACCCTGTAGCTCAAATACAAATGTGAGCTGCAAACAGCTGACTCGCATCAGGGATTTACACATTGGTTATTTACTCCAGGCATTTTCACAGTATTAGCATCCCAGGTTAGGTACGTCAGTTTTGTAACCACTTCACAGGGTGGAAAGGTGAACCCAGGAAATAAAAAGGAGAGGAAAACCCCAAGGGCAAAAAAAGAGCAACTGCGATGATTGTACAAAAAGAGGACCCCTCTATCTATAAGCAGAGATTTAAAACGCAATGGCCGTTCAATGACTATAACAGGATACAAGAACTCTCTATAATCAAAAGGGAACAGCACTGTATAGGAAGAAGAGCATTTTGAGTATGATGACTGACGGCTACAAAGTGACCATTCATACCTTCAGGCTGTAAGCTTTTATTATTATTTTTTTCTTCTTCTCACTACCTTACGTTGCCCTTTTCATGCAGCAAAAGTTAATAGAGTGAAAGCACATAGGCCCAGGAACAGGATCACACCAATAAGCCCTACCCATGAGCCCATTTATTTATTTATTTTCCCATCTTATATTGCCCTTCGTCCAAGGAGCTCAAGATGGTTTATGTGGTTCCTTCCTTTTGTCCTCCCAATAACCTTGTGAGGTAGATGAGGCTGAGAAACAGTGACTTGCCCAAGGTCTCCCAGGAAGCTTCATAGCTGAGGGGATTTGAACCTGGATTTTCCAGATCTAACACCCAAACCATGACACCATTCTGGCTCTCATGTAGCCCATACTCAGTCCCTGTGTGTGAACAAACCGCACAAGGAAAGGGCATGGTCTGAGAGCACATGACGCAGCCTATTTGCTGAAGCGAAGGAGGATCTGGGTCTAGTCAGTTCTTGGATGAGAAAGCAGCTGGGAACTGAGTAGGTCAGGAGCAACCTGCTCCCCACTTCACTCACTACAAACAGTTCCTGACTCACTTTGGGTGCGCAAAGGTGAAGAAAGAAGCAGGTGGGGGGAAGAGAAGAGAGCAGCGCAACAGATTTAGATGGGAAACAGTGAAAGAAAAATGGGGGAGGGAAAGAGAGATGGTCTCTCTCAGGCACCAAAGGGTCACCAACTCTGACTGAGGGCGCAATCCTAACCTGGAGTTAGGCTGGCAGTTAGGCCAGCGAAGTTTGCCCAACACAAGGGCCACTATAAAGCGCATTTGGATCACTCTCAGAGTCAGGGAGGATGGCACATGTCTGTGTGCTGGTCTCTCTGGCTCCAAAAGTGGTCCAAACATAGTTTATGGTGGCCCTTGTGCTGGCCAAACATTTCCTGGCCTAACTCCAGGTTAGCAGTGCGCTCTAAAGCTGTTCCTGGATTTTTATGGAAATTCCTGGAGCCCCTGTTAAATCTCCAGGATTGCTTTCAGTGGTTTCCTGGAGTCTGATGCTGATTCCTGCAGACTCCAGGAAGTTCTGGAAGATTGGCAACCCTAGGGACACCCGCCCAAGGCACATAGGCAGCATCAGTGCAAAAAGACAGGAGGTGGGTAGAGACAAAGAGATGCACAACCTGAAGAGTTTGCATGAGAGGTCAAGATGGGAGAGGTTCGGAAAAAAGGGAAGTCTACTACTTGGCAGCTGAAAGGGGGGATTTCCCATTGCATTGCTTGCAATGGAGTGTACCAACAACCAATCTGAATGCAGGCTTCGTTTAGACAGCTACATTTCTGGGAGAGTCTCTGTCCTGGAATAGTGATGAAAAAGCGGTAGAGGGTTTCACTGGCTTCCAACACAAGTCTGAATTCTCATTCCTGTGAGAATGTAGGAAGCACAAGAGTCTCCAACTGCATTTCCTGGGTAACAACAACCAGAGCAGTGTGGTGTGTGTTTCAGTTTTTTTTCTGAAAGTATGAGCAAGACTATCAGCTGTTCACCTGAACAGCTGTTGGACTATCAGCCAAGTTTTTGCAGCACCCCTGTGCTTTTAACAGCTGGATGCTAAGTAAAGATTCAGCAAATGAAGGTTTCCTGTCATGGTGCCATGTGAAACTTTTATGATTTTACAGCATGTCTGAGTCATGCAAGGTGTCCCACATACAAAAAACCTTCCAAAAATTGCCAAAAACCCAACAAAAATCTAGTGTCACCAGGAAAAGCTAGGGCTTCAAGCCACCCTTCTAAGCTGTTTGAATCTCCCAACAGCTATAACACACAGAATTTTTTTTGTTTTTTAAAAAATTATTAGCAAAATCATAAATTGTCTCGCTCAAGTAAATGTTTTCTTGAAGTAAGAGTCTTGGGTGCCCTCTTTGCCCAACCCAGTTTAACTGGACTAACTGCACACACTTTTAGGGCACAATCCTAATCCCAGGCTGGAATAGGCAGGCCAACACCCCTGCCCCATATCCAGCCCAGGACTTGGAGGTGCTCCCGCACTACCCAGGGAAAGAAGAAAATATTCCCCTTCCCCCAGGTAATGTGCAGCGGCCAAGATGGGGCTATTCGCCCGTTCCCCACCTCCCCCCCCCACTCCATCCTGCCCTGTTCTGCCTCCCATCACCCTCCCGGTGCTGGCCTAGCAAGGCCAGCCTTAACTTCAGACCTCCTGGGCCCAGAGATGGGGCAGGGAGTCCAGCACATATCTGTGCGCTGGCCTATCTCCTCCAAGACTGGCACAAAAGCGCTTTACAGCGTAAGGCAGTCAGTCAGAGGCTGGCACAAAGGACTTGTGCCGGCCTAAATGTAACTCTGTTGTTTGATATGGAGCTTCTGGCCTTGAGCAGCAACCTGTCCTAAGTCTGGCTCACCCTTACTGGATCAGAATAGAGGCTGCTCATTTCCTAAAGCTGTTGAGCTCTTTGCAATGCCTTTTGCTCAACTGAGCCTTGCTTCAAATTCTTTGATTTAAAGGGCAGCACCATTGAATCACCAACTGGATTTGCAGCTGGTAACTCCTAGGTTGATTGGAGTTATGCAATGCAAATGGTTTTAAATTGTCATTTTTGGAATAGCATTGTTTCTCGGGGGTGTTTTGCCTCATCTCGACGCAAACCCTAAGTCGAATTATTTGGCTAGTGTCATTCTGTGGAGATCTGTCACTATGTTAGCACTCAGATGTGATATATTTCGGGGGGAAGTGTCACCGCACTTCCAGTCTGCAGGCTCTTTCCAGGAGAAGCATAATGAAGCTCAAACATGGGAGCTTTTACATTACATTGAGCCGTGTAGGAGGCAATTACCTGGAGATTGGATGGTCAATATTACCACTTATTACACTGAAGAGCCTATAAATACATCAACACAAGCAATAATGATGATTGACAGAATGAGGATATAGTATGAATCCCCTACAAATTATTATTTTTTTACATTGAATTATTGGAAACTCTCTCTTCTAACAGTTTATTCGTGTATGTGTATATGGTTGTACAGCTAATGATAACCTCAATATTACAAAAATATACCATTCAGGGAAAGAGCAAGATTTCTACACTGCCTGTTCCCCTAAATGATTATTTAGTGGAAATGTATTTAGCCCAATTTTAACAGTTTCTTTGTCATCCTCGAATGTGTTTCTTTAATTTGGTTATTACCTACATCCCCAGAACCCTCTATCAATGAATCATTTCTGGATGTCCACAATTCCATTACTTCTCTTTTAGCTGCTGTTGGCAGGAGTGTACTATCATTTTTACATCTATTTTTCTACCACAATCCAGGGACGTGCAGTGTGGGGGTGGCAGGTGAGGCCGAACTGCCCAACTGATATATTCCGGAAATTACCGCAGCCCAACCCAGGGGGCAGAACACCATCGCCAGGTTATAGGCTGCAGTGATTTTTTGAAGGACACCAGTAGGATGGTCTGCGTCACCTGCTGCCCCGCCCCGTACGTCCCTGCCACAACCATCGAACAGTCGAAGCAGAATTGACTTTCAGTTTCACCAAAGGCAATGTCCTTTATATTGTCTGGACAATTTGTATTCAGTATTTATGGGTCATATCCTAGTTGCAACATCTTCTCTGCCCCTCTTTATCACAGAAGCTCTGCAAGTCCCCTGAAGAGCGGCTTCTGAGGGGTGGGGCACCCATTAGAAGCAGGGGTATTCTGCATCTCAGAAACAGCGTGGGATGCAGCACACAAAGGGCTGTGATGAGAGAGGGAAATTGTCAAAAAAAATCTGCAGAAGGACATTTCCGTGAATCCCCATGCCACGAATGAAGCTTGCCTCCACATGGTTTTCCCTTCTTCCCACAGCATAGCATCCCACACCATTCCTGTTAATACTGAATTTAAAGAATAAACAAAGGTCTGAATTTGGAGTACTCAGGGCTCAGTTAGATTCAATGGGGGACGGATGCCTGGTTCAGTCAGAACTTTTGCGGCCTCTGGCTTGTGGATCTGAGGCCTCTGCCAGTGGTGTCCTCTAAATGATTTAATAACAGGTACTCACTTTTGATTGGCACGTGTCGGGACCCGCCCACCGGAAGTGATGTCATAAGCCAGAAGTGATGTCGTGGCAGGACGTGACATGAAAAAAGCCCTTTTTGAGGCCTCAGATGACTTTAAACTGACCCAACAGTTGCAACAGTATTCCACAGCACCCCCAGAACATGTTAAGGAGGCCTGGCATCATGTTAAAACCCCAGAGCAACTCATTTTTCAGTGGCAAGGAAAGGAAAGGCTCCGCTCGCTGCCATCCTGCCTGCCTGGCTCTGAGAATGTGCAGGCAACTCAAACGTGCAGGAAATTCAAACGTTGCAGAGGGCGGAGTCAACGAGTGGGCGGGTGAATGGGCGGGGCCAGCTGTAATCCTAAAAACCGGTACTCTCGTACCCCCGCGTACCCCCTGCATGACATCACTGGCCTCTGCCCATCAGCTCTGCTGCAAACAGCCATGTTACTGGTCAGGCCATTTGCTCTCCAGACAGGTGCTCAGCACTAAGCAGATGTGTATGAATGTACATCTCCTGCCCACTTTGAGATAAAAGACATCAATACTGAGTATGTAACAGCACAGAATTGGGGGAGGTGAAATCATGTCCTATAGCCTGAAGTATCCTTATCCCAGCTTTAGATCGGAATCGAGCCCTATTAAGTAGGCTAGAACAGTGGTTCCCAACCTGTTCACGTGCCAATTTCTGGTGGGTTGCAAAGCATCTAGGGCAGCCATACTGAAAATATGAGATGTTTGGGATGCTGGAAAAGGTTGTGTGGTTGTTTTGCTTGTGTCAAGGTTGTAAATAGGCTTTTTTTTCTTTTTCATTCACTTTGCCATTGGAAAATGAGTGAGAAATAACCCAACTTATTGCTGCATACTCATGAAATCAGCAGGTTCTGGCATTATGACAACGACACTTCCAGCCATGACATCACCTCTGGTGGGTCCCAGACAGATTGTAATTCTAAAAACTGGGTCCCGAGGCTAAAAGCTTTGAGAACCACTGGGCTAGAATGCTCAAGATATCCCTGATTAGGGCAGGAAACACAATTAGGGCAGGAAACTCCCACCCCATTCTTGTGGGTCTTCCAACCAAGAGTAGTTTTTGAGAGGACTGGGAGGAAGGAGGATTGAATAAGGTAAGTGACATGAGCACCATTGCATTCATGCTACTTAGGGTTCAACCCAATGACTAACCATGCGTTTCCACCAACACGGAATGAACTCCCACTTCTACTAATCAATTTTGTGTGCTATTCAGAAAGGAATGAGTAATACTGTGCACCTGTTTGCTGCTGATTGGTTCACAAGATGATAGATACGTAACATTTCAACACACGCATGTTGTGGTTAATGAGTTGACCAGTGAATGTGCATTAAATTATTCTACACATTCACATTAAAGCATGGAGAATGTGCACAGAATGACAACATTTATAGGGGCTTTTGTACATTGTCAAGTCAATGTGAATAATTACCAATGGATGTTGGAGAATACAAGCGGATCAAAGACATTTCATACACTGCCCAGGCAACATTCATGCCTCCCTTGGCAAGAATACATACACTGATTGGCCAGTGTGCACACTACCTGCTCTTCATTTTGTAACTGTATATGTGTTCCAGCACTACTTGGAAGATTACACATGTTAGCTACATATATTTTTGTGCCATCCTGGGGCAGAAGATTTAGCCGAGAGGGTTAATGCCTCCGTTTGCCCGAAGATACAGCTGAAGATCTCAAGGTCGTGAGCTCGGGACTGCCGGAAGTCTCTGTGAGCGGCAGACCTTGCAACTGCGGCTGATTAGAAGCTGAGCGTCAGCTGCCTCGTGGGAGGAGGAGTGTGCTGAAAGTCAGCTGCGTCTCTGGTGAGAGCAGGGAAGCATCAGCCAGCAGAAGACAGACGGGTGGCTAAGGAAAGAAGGCTAAATCCAGAAAGGAAGATCTGAATGTGTGTAGTTCTTGAAAGATAGAACATTCTGTAAATTGTAAAAACCTTCGGGTTTATGAATAAAGTCTGCTCATGTAAACCGCCTTGAGTTACAGTCACTAGAGAAATCTAGTGATCTTAAGAAAGGCGGTATATAAATACATGTATTATTATTATTATTATTATTATTATTATTATTATTATTATTATTAAAATGCTCTGTTTGCACTTTCCATTTATGTACAATCTCCAAGCCTTCATGTGAATATGAAGAATTGTTAGTGATCCTACATAAATTAAATTCCCACATTAAAAAAACTACATGGTCTTATAAGGGGATATATTTAGGGTTACCAGATCCTAACAGGGACAGTGTGCCTATATCTTTAAACATTAAATAGAAGAGGGAATTTTGATAGGTGCAGCTTTTGAAACCCTTCCATGATGAGCTGCACTTTCCCAAATTCCCTCTTCTATGCAGTACAATGGTTAAAGGTATAGGCATCCTAGCCCAGTTTGTATCTGATAACCCTAGATATAATTTGTATCTTCAACAAGTTGTCTTTTTTTCACATTAGCCTGTGACATATACACTCAGGCCAAGTAGAGGAAGAGAATCATAGAATCGGAAGTGACCTACAAGGTAATCTAGTCCAACCCCCTTCCTGTAGAAGGAAATTCTCCTAGAGCATCTCCAGCAGGTGCCTGTCAAGCCTCTGTTTGAAGGACTCCAGTGAGGAAGAATCTACCACCTCCCTTGGGAATCTATTCCACTGTCAAACCACCGTTATCATCAAGAAATTTTTCCTGATATCCAACCGGAATCTCCAGAAGTGTTATGCAAGATGAGCATAAACACTACATATATTCTGTAACACAGTAAAACATCACAAAAATAAAAGCTCAACCATTGGAAAATGTTGCCTGAAATAAATTTTCAACTTAACTTTTCTGCAATGTCTTTTATTCTGTATCTAAAGATCAAAAAGAAATTGTGGGGATATGTATTAGGTCCCTTATATTACTCCCCCTGGAACTTTGGACATTGGATTACTTTCCAAAAAGGCACTTCCAATTTTTCACATGGTGCTGAATATTTTACCACTCTGGTTGTTTTTGACATAAAATGCCATTCACATAAGTGCGATCATTAAGTACATATTATGCACAAATATGCATCCCGTTCATTTTAAAATGAGAAAGCGAAACATTCATACCCAGGCCAGATTTAGCAAAGTTCAGCAAGATGAACGATTGGTGGGTGGCCTCTTAGGGGACAGCAATAATATGAACCTACATATGCTTGCGAAAGACTCATTTCAGGATGCAAGAATACAAATCCCAGGCATCAGATTGCAATTACCACACTGCCACCTGGTGGGGAAGGGGGTGAGGAAGCAGTTAACGAAGGAGGCCTTGTTGACCAGAGGATCAAACTTACCATCTGCCTTCAAGGTATCCCACTGAGCGTCTTTGTGTGTGCACTTAGTATTTGCCACAAATTTATCAGTACTGCTGAGGTACTATTGCTCATTTCTAGTGAGTTAATATGGTTAATATTTCTGTAGCAACTACGAGTTCCAGATAAAGAGTAGAATCTCACTGAATGGGTAAAACTACTTTCCAATGCGGTTACTTATATACACCAAGTAAATACACACACACACACACACACACACACATGTATGTATGTATGTATGTATGTATGTATATTTATACACATATATGTGTGTGTGTGTATAAATACACTTATATATACACATATACTGTATATTTAAATTGTACTGTTGGTTTTAATTGTTTTATTGTATTGTTTTTTATATTGTTTTTGAAGTGTTTTTAATGTTAGTTTTTATATTTTGTAAAGCCGCCTTGACAGTGCCTTTAGGCAAATAAGGCGGGGTATAAATCTAATAAATAAAAATAAATAAATAAATATATACCTAATAGTAGGTAAGCACTGCCAGAACAGCATAAGAAGCTTTGGGCACAATCCTTACTTTCATAAGAGCAGGCAGGTCAGCAGGCCTGCGCTGCATCCTAACGCAAGTTAGGACTGCACTGGAGCTCTCCACAGGACAATGGGATTGTTTCCCCTTGCCCCAGGGTAAGCCCCAGTCGGGCTGCTGGGGCTCTGTGGATCTGCTTCTGCTGCTTAGCAGGCGCAAGTCCAAGAGCCCTGCCATGTGGCCTGGGACAGGGGTAAGGCCCATTAGGCCAGATCATGGCTCCACACCCTCCCCGGGTTGCCCCACCCAGGGGGCTGCCCTCCCTCCACCCTTCCTGCCTTCCCACACCCCAAAATGGCCCCATGCTGGCTGAACTTGGCCAGCGCGGGACCAACTTACCTCATGGTCCTACCAGCATTGCTGGGCCAACACTGCTCTCCGGGTTGGCCCAGCAATTCGTGCGCTGGTGTGAACATGCCTTATGGCACATTTGCGACAGCACTGAACAGACACAGACAACAAGCATTGGCCCAACAGGGCCTTTGGATTGTGCTGTTAATTTCTTACCTAATAGGTCTGCGACAGGGTTGGCAGCAAAATCAACAGGACAAAGCAACAAATATCAAGATGTAGGCAATGAGGCCTTCAGGTACAGGTAGACGTTCCGCCAACAGCACAACAGTACAGACCTTCATGAGAACGCCATTTCTGAAAATTCACCTAATGTGTTTCTAATCTTAGTCTTTAGGATTTCTAAGCGTAGCTGTGCAGTCCCTCACATTCCGGGAATCCTGGAAATGGCATTCCCATTTACTTTCCTAGGGACAGGTATGAATGGATGCATTTGTTCATGTACGACGGCTCCCTGCACTAAAATGGATGTGAAAGAAAGCCTGCAGAGGAAAGGAACAGTGCTTGCATGTGCTGAAAATGAATGCTTAGAATCCCCAAACTTAATACAATTTGGGTTATCTAAGGCCAACAATCCCCAAAGCAGCTAATAGTCATGTTTCAGATGTCTAATCTGGAACACCTGAAAAGGATCTGATTCTCAAGAAGGAAAATATGAAACTTAATGGAAAGTTGAAGGCTTCAGGATATCACCGGCTGGTAAATAACCCAAACCTTCGAGCAAGCAACCAGCTAGATACATTGGCCTACACACAAACAGTTCAGTGCACGTGATTGATTTTGGTTGTTTTAAGATCAAAACTAAAGCAGAGGTGTTGATTAGGCCAAAGTGAAGCTTTCTTGTTCTGGCGGGATGCCCTCCAAAGGAGCTCTTGTATCTGAAGGAATACCGAAGCAGGGCCAAGAGACTTGGAAAAGATGGTGTCCTTTCTCCTGTGTTAATATTTCATCAGACATTTGACTTCCTGGATTACAAATTAACAGTAATTGGACCCCAAAAGGTTTTCCTTTTTCTAATAGGTTTTTTTTCCTCCTCTCTATTAGAACATGTCACTAAATTAGTTTTACTGCTTTGAATAGAAAATCATTTGTTTTCTTTTGCAATACAGGTAAAATACAATGTAAAATGAATCTCTGTGCCTTCTTTCCATTGTTTCCTTTTTTTAATCACTGATGTGCCTGGAATGGCCACATGGACAGATGTAAATTGATGGAGCATTGTTTGGGGCTAGTCGAATCAGGTTCCTCTTTCTTCTTTCATTTGAGCTTCAGTGGTGGTCATCAGTACCTTAAGGTCAAGTCATCTGCCTTGGGATCAAGACGGAAAGGGAGGACGATGACCCAGTAATGAAACTGCAGCTGCCACTTCCCAAGAAGGTTCCATATGCAGGGGGCGGGGGGGGGGGGCTTACATATACCGGCTGCAGCTCCACAGCCTTAGAATAGAGCTGTAGGCTCTGCACAAGGAGGATGAAGGATGGGGGGGGCATTCCTCCTCGTGCCAAGGCTGTAGCTATGCCGTTGCTTCTTGTAAAGTGGCTGACAGAGAAAATGCTGAAAGTCTCTCCCAGCATTCCCTCTATTGATGAAGCTGGAGATAAGATGATGAGGGGAGTGTGCTATTGTGGAGGTGCATAGTGGTGAGCATGGGTGGGTGGCAGAATTTAGGGTGGGCAGAAGGGAGGTGTGGCCTTGAGGTGAAACTGTTGCCCCGCCCAAAGAAGCTAAGTGGACCATCCAAACCTCCGCCCCCAGGCTGCATGGGCCCAATTTGGGCCATGTGGCATCCTTGGCTCTGTGCCTGCTATATAGCAGGCTATACAGCAGGTGCAGATCCGAGGAGCACAGAGGGGAGGCTGGAGCCTCCCCTGGGGCCAGGGCGCGAACGTGCCCTTGCCCCAGGGAGGCTCCTGAGCGCTCCCACGCTGCACTGGATACAGCACAGGCCCGCCAGCCTCACTGTTTCAACACAGCTTAGTATTGTGCTCCCACTCATTGTGAGAGTCAGTGAGAAAGTCAGTATATAAATACTGTATTATTAATACAAATACAAATAATGATGATAATGATAATGATTTGGATTTGGATCGCCTGGGACAATCCCTGCATGTATGCTAGTGCATTCAGTAAAGTTTCTCTTGAAACTTCTTATGCATTTGTCTAAAATAAGATTTGGTCATGAATTCTAAAAAGGAAATATGAACACCCCTTTTCCGTAAAGGCCTTGGAGTTTCCTGCATTTCATTGTCTGGGCTTTGAACTGGTGCGTTATAAAGTTGCTTTCAGCAGTCTGGTGTCGTACATATTTTTGAACGCAAAATGTTCCATACTTTGTACATGGGAGAAGCGGTATGGGGCCCAACCGCATATATACAGTACATAAGATCCAAGACCCATGATACGCAGGTTGTGTTAGCAGTCCAGCATAGCCCTTTAGCAATGGTGAGAGCGCAACTATAAAGGGAGATTATGGTTGGTGGGGTATGCTTCCCAGCACCTTTCTCCAGGCTATGTGCGGCAACATCTGAAGGAGAGTATGCATGGTTTTTATCAATGTTTTGCTCTCTCTCTCTCTCTCTCTCTCTCTCTCTCTCTCTCTCTCTCTCTCT
>JAJKFI010000006.1:11813527-11828733 GCA_029204185.1 Lerista edwardsae | reverse complement strand
TGATGATGATGATGATGATGATGATGATGATGATGATGATGATGATGTCCTTCCCAAGGACCTGGGATCCCTGGTTTTTATCCTATTGTGATATTATAAATAATGTCATAAAATGTAAGCCGTTTCCAGTTAAATCTGCTTTTTGCAGTTGATTGTGTGTTAATTTCTGAGATCCCTATGCTGTTAAAAGTGATGCTGATGTGAAAAGTGCCTCTTTGCCCAGTTAGCAGGGGCATTCTGACTTTCATACCTGCTGTAGCCTCCAACACAAGCTTAGTATGTGCTTATGTGTGTTAAATATGCACACCTGAGACAAACCAAGTTTACATGTATCATGTGAATGTCCCTATTAATCCCTGCACAGTGTCTTTTCTAGTGGCTGTTGCTGGTGGTGTTCTGCATTTTTTTTTAGGCCATGAGCCCTTTTGGGACAGGGAGCCATTTCACTTTATTGTTATTATATAGCTGTAAACCACTGTGAACTTTGTGTTGAAAAGCGGTATATAAATACTGTTGATTGATTGATTGGACCGCTTTGAGAAAAGAAATAACCCCCAGTTCTGAGCATGTAAAAAGCAATGGTCTATTTTGCGTTTTGTTATTGTGTTTTCCCAGGCAAATTTGTATTTGACAGCCAGATGTCCTTTAAAACAGATCCATACCTCTTCAAATAACCCCGATCATTTTTCCCGCAATCTCCCCCTCTCTCTCCTTCTTTCCCCTCAATCTTCCTCTGTCTCCCTTTTTAATGCCCACATCTCCACTATCAGGAACAAATATGATTCCTGATTGAACATCACTTTATTTGCCAGTTCTGTGGTCTTTTCTTATCTTGTTCCACACTTCTCAGGCTTTGTGGTTAAATTATGTATTAAGGTCAATGTCAAAACACGGAAGATCTGTAATCTACAGGGAGCTCCCTTTTATTCGTTATTACAGTGAAGGCTGTACGCAACTGTCAGGGAGCTTGGGATGTGCTCAGCATGGAGGCTTGCTACACAGCAGGGCTCTACAAAGCCTCTCTCCTTGTTCTCCCAGGACGAACCCTTGATAGATTTACCCAGATAACCCATCTCACTTTAAAGCTCTCTTGTCTCTGCTTCAATCTGAAAGCTGTCAAGTGCACCTATATAGTAATGTCATAAATCAAACGTAAAATGTGTACACTGGAGACATTGCGAGTGTCATGTATTCACTTGTACTTTGAGATTTTCTAAAGTAAAATGGTGTCAGAAGAAAGAAGGCTGGGAGGGATGGAGAGGTTTTTCTTTCCCCTTTAAAAACACCAGACTATTTGAAAAGGTTCACTGTAAACTTTTTTTATTTAGGGGGGGGAACTTTTGTAGCTACACATTTTTGTTTGTCCTAAATTAATCAGGGACAGCTATTTAGTAAACAAGAGCGAGAGAGAAAACTGAAAGAGAGAGTTTGCAAGATATTTATCTTTCAGCAATGTGATTTAATGCAAGACTCCGTATTGATTTTGTTTCTTTGGTTTTCTTCCTGACAAGCATTTGTCAACATGGATTTGTATTAGTTCCCAGGTTTGTTTATTAAAGACGCATCATTCTCCTAAAAACAAAGAGGGTGCCTAAAACAAGACACCAGACAAGGCAAGACAGAAGAGAAGTCCTCGTTATGGAACGTGCTTAAGTTTTTCCTTAGCCACAAATAAAGGGAACTTTCAATTTGTATTGCAAAAAATATGTGCTCACTGTTTCCTAGCGTTGCATCTGCAATACTGAAACCTTGTCTAGCCACACAGCCTAGAGCAAAGCTGTTTGTGATGCTGCCTTTCAGACTTCCTTGACTAAGCATTCAAGTTGCAATCCTAGACATACTTCCACTAGTGCCCTTACTTCTGAGTAGACATGCATAGGATTGCTAAAAACCAGTATTGAGAAAATCTCATGTTCTGGAAGCTTTCCAAAATTCACATTAAGTGGAAGGGGGGTTCTCTTCATGGTCTGAGTGCTACTAAAGGATGTGGTCCAACTAATGTTATACCAGGATGTGTTTGAAAAAGATGCTATTTTTCTGCAGATTTAATTATTTGAAAGGTAGAAAGTGTTGTTATGTACTTTTATTCTAAGTTCTCATTCCAAGTTCTCACTTTTATTAATTTTAATTGCTTTAAAATTTTAAATAGGTAAAATAGATAGGTGATATAGGTAATATAGATACAGATGCAGATGCAGCCACAACACTTTTCTATTTGGAAAAGTGTCAGATGCAATCCTAACAATTTTTCAGCACTGACATCAGAGGCATAGCTAAAGAAGAGTAGGGGATGCAATTGCACTGGGCAACAGGTTTTGGAGGTTAGGAGGTTAGGTTAGGAGGGCAACAGGTTAGGAGGGCAACAAGCTGAGCTTGACACTAGTGGCCAAAATTGTGAAAAGCTTGATAAGTACAAATAATACCATCACATTATATATCATTGGAAAGGTAATTTAATGCTGAATGCAACGAAACAAACAGTGTAGGAATATCTGCATTCTATCAAACATTACGGCAAAAAAATCAAGAAAATGCAAATACAACTATGATGTCACTTCCTGTTGTGACATCACTTCCAGGGCATCATTTTGCTCACTGCACCAGGCTACACTTCCATTAGCTATACCAGTGAGTGACATAACTGTGCCAATGGTGTGTGTGCCCCATCCTGCAATTAAGGCCTCCTCAAGGTAAGGTAATATTTGTTCCCTTACCTCAGAGCTGCATCACAGAGCCCTTACCCCAGTGCTGGAAAGTTGATTAGGATTGCTCCATTATTTTAACTTCTGGAAAGTATCTTCAACACAAAAATTCGGTGTTTTGTGGTTTTTATTCAGATATGTTAACACCAACATGGTGATGTTTTTATGTATTTTTCACACACACACACACACACACACACACACACACACACACACACACCCCTAGTTGTCACCCACCTGACACTAGTTCTGAAATAGTGGTTCCAATGATTCTTAAATTGCAACTGATTTTGGCTGGATTGCGCCCAATATTGGTCGAAGAAGGTATTTTCACATATTCAGCTATGAGTAATGTGCAGACATGTGTGAATCAGTCCACACTTATAGTAAAGGCAGAAAAAACTAATCGCCATTTGAATTATTATTCCCAGAAAATGAAAACATTCTTCAAGGTGTCCTTTAATACCTCCAGGAGTGCTCAGTATTCCAACGAGACACTACATCTGACCCTATGTATATATTTACTAGGAAGACCCAGGGCACAATCCAAAGCAGCGCTGGACTGGCGAGGCTGACAGGCCAACACCATATCCGACATTGCTTAGGAGAGGCTGGAGCCTCCCCGCGGCAAGGGAGCATGCGCTCCCTTACCCTAGGGGAGGCTGGAGCCTCCCCTATGCACTCCTCGGATCTGCGCCTGCTATCCAAGGAGATCACGTAGTTAAATTAATTCTAATTTTAATGTAATTTTAATGGGTTTTTAAATTTTTTGTAAACCACTTTGAATGTTAGAAAAGCGGTATATAAATCTAATCAATAAATATCAACATTGTCAATGGAGCAGCTGCATAATTCAATTAAAAAATAAAAGCAGACCTTTTTAGCATTTTTTTTAAAAAAAGCTTTTTTCTATTCTTCACTAGAATTTGGGGAGTCATGTCTTTACAACCTTATGGTAGCCTTTTTGACAACAAGATCTATTTGAGAGAGGAAAACAGGTGCCCACTGAGTCAGTATTCAAGCTTTCAGTTATCCACGGATAAAAACGTTAGGGGAACATTAAACAAATCTCTTTTTTTACCTCATTGCAGCAAAACCACCGATGTTTCCCTATATTTAAAAAGGCATCCCCAGTATCAGGCATACCTGTTTCAGGTATCCATGGGGAAGTCCGGCACGGAACCCCACACTGGGCCAAGCCTGTACTTCCTGAGGAATTCATGCCAATTCAGCATCCAGACTTTCCACTTTAAGGGCCCAATCCTATCCAGCTTTCCAGCACTGATGTAACTGCAGTGCAGCCCCGAGTTAAGGGAACAAACGTTCCTTCACGTTGAAGAGTATGCAGTGTGCTCCTCGTTGGCATGGCTGCATGGGCGCTGGAAAGTTGGATAGGATTGGGCCCTAACTTAATTTCAGACACACACTTGAGTTGTAATTTGCAAAACAAGGCCTTGAAACATTGTCCGTTTTCAGAAGAAGATCACTGCAGACAGTGTGCAAGTTTGGGGCTTTCTTCAGGCAGATAGTTTGAGATTCTTTGGGTGCCGAGGTGTCGGCTTCACTGCTACTCTGCTTAGCATATCTGCTGGCACTTCACAAATGGAAAGCCACGGTGCAGCTGAAGCAAAGCCCATTTGAAGAGCCACAAAAATATCTTCTGACGACCAGGCCTAATTAATGCCTCCACAGTGACCTCTACATCTAGCCCGTATCAAAAATATTACAGCTGAGTTGATTCAACATGAACCGGAGATCAGGCAAGACCTGGTACTAATGAATACTAATGAAGAGTAATTACTGGAACTCTGCCACTGCAACCCATGGCAGAAGCATATGATAATTGGATTAATACAATCATTTACAGAACTTCACGCTACAAAAATCTGCACTCAATCAGAAGGAGGAAGATTGGCAAGTCATGTGATAACCACGCTGCCATGACTTGCTTATCCCCAGCCTCACTCACCTATTCTTCTCTCCTGGCCCAACGGGATCTCTACAAACTCCACAAACTGCCACAGGTATTCAACGATGCAAAATTAGTAGCCAGTGATTGGCACTGAATAATGCTGCTCGTAAGCACATATACCTTCGTAAGCACATATAACTGAACAGGAAACAAGAACTACTAGACAAACCTTTCTGGTGCACCTGTCACAAAATGGAGATTTGTTCATAAAAATACAGGCCAAAGGCCCATCTAGACCAGCTTCCTGTCCATCTGGCCCACCAGATGCTTCAGGGAGCACACAAGAGACCTGCATCCTGTTACTACTTCCTTGCACCTGGCATTCTAAGGTAGCCTATTTCTAAAACCTGGAGGCTGGACACACCCATCATGGCTTTTCTTCTAGAAATCTGTCCAATGCCCTTTTAAAGGCATTCAGGCCAAACACCATCACCACATCCAGTGGCAAGGAGTTTCACAGATTAATTCCACACGGGATAAAGCAATATTTTCTTTTGTGGGTTCTAACTCTCCCAACAATTTTAGTGGATGGCCCACCCCTGATCCTGATGTTGCGCGAGAGGGAACAACAGCTCCCAACAATGACACACTGCTTGTATTCAGTGATCAAGAATTCCAGAACAGAGGCTTTTCTAGAAGAGTATACTGGAAATGTAGTAATAATTTCACATATGCCATGGCTGCTTCAGCTCTAATGGACTGATGGGCTCCTGCTCCATCAAACAACTTTGTCCTTTTCTACCCCAATGCATAGAAATCCCTCCTTGAACAGATACATAATGCCACCTTCTCCCTTTCTTCAAAACCCACTTCAAAACTCACCTTTTCCTACATGATCTTTAATTTAGTCCCTTAAAGACGCAAACCTAACCTGGGGTTAGGCTGGCACAGTTAGGCCAGTGAAGTTTGGCTGGCACAAGGGACACTGTAAAGCACATTTGGACCGCTCTGGGAATCAGGGAGGATGGTGCATGTGTGCTGGCCTCTCTGACTCCAAGAATGGTCCAAACATACTTTATGGTGTGCCTTGTGTCGGCCAAACTTTGCTGGCCTAACTGTGCTGGCCTAACTTCCCATTAGGATTGCACCCTTAACCTCATTCCCAACCCTAACCAAGCTTTAAGTCAATGTCATGACATTTTCTCACACACATTCACCACTCCATTTCTTCTATCTTCCTCTGGTATTCCCTCAAAGTTCTTTTTAGATTGTGAGTTCTTTGAATATGCCTGCATTGCCTCTGCAACCCTTGTAAGGTACCGTGTACACTGTGCGCTGACAACATGGCGTAAATCTTCGTTGGCTGCTCTGTTACTGTTTGCTGGTCCTTGAATGTTGTCTAATTCTTTGTGCTAATATTGGACATATTTTTATTCTATTTTTTACTGTGCTATTTGTAACACACTGTTAGTTGCCCTGAGCCAGCTCCCTTGTGGGAGGGGAAAGACGGGATATAAATATTGCACATAAAAATAATTAATAAATAATACAAAGGACTGAGCCATTATTCAGCTTAATTAAGCTGCTTGTGTTTCTCAGATTGGCTTCCAGAATTTGGATTTTGAGTGCCAAGTTTCTGTAAAAGCACAGAACCAGCCATTCATTTCAATCGCTATTGCTTCCAGCTTAGAATGCAGGCGCAATCGTCTCTGACCCTCTCCCCCACCCGCCTTCGCAGAGATGTATGATCAACTTCCAGTTTCCCCGCAAAGTCTTTGCTTCCAATCCACCACCATCACGATCACCATCATGCCTATGAAGATGGGATTCATCAAACTGCGGCAGGCCTTTGAACGCCAGCTGAACAGAATACAGCCACACAAACCACTAACAGTACTGACCAGGAGCCCTATCCAACTCACCTGTACGTCAACATCGGTTTCCTGTATTTAATGAGACTTCAGTCCAATTCTAACTCGAGCCCCATGTGGCAATGCGGCAGTGCCAGCACAAGCTACGCTGCAGTGCTGACACAAGTCCAGGTTGATCCGTGCAGGTGGCTCGGGCTCAGAAAGGGAGTTAGGATTCAGTGTGCACTGCTGCCGCTGCCGAACCCACCCCCTTCCTGGACCTGATCTGCCCATCTTGCCCCACCTCTTCCCTATTTCCCCCATTCTGCCTCCTGCACCAGGCTCACCTGCTCTGACAGGCACAAACAGGAACTTCCCACCAGTGCACTGACCCCCTGCAAAGCAAGTACCTTAGTACTTTTTCCTTAGCACTTAGTGCTTAGTACCAGTGGCGTTTCTACAGGGATGGCAAAGCTCTAAGTCTTGCAAGAAGCCTTACCTTGCAGTGGAAATCACTCCTCTCCTGCACTGTTTTAGCCAATCCTCACAGGGAAAAGCAACATCTTGGTGTTGCTTACTGGCTACAGCAGCAAGGGAGAGGAGGGATTTACATGACAGGGTAAGGCTTCTTGCAGATCCCAAAGTCCAGGGCATTTTTTTTTTCCATTAGCCCTGCTCAATATTTTACAAAAAGGTGGCTCAAAAATGTTGTGGATGAAAAAAAAAATAAGATGATTCATGCACATGGAAGAGCCATCACAGATCAAACACCACAGAGGCAACTATCTAGACCTCAAATCTTTGCTAGACCTCAAATACACTTTCAGCCGCTTACGCATTCAGCAGCAAGTCACCCACGCAGTGTGCGAACCAGCCCTGAACCAGAAAATCAGCTTTGCCTCTCCTGAAACCTTGGAAAAGAATACAGCATTCTGGAGTTCAGTCAGCTGAAGAGAAGCCCAATCCTATCCTGCAATGAGGCCCTGAGGAAAAGGAACAAATGTTCCCTTACCTGGAGAAGGCCTATATGATTGCCCCCCCTACTGCAGGATGCAGTGCATGCCTTGCTGGCACCTCAGCACCAGCACTGGAAATTTGGATAGGATTTGGCCCTAGATCTGGTACCACAGCCTACACACAGTGGGAAGGAGATTTACATTCACAATCAGAACTCAGCAGACTACCATACAAGCAATAGTTTGCTGCTGCAGATAGAAGAATTGGCAAGACTGCCTTCACATGGAGTTCCCCTCAGAGCTGTTTTGGATGGGACAAAGAGCAGAAGTGGAGATGGGATAACAAGGAATGCAATTACACTTCATATCCTCCCAAGTTCTTCCAGCCCCTTTCCTGGGGTACCCTCATGGTCCTTTTGGACCATGAGATCACTTTTGGATAAGACAGAGAAGCCACCCTACTTCTTTCCCTCACCCCACCTTTTTGTCACATGCAAAACAGCTGCGTGTACCCAATGGTTTCAAACAGCACTCACAAATCGGGAGAAAGTTCAAGACGGCATTTATTCGTCCCTCCGTGCTTGGTCAGTGCACTGCCATCCTTTGACAGTAATAGATTAATTCCCCCAAAGCAATCCCCATACTTTGGCACATGCTTCAAGAGAATCAGAATGACCCAGGTTGTTGCCAGATGCAGAAAAAGCCTTCCTGATCCCAAGCCAGCTATCAACAGGCACATAACAGTGGATTTGTGTCCAAATAAAACCAAACGAGACCCTTTTCAGGCGGCAGCATGAAGATGTTCTCTCGTCTGCATGCAAAGTCAGGTCCTCCCTGCCTCTTGCTTCCCTGCTAGGGTCTTCTAGGCAGGCACCCATTTCTTTCTCACGCACAACAGACTGACCTAATGCTTCTTTCTCTTGCTTGTAGTTCCTAAGATTCCACTGGCTGCAAAGTTTTCAAAAACAGGTGTTCATTTTTCTTTAGAGCCAATTTTTAATCAAGTGTGCGGTGCTTTCTTTCTTTTAGTCTAAAGGTAATTGAGCCATCAATTCAAGTAAGGTGCCTTGGTCCAAACAGAGGCTCTTAAATACACACACACACACACACACACACACACACACACAGAGAGAGAGAGAGAGAGAGAGAGAGAGAGAGAGAGAGAGAGAGAGACCTCTTTTCAGTCTCTTTTTAATCAGTAATTGTTCTGAGGCTAACAGAGCAAGTTCCAACCTTGTCGTTCTCATACTCTTTTGTCTAAGTAAGGTGTGGCAAAGCTCTCATCTCACATAGTAAAAGGACCATAAAAGTTCCAGTGCTCCTGAAACTGGCACTCCATGACATGATGTTTGTAGAATGAAAAATACTATCATTGGCATGGAATAAGCATTTCTCGAGACAGTATTACCAATCAGGACTTTCTCATAATCTGATAGAAAGGAGTGCCGCATAGCCACCAAACGCAATAAAATTAATGCAATTGGAGATGGGGAACATATGGGGTGTTGTAGTTAATCCCTGTCTATTCAAATCTCTAAGCTAAGCAACATCTGTTGATCAATATTTCAGTCAAAAACTCTGCCTGTTGCAACTGCCATAGTTACCCTTTGGCATATTTTAACTTCAGATATCTTCCTATTATTAAGATGATTAAAGACGGTTGTTGTTGTTGTTGTTAAGTTGGAAAGAATAGATTCTTTCAGTTCTTCCAAGAAAACCCCAAGGCAGTGATTCTCAAACTCGTGATGGTGTAAGGGTACCTAAACAGAAATGTCACAATGAACCCATAAAGTTGCTTGTCCACCTTGGCTGATATTATTGCCAGGGTTCAGGGGTCTTGCCCAACCTCGGACTAGATTTGCTAGAATATTGATCTTTTGCATAGCACTAAGCTACAGTTCTCCTTCCCTTAACACCTGTCCTCAGAAGAGGCCATCTATTATACCTCTGTGTGGATTGCTGCTCTGGGCATACTTCCAAATCAGAATAAGATCTGTCTAGAGCAGTGACTCAGAAAGATAAGTAGTAAGTGTCCCCCTCTAAGAGTGAGGTAAATGTATGAATTTATGTTGACACAAGAATCTCAACTTCTAGTAACAGTGGGAGGGACCAAGGACCAACCTCCATCTTACATCTTCTGTGGCCATCTATCAACAGGACAGCAATGGATAGAGAGGCCCTCTATCAATTTCCTTTCAGATGACTATGATACTTCCTCGTAAGATTATCTTACTTTTTTCATACTGACTTTACATAATTGCTTTATCCCATGGAGGCTGTTCTGAGCTTCCTTGGACATGCCAACAAAAAGAAACAAAAGAAAAAAATTAATCTAAGTAAAATATTAAATGAGTAAGTAAAACCCAACTGCAAGTCTTTACTCAGCAGGTCCTTTAACTCAGCACCAGACACACTTCTGGCATCTCACCTCCATGTTATACCAGAGCCTGGCCTAAAACATAAGAGCATAATAAGAAGAGCCCTGTTGGATCAGATCAAAGGCCTATCTAGTCCAGTATCCTGTTTCCCACAACTGCCTTGGGTAGCCCACAAGCAGGCATTGCCTGCAACTGGTTTTCAGAGGCATCCTGCCCCTGAGCTTAAAGGGAGTATATTAGCCATAATGACTAGTAGCTTGAGATGGCTTATCCTCCATACATTTGTTTAAAACAGTGGTTCTCAAACGTTTTAGGCCAGGACCCACTTTACAGAATGGCATTCATGTTAGGACCCATCAGAAGTGATATCATTAACCTGGAAGTGATGTCATAACTGGACATGAAAATATCAACCAATAAGTTGCATCAAGTTGTGATGTAATCAAATGACTCTCCTGGAATGCAAACTGGCATTCTTGGACTGCAGCAATTGTACAACCGTGAAATATCCCTGGCAGAAAACAAGATTAGGATAAAATATTATGAGAAAACAATGAACTACAAACACAATTTTAAAAAAAACCTCACTCGAAAATTCAAACTTAGCACTCACAAAAGGAATATAGCAAAAGTAAGGTCTGCAACTTCCAAAATGGCTGCTCCCAGCTTTCTGCAACCCATCTGTCATCAGGTTGTGACCCACCAAGTGGGTCCCAACCTACAGTTTGAGAAACACTGGTCTAAAATATATGTCAGCATTCTACAGTAAATAGCTCATAAAAAGTTCAACAAAAATCACAAAACGTGATTACAACAAGAAGCAAAGCTTAAACTGCAGGTTAAACATGGTTCACATATGGAGGAAAATTTTGCCATCATGAGAAACTCGCTTCTCTGGTAAAGGAAACAGAAAATAAATAATGGTTACTAACAAACAGCAAGTTGCTGAATTAACAGAACATAGTATAAGAGGAGAACACTTCTCTATTGTTTAGAACAGTATATTCATTAAGGCTTTGGGATTGACATGAAGATGGCTGTGATAAAATCCTAATGTTCCGTGTGTGTGTGTGTGTGTGTGTGTGTGTGTGTGGGTAGGTAGGTAGGTAGGTAGGTAGGTAGAACTCTATGTGTGTGAGTAGGTATTAATGAATCTCAACTGTTTCCAATTATGCGCCCTGCCCTAAGAAATATTTGCTTCCAACAAGAGCACAATAGCTCCAGGTTTTTCATACTCCATCTCCCTCCTGCTCCTGCCAGATCACTGACATTTCATAGCTCTCATCACATTCCCATTGCCTCTTAAATCTGCCAGAAAGGTCAGTTTATTGAGTGCGAGTGGCTGAAGGGATGCCTCAACAATGGAAGGATGTCAGCAAAGACGATGGCCTCACTGGGTCCCTTCAAGCATTAAAAAAAAAAGTTCTACCAAAGAAGTAAAATATGCAGTGGGATTGCAAGGATCACTGATAAATTGGATTGTGGAGGTGACTTGTAACACAGAACATGTGAGCTGAGGAGGGGTGATGAATAAAGACAAAGAGATGAAGCAAATTAGCTGTGTTTTCAGTAGATTACGAACTCCAACTGGGGTGGATGTAGATACTGAAGACACCGGAGTAAGGAATTGCCTATTTTTTGGTAGCATACATAGAAAAAAGTGTTTTTGAACTGCTAGATAACCTGTTGGGTAAGATGTGGTTAAACTTTAAATCTGACAGGAAAATGATGTTATCACTAAGGTAAAATCTTGCCTAGAAGTAGAGTCATCTGCAAGATCATCTGTTCAAGACTATGCTGGTTCTTTCTGTACCTGCGTAGAATTTGGATGGGTCATTACCATGTGATAACAAACCCTCATGAACATACAAGTAACATACAAATAATTGTTATCAACCCAATCGGGGGGGAGGGCGTGTCCACTGGCAGAACTAGTGTTCCGCAGGAGGAAACTACCATACGGCAGTTGTTAAAATCTCTCTAGCAGAGCATCAGTGGACAGGCCAGAGCGGTCCCACGTGTGGTTGCTAATTGGAAAAGATCTGCAGATCCGGGGTGGGCAGAATAGGGCAGCAATGGGAGTGGGGAGGAGAGCAGATCAGCTCCGGGAAGCGGGCAGATTCAATGGTGGCAGCAGCGTCTCCCAAATTCAAACTCCCTCTCGCAGACCCAATCCTCTAACCTGGGTCCACATGGACTTAAACCAGTGATTTTCCTGGTCCAAGTAGGCCCGTCTGAGCTTCTAAGGCTTACTCCATGTAAGGGAACAAATGTTCCCTTACCCAGAGGAGACCTCCAGGAGTCGTCGTCCCCCACAGGATGCAGCACATGCACCCATGGAGCAGCTGCATTGATGGGGGGTAGGATTGGGCCATAAGACTGTAGCCTCAGCAATGAACTCATATACTTATTTGCTTATTCTTAGTGTTTAGCATTCTGCTGGCATTAAAAAATGTTTTAATAATCATAGTAATAGGAAAATAGGCGTACAGCACAAAATGTGCATCTTGGACATTCCGTTCACTAGACTTGCTTCTTCCATTAAGCAAGTTAAACAAAAGTTCCCTTTTCCCTCTGAATACCAACTCCATTGGACATGGACATTTAGAAATGCACGCAGAGGAGCTATGCCTCCCTTTAAAGACACAACAAAGTTTAAGCCTGAGCTTTTTTCCTACAAAGCTGAATGCACTGAAACAAAGACTATTCTTGGGCAACAGGAGGAGTCATTGAATATATTAGGACCATTGTGCTGGTATGGTTGTTTTTTGAAAGCGGACTATATTTTATAGAGCAAGACATCATGATCCACACTGATCACATCCTGCCCAAAATAAAGGTAACCAAAAAGAGTAATACGTTTCTATAAATGAAAACTGTTGTTTAATTGTTCTAGCAAAAATATCCGAAGTTGCTTACAACAAAACCCATCCAATTCAAACTATAAAAATACATAAATAAAAGCAACAAAGCATTCAACAGCTGTTTCTAATTCTGAGTCAGCAGATTCAGAATAATCCATTCTGGCTGTAAAACCTACACATCTCCAGTCCCATCTTGTATCTCCAGTCTCAGGCATCTGGGCCACTGTGAGATACAGGAAACTGGGCTAGATGGGACCTTGGCCTGATCCAGCAAAACTTTTTCTTATGTTCTTATGTACAGTACATCATCTCCATATCATGTTGCTTAGCCTTTCATTATAGATTCTCTTTCTCCAGTTCATGCAGAAAGAGAATCAGTAATGAGAGGCTAAACTACATGTTATGGAGAACATATAAGATGAGCCCAGAGAGGTGTAGGTTTTGTTTCTCAGTATAGGCTTGTGTCTCCTCCAACTGATCATCTTTGTTTCCTTAAAGTAAACCATGATTACTTACTTTTTGGTCTTTTGTTCTAGCCTTTTGTCATTTTCAGTACAGCATTATATAAGCAGCTGAGGGAGTTGCTGTGAAAAATGTATTTTACTTATTTATTTGAAGAATGTATTCCCTGCCTTTCCCTGCCAAAGCAAATGCCCAAGGCGGCTTACACCGGCAGGCTAGTCTAAACAACCATTTTCAATGGGGTTTTTACAAGTCTTCACCCAACCTTCAGTCCCAGATGTAGCCTTCAAAGTGTGGTTCTCTTCTTTGGCTGCATGCCATCAAGCTTCAGCAGGCAATCATAACTCAAGCCTGGACAGGTCCTCAAGGTCATACTCCATTCTTTTGCTGGCTGTCACACTCCCCTGCAACTCTCACTTGCAGTGATTAATCAGCTCATCAGCACCTCCATCCTGCCATAACGGGTACAGCAGCTTGTCACAGTCTGACATTCTGTCTCCCATCCAAAAACTAAGACCACTGATTTTCCTACTTAGCTTCAGGCAGAACCAGTAGCTCAACCATCAGTCCACACCTCCTGCCCCAGATAAAATCCAAGATAATCTAATATCTAAAATCCAGATAGAACAATCCAGAAAGATGGATATTCCCTGTGTCTGCCTGACAGATACCTTGTCTAGCCTCTGCTCTCCTAGGTCCATCTCTGCTTTGACTTACAAGTGTGTGAACCCAATTGGGTTCTACTGCAAATTGTCCTGAACCGGTTAATCTGCAACCTTCTGGTGTGAATAAATGTCATTGCACCACTAGGATTCCATGAGAGGGAAACTTTAAAAAGTTTCCTCGCTACAGTAACTTGTGCTAGGTTTGATCAAAGGAAATGGAAAATCCATTATTTTGCTTCGGCTTGCCAACAGGCGCAATACGATAATGGGAAACACGTTTTCCCAATCAGCTGTCCGCATTATCTAATATAATTACAATTTCTCACACTTTTCTTTTGTTGTCTTTTGCAAGTTACCTCATTATCCGTCGCCTAATAAACCCTGAATCGTTGTCTCAAGTGTTATTTCAGACATCCTTGGTCCACTTTGGGAGGTTTTGAGCCACCTTCTGAAAAGCATTCAGCCTTTTTGGGGGTTCTGTTTTGATTAATAGGTGCCCTGTCCTCGTTGAAATATGTAAAACACTCGCCTCTTCTGATTAGCACAGACTGCCATGCAAATCCTTTGTGTGCTTCTTTCTAATGATTTAGACTGCATCACACTCAGATCCACATGCAGTCCTACTCTTTTCTATGGAGCTCATTTTGTCTTTGACGGTCAGCCCCTTGTACGCTTTGAGTGTCAAGTGCCTGTGAGCGAAGCAGCAGCCAGAGGGATGCCTCGATTTCCCGTTGCTCATCATCTTTTTTTTTTTCCACTTGAAGGAGTTGTGGATTCGTCCCTTTTCAAGTTGGAGGTAGAACCACAGGTGATCATTCCTAAGGCTAGAGTTAAAAACATTGTGCCAGACAAAAGAATTATTTTCGTGACTAGGGCTCCACTGGTGGGATGGAAGGGCCCAAAGAAAGGCAAATGAAACCATCTTGAGCTACAGCAGAACATAGACTATGCCTAGGACAGACAACTGCAACAGTGTAGTTCTGTTACCCACAGCCAGGGGATAGAATAGGAAACCTTAGGCAGGCATTGGAAGAAGGCGCACACTCTTCACATGCCACCCTACACTCATGCAGCACAAAAGCCCCGCCCCTTTCTCTCACATTCAGCAGAGAAATATTTGCAAATGCGCACCTGCAAAGACTTTCCTGGACAAGGACGTACCAGAAGACCTTGAATGTCTCCCTAACCCAGGTAAAATAAAGTAGGGTTGCATGTGTGAGAAGGGTGGAATCTTATGGCGCTGAGACTTTCAGCATGAGTGCTGCAGGTTCAAACGGTTCTCAGCCAGGGTGGTCATTGGGAATCCACAGACAAATCACTGTCTCAAGCTCTCCTATCTCCCAGGCTTTTGGTAAGAATAAGTAAGTTGAGAATGGTAAAGCACTTTGCAGAACTAGAGAAAGAACTGGAAAAAAAA